>JANSVA010000007.1:22461774-22490569 GCA_025504915.1 Erythroxylum reticulatum | reverse complement strand
CAAAAGCAGCCTGAAGTAGTTTTAGGACTTAAACTAAATCAAAGAGAGTAGTTGGATAAACCCATTAGAGATCAAACTCGATTGAAGATTTCATATTACTTTTGCCATTTTAGTAAATAAAAATTACCATTTTATTTTTGTGAAGGAAAAATAGTGATTTATGTCGTAATTCATTTGTAACTTTTATAATTATGATAAGGATAAATGAACTATTGAAAAAAAACTCACAAAGAACATAAAATATGTTATAGATCATGCAAGGGATACGTTAAAAACAAAAAAGTTCATTGTCAAAGAGTGAGGTACCAAAACCCGGCGTGTCTAATGCACTGTGCTTCCATATGTAAGAAAGCAGCTACCATATTTTCACTTTTCATCCAAGAAGATTCAAAACCTAACATCTATCACATGCCTTTACTTAATAACTTGTCAATCCATTTTGACTTATTTTTGGTGAAAAATCAACATAAAACACTTTATTCCATTATTCGTACATGATTTAATACCACACAGAATCCATCAACATGATAAGTTCCAATGAAAAATCTTGCATTGCTCTATGAAAAAATTATAACATATCAAACTTAAAACAAAAAATGCAGCAACATCTTTTATTTCTTCTTCTTGTTGTTGACAACATCATCAGGAACAACCTTAAGCAACTTCTTGTCTCTAGACTTGGCTATCTTCTTCAAAGTCTTGGGGTTAGTAATCTTCTGCAACTTAGTACCTGACCTCAATATGTTCTCTTGCTTCTTCTTTTCCCTCTCCTCTCTCATCTTCCTCTTCTCAACCTTATTCCTTCTTATCTCTTCTTTCAGCTCATTCATTCTCTCTCTATATGCCCTCTTTATCTCCTTCTGCCTCTCTTTCTCCTCAAAACTTGTTCCCTTCACGCTAACGTGCTTCGCCGACGCTCGCTGCTTCCTCACTTGCTTCCACTTCCTGCGTGATTGTTCCGGCCTAACACTCTCTCGGTAATCACACCGTTGTATGTCGGCTTTCTGAATGCTGGTTTATCCAGACCATTCGATGATGGTCAACCTCCATGCCTGAGTCGGCAATGGCAGTAGCTATTACAGCCTCGACCTCTTGATGTTTACGCTTGTAGGTCTTACCGCCGAAGCCTTCGTCAAGGTTTCAAAAATCAATTGTGTAGGCCATAGTAGTTCTGATGGAAAATTACAGAACTCTAATATTGATTTGTGGAGTTTCTGTATTTATAGTTCGGTGAAGGTCTCTGGAGTTGGGCTTGGTTATTTGAGTTCACCGACTCGAGTTCAAACCCAAATCTATATATAAGATTTTTCGGTTCATTTTGTCAGAGTTCTGATTTCGTTTCGAATTTTTTACATTTCAGTGGAAAGAAAAGGGCTTATTTTTAATATATATATATATATATACTTTTGATAATTTTCTGTAAATTAAACTGTTGTATGTCATGTTATTCAATAATTTAGCAATTTATTCATTAAGCACTTTTGAATGTTTCAATTTTTATATCAATCATACGTTTTGATATATAAATGATAATATATGCGTTATAACTATTGGATACTCTTTTGTTTTCAAATCTAAGTCATGCATCTTTGTTTTGATTTTGATAAAATAAAATTCAACTGAATATAATGTTATGTTTAGTTAATATGTTACAAGAAATTATCTTTCTTTTTTAATTATTTCTATTGGAGAATCTTTTTACTTTCATATTTTTTTAAAACAATATAAATTATAAAACGTATATCATTAATATTTTTACTTCAAGTTTGTCAATAAATTTTGCAAGTGAAATATAGTAAAAGATGCGTGAAAAATTCAATTAAAATGAAAAAGGCTAGAAAACCAAGACAGCTCCTAATGTCATTTTAAAGAAGGAAGTTGCATTGATACAATTTTATGAACAAATTGATCCAAAAAGAGTTGTTTAATTATTTAGTCAATTCTAGTTATTCTTGTGGTTCAAATTGATCAAAATCTTAATTATTAGAAACTTGGTCCACTTGAATTATTTTTATTTCTTTCTTATTTCTTGATTAACTTGTGAGTTATGCTTCTTTTGACCAATAGTTCTCTTAATTTTGATTTGTTTAGACGGTTGAAAGATTTGATTTAGTATGTTTAGTTCTTTAAAGAACTTAACAAAGAAGCAAAGATTAGTAAAATATAAGAGCATGTGAGATTAGCATCAAGAAAATCTAATTAAAACTGAGACACGAGTGATTTTATATCTTTTTGGAGTATACATATAAGATAGTACATAAGGATTTTTCTTTATTAAGTTCCTTTTGCAGCTTTAAAATATGTATTTTAGGGGTGGTTCAACATTAAAAGAAGAAAATAATAACATAATCTTTATATAAGTGTATAGTGATTTGAAAGACATATTGGAGAAGTAATTCCATCAAATTTTTGAATTGTATAGGGAAAAACAACCTCGAGTCCCTAATTTGGGGAGGTATACTAGACATAATCTAAAACCTTTATTAAAAGTTAATGAGGAGAATGATAAACTAAATGTTGATAAAGTTGATTTAGCCTCTGAGGTTAAAAGGGGCATACTTAGGTCAATAAGAAGAGTTAGATGTGAATGGGGAGCCTAAGACGGAGCCTAGAGGTTGAGATGGTGTGAATAGGAATCTTGGTAGTTTATAAAGGTATAAAAGACCTTAAAACTTATTTAGGGTAGAAGAAAGAAATTTTTTATTTTTGATTTCCATAATTTCTTTGAGGAGAAAAACACATAGATATATATGGTATGGTTGATTGATTATGTCATTATTTGATGGAATCAATTGGTAACTAATGAGAGAATGAATCATGAGTGACATATATAATAACATGAAAAGCTCCTACGAGGATATTTGTTCCTATCCATTATTATAAAGATTTGTACTAGAAATGATAAAGTCTTTCTTAAGGATAAAAAGGTGTGAAGGATAATATTGAGACAAAAGTAGCCATAACTTAAGTTAATGCAAAGGAGGAAAAGAAGCAACTATAACAAGGTTTCTAAGTGGTTTAAATAGATAAAGCTAATGTGGTAGAGCTATAAAACTATGTTGAATTGGAAGAGATGGTATATATGGCTAAGATGGTGGAGAGGAAACTAAAATGTAAATAAGTATCAAATTACCAAAATAGTTATATTAATTCTTATGAGCCTAATTTATAAAAACAATGATAGGAGTTATTTTAAAGAAAAAGTTAGGCTAACTAAATCTAAGAAAGATGCTTACAATAAGGTAAGAGATAAATTTGATTCCTAACCATTCAAAATATACATATTAAATATTTTCATTTTCAGGACTTGGCTTATTAAATCTTAATGTTTAACTAAAATAGTTATGATCATAAAAGATGATAAGGATGTGGATAGTGAGAGTCATATATATGAAAATGGATCGATTCCAACTCTTGATGTTTTTACTAATGATGGAGTTGAGTATGTTATTGAAGCTGAGGAGCTTGTTACTAGGAGAGCCTTAAATATTTAAATCAAGCAAGATGAGTTAGAGTAGAAAAGGAAGAACATATTCTATGCTAGATTCCATACTCAGAATAAGTTTTATAGTATTATTATTGATGGAGGAAATTATACCGATATACCTAACCCTAATCTTATGGAGAAGTTGAGTTTGCCTACTATAAAGCACCCTAAAACCATATAACATGACAAGGTTTGTAGTATAACCACTAATAAAGGAAGGTGAGCTAATATAGCTAGAACTATTATTATAATGAGTAGAGTTTGTCTACTATAAAGCCCTTAAAATCATATAAACTTTAATACCATAATGAATGTAGAGAGATTAATATGAACAAATAAGTTATGATTTTTTTATTAGGAGATAACAAGATAAGGTATGATGTGATGTAGTACCTATGCAAGCTGGACACTTTCTTTTAGGAAGGTCATTGTAATATGGTATAAGATTTATATATGATTGCTTAAGAATAGGTGTATCTTTGTAAAGGATGACCCAATTACTCTTACACCTTTAATACCTAAATAGGTCTATAAGGATTAATTGAAATTATAAAAAGAGAATGAAGTGAACAGTGAGAGAGAAAAAAGAGTGAGAGTGAGAGCTCAAATGAAAAAATATTCAGTGGTGAGAAAAACAAAGAAGCAAGTGAATTGTTATGCAAAAAAAAAGTGATATTGAGAGTACTTTTTACACTAACTGGAATATGATTGTACTTTTATACAAAAAGATTTATTTTAATGTTGATGAACTTAATATATCCCTTCCTAATGTTATTTTTTATTTGTTTCTTGAGTATGAGGATGTCTTTAATGATGATGTTCCTATTGGGTGGTTATTTTTATTTGTTGCATAAGTAGGATGTGTTCACTGATGATGTTCCTATATACCACCTAATAGAGGGATTGAGCATCAAAATGGTTTTGTAACAAGAGACATAATTCTTAAAAACCCAATGATAAGAGCAATCTTGAGGAGAAAAATGTGAATTAAAGGTAAGTAAAGGAGCTGATGGCTAAATGATACTTCAGGGGAAAAAAAAGAGGTCTTATGCAGTTTCAGTGCTTCTAGTGCTTAAGAACCATGGTACTGGGTAGATGTGTGTTGATTATAAGGCTATAAACAATATAATGGTGAAGTCAATGTTGGAATTTTATAGTCTAAGTGCTACAAATTCCATTTGATGCACCAAGATATATTTGAAAGTGCTTGGGTTTTATGTAAGGAGATAACCCTCAGCTCAAGGGAGCTCAATGAAGCTCATGTAAGCTATAAGTGGCTTAACATAACTTTACCTTAGCTCAAGTGTCTAAAGCTAGCATAAGGTGAGCTCATGGGAGCTCATTAAAACTAGTTAATAACTAAAAAGCTGGGGATAAGCTCAATTGGACTCAATTGAGATTACCCCAACTCATCTTTGGTTCTTAGGAATTGAAGCTAGCTATAAATATGTTTACACTAGTTAAGCTAAAAGAGCTAATTAAAGAGCATGAGTTGGAGTTGAAACCTAAAAGCTTAATGGGAAAAAATGGTGGTGCTAGATCAAGAAATCTAGCATGCTTGAGTGCATAATGGACATTAGGGTGTACTGTGAGCAATAGCACTCCATAATGCATCTTCCCGTGCGTGCAGTTAGAGTGCAAGTTCATTGTCTCCACATGGATGCATGAATTTGGCCAAGAAAGGATGGATTTGGTGAAGAGGTTGAATTCGGCCAATGGGGAAGATTCATCATGTACGTTGCATTAGAATGAACCTACGTGACACCCTTTCACAAAGGTATATGTACTTTGGATGAAAAGATCTGTTGTTTCGGTCAATGGTTGTAACCATTCGGTCAAAAAGGGGTTCATGTACAAGAATGAATGGTCATGAGTGTACCATCATGACTTTAAGTGAAGATATATGACTCTTTGCCAAAGGATGTGACCCAAAAATCATAATGTTTCACCAAGAGATATAACTCTTGGAAGAGTCATGATGTTTTGCCAAGAGACAAAACTCTTGGAAGAGTCATCACTCTTCAAAGGCACCTTTTGGTCGCCTATAAAAGGGAATTTCGTAGTTCCTTTGAGTGAGTTTTTTTCTTTGACTAAATACTACACTCTTCTGCCCTTGTTTGAGCTGAAAACACTCCGTTCTTTCAAGTATTCATTCGTTGAAGTACTCTCTCATAAAATAGTTGTTAAGTTTATTAAGAGCATTGTGGTTAAACCATAAGGATTGCTACTTTCACAAGTTAGCAACTCTTCGGATGTTAGTGCATTATCATAAGATTGGTCTAATCCATCCATTCCAACCACGACGAGTTAAAGAAGAAGGATAAGCCATAGTGGATCTCCACAAGGGAGGCAAAACATTAAGCATACAAGGAGTTATTCCATTTCATTTCAATTTAGTATATCATCTTACCCTTCTTAATGACATACGTAGGATCTTATATGCTTATGAAATCATGAGATTTCTTGTTTGAGTTATGATCTAAAATCAACAAATGGTATCAGAGCTTTAAGTTGAAAGCATGATTTGAAATGATTTTATGATCATAAAATTGACATACTAATATGTTGGTATATATTTTTAGTGCAATCATGATAATGGCATGTGAACTTTTTTCTTTCTATATGTTTTATGTGTGATAGTTGCGATGCTAAATTGAAGGCTTTATTTAGAGCATGTTTTGTGAAACAATGAAAGCATGTTGAAATATTTCTAATTGAATGCTATATGCATTTCTTTTGCTATATTTTAGCATGAAATAGTTATTTCTCATGAATGTTGCTTGATTAAGTCTTGTTGTGGTATAAATGCACTTACATGTGATAATTGCTTCAATGTAGATGGCATGTAAGAATATTGTTGCTGAATTAAATAAAGACCTTAAGCTTGATGAAGATAGTTACACCATTTGGCAATAAAAGGTTCATTTCATCTTAACTGATCAAGATACACTTGATGTGCTCTTCCATATGGTCGAGCCACTAGCGGTGGGTGGAAACTAAAGCCTATGAGGCATATAAGAAGAAAGATTATGTGGCCCATATTACTCTCTTGAGTATCATGGTTTATGAACTTATGGTGGATTTCTCTACACTTGAGTTGACCAAAGCCATATGGGATTCAACCAAGACTCAATATGGAGATGTTTCTTTGAAGAAATAAAGAGCTATAACTCTCAAGTTTGAGAATTATGATAAGAGGGCTGACCATACCATGAGTGCCCACTTACGTGAGATGTCATGCATGATTCATCATCTCAAATCTGCTAGTCATATGCTCACTGATGAGCAATAAGTTTAAGAAATAATTCGTTCCTTGCTTGATGAGGAGTGGCAATTGATGAAGGTCAATTTAGGTCACAGCCCTCAAATCAAGTCATTTGATGACATTGCAAGGCACCATCTGCTAGAGTCAGAGGTGATGGGCATCAAGAACCATTCACAGGCATATGTTATGCGAACTTCCTTTCCCCACAAGAACAAGTTCAAAGGGAAGAAGAAAAGGAAGGATGCTCAAGAAAATGGGAACGGTTCCCCCTTGAAAAAGTTCAAGAATAAGCGAAACAAAGCCAAGTTAAAGTGCTTTAATTGTGGCAATAAGGGACACTTTGCAAATGAGTGCAAAGAACCTCCTAAAGTAAATGATCCCTTTTCTACTTCATTCTTGCATGTTGTGTCATGAACGTACTTAACTGAATCTGATTCTTTGTGGATTATAGATTCAGGAGCAACAAACCACATAGCCAAAGAAAAGTCTTGGTTCTTGGCCTTTAAGAAGTTGCCAAAAGGAGCAAAGCATGTTTCTATAGGGAATAATGCAAGCCTTAAAGTAGAGGGGATAGGAACTTGTAGAGTTCCTCTGAACAATGGACATTTATTTAGAGTTGATGTTCTATATGTACCTAAGATTTGTAGAAACTTGATTTATGTATGTTCCTTCTTAAAGTTCGGATATGGCTTGAATATCTTTAATAAATCTATGGATATTATTAAAGATAATGCATTCATGTGTCTTTGTTTAGTAAAAAATGGGTTGTTTAAATTAAATGCGAGTGTTGCTACTTCTAGTTGCTATGTAATTTAGGTTACTATTGAGATGACTTGGCATGGGCGTTTGGGATATATTGGACAAAAAAGTATGACTAAGTTATTCGCGCTTGGTTTACTTGGATCATTGTCCAAGGTCTTTATACTAAGTTGCCAATCATGTCTTGTGGGCAAGGTCACAAGAAAGCCTTTTGGAAAGGCAACTAGAAGTCAAGAAGCTTTACAATTAGTTCACTCCAATCTTTATGGACCAATGAGAATTGTAGCTAGACTTGGGTTTAGATACTTTATCACATTCATTGACGATTATATTCGCTTTACCCATGTGTTCTTACTAAAGAACAAGTGTGAGGCATTAAGGTGCTTTGACAATACTTACACTTAATGGAGAATTAATTAGGTAAGAAGATCAATTCATTAAGGACTGATTGTGGTTATGAGAACATGTCAAATGATTTTAAGGCATTTTCTGACCAAAAGGGCATTGTGAGGCAACTCACACTTCCTTGGGCTCCACAACAAAATGAAGTAGCTGAAAGAAAGAATAGGACTCTTATGGATATGGTGCGATCTATGGTGGCTAAGGCCAATTTGGATATTGCCTATTGGGGCGATGCATTGCTTAGTGCAACACATATTTTGAATAGAAAGCCCTTTAAATATGTTGATATGCCATATGAGTTATGGTCGAAGAAAACCCCTAACTTAAGCTATCTTCGTCCTTGGGGATATATAGCTTATGTACATGTTATAGATCACCCTCTTAGGAAATTAGGCCCTAGAGGGAGGAATTGTGCCTTCCTTGGTTATTCTAAGCATTCTAAGAGGTGTGTGTTCTTGGACATAAGTCATAAGATTGGAAATGTCTTTGAAAAAATGCCAACTTTATTGAGGATGAGTTCCCTAAAGTTGGTGAATGTTGTGATTTAGATACGTTGGTTAAGAACTTTGTGCAAGGTCAGTTTAGTATTTTGGAAGCACCATTGACTACACTTTCCATGGTGGAAGTTCCTCAACAAGAGGATGTTCAAGTGCCTCCTACATCCCACTTGTTAATGAACAAGAAGAAGAAGTTTTCGATGATAAAGTTGTTAGACCTCAAATTTTCGAAGTCCAACTCAGAGATCATAAAATATGAGCTTATTACCCTATAGGGTTATTTCAAAGAACCCTCATTAGCCCACTATTCAGAGTCATATAACATGGGTGTAATCCAATGAAATCTCCTTAACCATCATCGGTTCATCTCCATGCTCGGATATCATAAATGTTAGATCCTTAAGTCCTAGTGGGCGGGTTCACCACGACAAACTTTATGTTTTGCCGCGGCGAGTGGACGAGAACCCCTACGGAGACCCTTAGGGGAAAGTTCACCGCAGTGAAGGTCCAAAATTTTTCGTTCCATTCCTCTCGGGGGCAAACCTCATATCTTCGCCGCGGCAAAAATGTCCAATTTAGCAATATTATTTTATCATACTCTCTAATCTCTACTCATTTAATTCATTACTTACAACTAATTCTCATTCTACATTTCCTATCTTTTTTTTTCCATAAAATCTCACTTATCTGTTACAACAATTCGTGTTCAAAATTCATCATCTCAAATCGATAACTTTCTCAAGTATACCTAATTTCAACTCAATCTTATCTATACGCAAATTCATATTTCCACTCAACATCATCCATACATGATTCATCATTCATTAACATCAAAAGATAAGAGTTTCTTTACAAAGATGTAATGACATTTCAAACCACAATACATCAATGTCTCAAATCCCAAAATGCATAAGATACTTGAACTAATAATACTTAGAATGCAACTAAGACCTCAGGGTTACAAAATCCAGCTTAAAATACAAAAAATATGCAACTTAGAGTGATGCCTTGCCTCTCCTTCACTCCATCTCTTGCTCATCACCTGGAGGTGGGAACTAAATGGGGGTGAGCTTAAAGCTCGTGGGTAACAGATTTATAATAGAGAAATAAGCAAAAACCATTTTTAAAATTTTGCAGTAAAAATTATCAAACACTTATTTCTCAAAAATTTTCAATTTATCAAACAATTCATGAGAAATTAAATCATGTATGCATCAAACTTATTATCATATCATAAGTACATAATCACATTAGAATGGTTTGGAAGCCCCATAAACAGAACGAACTAACACATTCCCATATAATGGTCTTGTGAAGTCGTGAACAAAACAGACTAACATAATCCCACACAGTAGTTTTGTGTAGTCGTAAACATGAGGGAGTCCATGAAAGAGCTCCATGCCACTAGCGGGTAAGCGGGAGAAGCCTTTAATCGAAGTGCACTTGACATACAGAATGGACCAAACCAAACCCACATAACATGTATTTCATAACTTGTAAACTTGTTGCCCAAAATGACACATTTTCAAAACTTGATTTTTTCAAACATGGTATCTTTTTAAAAAATCATTTTTACATTCTTTTCATAATTCATCAACTCAATATGATCATACCAAACACACAACACTTTTTCAAATCATTTAAAGAGTTACAATGTACGTTCATGAAATAGTTGAAATCATTTATTTCCATCATTTGTAAGAAAACATTAATGGCCTGTTACTTAATTACAAAACTGTAACCCACCTCGAAATCTTTGCTTAAACCTTGGTAAAAGATGCCTTTCGACTTGATCATCTTGCCTTCCCTGATTCCTTTTATCAAAGATAAAAATTTCCATTCAATTGGAATACAATTTGAGGACCCATATATTGCATATTCTCTAAGATCAATTTTAAGTAATCAAACTCTTCCAAAAGTCCAAACCTTTAGGTCAATTTTACATGATCATTCAGATTAGGTAACTGATGAAATTTGTTAACACTTCCTCCTATAAAAATGTTCCTTATTGTCTTAAGTTTCTAATGACACTAAAATCATTCAATTTGGTTCAGTACTCTAAACGTTATGCCCCAATCATTTTTGGACTATTCTTATGTTGAAACAGTATTCTGTGTTAAACTTCCATCCAAAAATTGAAATTCTTAGAGACTGAATTAGAACTCTGTTTCTTCAGAAAAATTGTATCCCTATGTATCTAGTTTACACAAATCAAACATCACTCCATTTGGATAACTACAAAGCAAGATATCATCAAAATACCAAAATAAGTTCATGTAGGAAAGTTGAGTTCGCCACGGCGAACTCTGAAATTTCCAGCCCTCATCCCATTTTCCAGATTTTTCATATCCAACATCTACGCCTAACACAACTTATATAAAAATCATCCTTTCTACTTCATTTGCACTTCATTCTCTAGTCCATTTCAACTCAATATCATCCATAAACAAATCATAGTCCATGATTCATCATGAACACTATTAATGGAACATACACATATATACACGTTCATCATCAACTTCCTACACATATTCACTTCATTTTCACTTTCATTTCACTTATAAATATCACCAAATATGCTTCATTCAACAAATCAAGAAGGTTTAATGCTTATACTTACTTTTTTAGATTCAATGTCTTCAAAATCTTCAAGATCTCCAAAACTTTAGCTTGATCTTCTTTTCTTTTCTCTCCTTCTCTTCTTCTCTTCATTATTTCCTCTCTTCTCCTCTCTCACTCACGTTCTTCTTTTATTCAATTACAGACAAACATTTCTTCTTCCCTTAATACCCTTAATGAGTGTGCAATGTCCATTTTGCCCTTCTATGCCTTATGGCTCTTTATCCTTAAGTGATCTTCCAAAAATGCCCTTGAACATTCTTACTATCTTAATTCAATCAATCTATGTCATATAATCTTACTAAAATTAACATAATAATTTGCTCAAACAAAATTACCCCATTAAAACCTCATAATTCATTTAAATCTGCTTTACTAAAAAAAAATTGGGGGACAAGAAAAGTTCGAGAGGGAGTTGAGGCAGTTCAAGAACCAAATGATCAGGCTATAGGGCAAGATCATGATGAGCCTCCTCTTATACTTAATTTGACACATTCTAATAGGCAATTTGGACCAGCAAAAGAATGGTGGATTGTGGAGGGAAGTGAGGCAAACTTTGTGTCATATGAGATTAATGAACTAAGTAATGTTCAAGAAGCTCTTGAAGGTGTTCACAAAAAGAAGTGGCTAATGGCAATACAAGATGAGATGAATTCGATGCATCTCAATGAGGTTTAGCAGTTAGCTGAATTACCTCCTAGTTGAAGGGCTATTGGGAACAAGTGGGTTCTCAAGATAAAATTGAATTCTGATGGTACTATTGAAAAGTACAAGGCTCGATTAGTAGCCAAGGGATTCACACAGAAGGATAGTATAGATTTTAAGGATGCTTTCTCTCCTATTGTGAAATTCAATTCAATCAGATTATGACTTGCTATTGTGGCTTATTTGGACTTGGAATTGCATCAAATGGATGTAAAAACCACCTTTCTTAATGGTGATTTAAGAGAGGAGATTTACATGCAACAACCTGAGGGTTTTGTTGAAAAGGTTCAAGAGCACCAAGTATTTAGACTTAATAAGTCTATATACGGTCTTAAGCAAGCTTCAAGACAATGGTAGTTAAAGTTTCATGATGCAGTCACAAACTTTGGTTTTGTGATGATGCATGAAGATCATTGTGTTTATGTGTACACTTCTAGGTCCAAATTTGCCATTATGACTTTATATGTGGATGACATATTGATAGCAAGTAATGGGTTGAGTTTGTTGAAAACTATAAAAGGATGGTTCTCTTCCACCTTTGACATGAAGGATATGGGAGAAGCTGCCTATATCCTTGGTGTTAAGATCCTAAGAGATAGGAAAGCTAAGATGTTGGCCTTATCTCAAGAACCTTATACTGATAAGATTCTTGCAAGGTTTAACTTGACAAACTCAATGAGTATACCACTTGCATATGGTTACAAGCTTGGGCAAGATTTGTGTCATCGTAGTACTCAAGAAAAGGAGGAAATTAAAAAGGTCCCATACCTAAGTGTCATTGGAAGTCTAATGTATGTCATGTTCTGTACATGGCGTGACATTAGCCAACCTATAGGTCTACTGGGAAGATATTCTTCTAACCCTGGAATCGAGCATTGGAAGTGTGTGAAAAGGGTCCTTAGGTATCTCAAGGGTACAAAGAACTATTGGCTATACTACCAAGGAGAGAATCTTGGTTTGTATAGCTACATTAATGCTTATTAGGGTGGTGATCATGATTTGTGCAAATTTACATTTGGCTATATCTTCATGCTAAATAATGGGGTTATTTCTTAGAGTAGCAAGAAACAAACTTGCACAACATTGTCAACAATGAAGGCTAAATTTGTTGCCAGTGCCTCGGCTGTGTAAGAGGCCTTATGGCTTGGAAATTTTATTCGGCACTTAGGGTCAATTGTGCCTTTGGAAAGGCCCATAACTATCTATTGTGATAGTATGGCATGAAGTATAGTTTTGTTAGAGATGTAACAGAAGAGGGAGAAACTATGTTTGAGTACATATCTACGGACCTAATGGTGGTTGACCTTATGACTAAGCCATGCCACTATTTCATTTTGCTTAATATGTAAAGGCAACAGGTCTTTGTAGATTATGAAATGTTGGTCTAATTTTCTCCTTCTTGGTCACACATGTAAGACGTTTGATAAATGAAAAGTTGTTAATCAATTATTGGTGCATTTCACTTTAAAACCATGACGAAAAATGTACTTGTCAATCTTAGGCTGAGGTTAGCTTTCTCACACGATCCATCCACCCTTGCGTCTTTGCGTAAGATCAAGGATGAGACCGCTAAAGTCTTAAATGTATGTTATCTATTAAAAGGGATATGTGACTTGTGTTTCATACATTTAAGTGGGAGTCATTAACCAACACATGACAACTTTATTCTTATGGTCGTCTTGATTACGCATGCATCAAGATAAGATGATCAAGGTCATCAAGTTTGCTATCCACTTATACATACTATCTTGTGATTTCATTCTCAATAGTGAAAAAAAGGAGTATTTCATATTTGTTTGACATGTCCTCCTATTATTGAGAATAATAGGAGTTACATATCTAAACGTTTTAAGAGGGATAATTGACAGACCCCTCCAAGTGGGAGTGGAGTAGTAAAATATTTAAGGATGTGTTCAGGAAACATAAAAGGGATGTGTTCCAAATGTTCTATAATTAACCATGTAATTAACCAATTGAAGAAAATAAGCATGTTGTCTCTTATCTTGCTTATGTGTGAGATTCTTCATTCAAACCCCTTAATGACTATGGCTTACTATTAGGAAAATAGGTTGTCGGAGGTCTTAGAAGAAATAGGACTGGATCCTTTTAGATGATCATGTTTTCTTAAATTTTCTAGTAGTGAGAAACTAAAGTAAAGACATGAATGCATAAGTTGCCTACACAAGTATAATTGCATGAATTGCACAACCATGATAGCATTTGTTGCACACTATAAATGATACACAATCACATTATTCAATATCGACACCACATATTGTTTTGTATAATATGAAAGATTGAGTGTGATGTGAGGAAGAAACCAAGTGCACTTAAGGTTTAATACGTTCATGTGTTTTATGAGTTAAAACTTCCAAAGGAGACTGAATGTGATTAAACATGTGTATCAAAAAGTCTTGGGGTTTGAGAAGCATAACTTGATTTGTTCAAGTAAGTTTGATTTGTTCAATCGTGAGGAGAGTGGCAACCTTTCATTGTAGGTCTAACCACCACAATGTAAAGAGATTTTGTTTACATGCCTAAGGTCGCACCCACAACTCAAAATTATATGCTTCAACTATTATTTGTTTTCGGCTTTGTATGTTCACTTATTGAGTATGTTATGTTTGAGTGGGAGCATTTTTTAATATATCTTTGTGTGAGTGGGAGTTTATTGGAATTTTATAGCTTAAGTGCTACAAATTCCATTTGACATACCAAGATATATTTGAAAGTGCTTGGGTTTCATGTAAGGAGCTAACCTTTAGCTCAAGGGAGCTCAATGAAGCTTATGTAAGATATAAGTGGTTTGACATGACTTTCCCTTAGCTCAAGTGTCTAAAGCTAGCTTAAGGTGAGCTCATGGGAGCTCATTAAAACTAGTTAATAGCTAAAAAGTTGGGGTAAGCTCAATTGGACTCAATTAAGATTACCCCAGCTCATCTTTGGTTCTTGGGAATTGAAGCTAGCTATAAATATGTTCACACTAGTAAAGCTAGAAGAGCAAATTAAGGAGGATGAGTTGGAGATGAAAACCAAAAGATTAATGGGCAAAATTGGTGGTGCTAGATGAAGGAATCTAGCATTTTTGAGTGCACAATGGACACTAGGGTGCACCATAAGCTATAGCACACCATAATGCATCTTCCCATGCATGTACTTGGAGTGTAAGTTCATTGTCTCAACATGGATACATGAATTCAACCAAGAAAGGATGAATTTGTCCAAGAGGATGAATTCAGTCAATGAGGAAGATTCATCATGTACCTTGTCTTAGAATGACCATTTGACCAAAAAGGGGTTCATATACAAGAATGAATAGTTATAAGTGTACTATCATGACTTTAAATGAAGATACATGACTCTTTCCCAAAGGATGTGTCCCTTAACCAAAATCCATAACGTTTCACCAAAAGACATAACTCTTGGAAGAGTCATGATGTTTCGCCAAGAGATATAACTCTTGAAAGAGTCATAAATCTTCAAAGACACCTTTTAGTGGCCTATAAAAGAAAATTTCGTAGTTCCTTTGAGTGACTTTTTTTCTTTGGATAAAAAGTACACTCTTCTCCCCATTTTAGAGCCGAAAACACTCCCTTCTTTCAAGTATCCATACGTTGAAGCACTCTCCCATAAAAAACTTGTTAAGCTTATTAAGAGCATTATGGGTAAACCATAAGGATTGCTACTTTTAGAAGTTAGCAACTCTTCCAACCTTAGTGTGTTGTGACGAGATCGGTCTACTTCTTCCATTCCAACCACGACGAGTTGAAAAAGAAGGAGAAGACATAATGGATCTCCATAAAGGAGGCAAAACATCAAGCATACAAGGAGTTATTTCGCTGCATTTCAAGTTAGTGTATTATCCTACCCTTCTTAGTGACATATGTAGGATTTTGTATACTTATGAAAGCATAAAATTTCTTGTTTGAGCTATGATCTAAAATCAACAGTATAAACATCAAATTCCTAGGTTAGATGATTTGTATGATGAATTTAATAAGGTAGATCAACCATTATAGATCAATGAATAAGGGAAATAAAATAAATAGAAAATATAAATACTAAAGAAAAGTAATAATTAAGAATATACTAAGCTATAGATTAACTAGATTTAGATGAGGTTCCCCTAGTAATTTTCTATATTCATTATCACCTTTGATTAATGAATTATTCTAACTTCTTGGATCAATAAGAGTTCCTATCTTGGATCATATTCTCTATGATACATTCCCTATTCAAAGGTTAATTGACTAAAATTCCTTTCGAATTAAAAAAAAACTAAGAATACTTTAATTGATTCCATAAACTCTCTTGGTTTTACCCTAACATAAATTTAATGTAATTAAATTAAATAAATTTAATTTAATAATTATTACTAAATATATTAAATTTAATATTTTCAAAATATATAAATTTCAAATCAAATTTGATTTAAAATCAAAATATATTTAAAATAAATATTAATTTATAATTAAAATTGATTCTCTAAATTATTTATGTTAATAAAATTAAATAATTTTTATTGATATTTTAATAATAAATATTATATAAGACATTAGAATAAATTTAATTAATTAAAAATTTTATCTTTAAGTTTTATCTAATATGTGATTATCACCAGTAATAAAAGTATAACTAAATTGATATTAATAACTAAATAGAAAATTATTTTTATTTAAAAGAAAAACAGAAACTAAAATGAAAAGTATAAATCATTTAACATGCATTAGTGTTCAATCCTGATTGCATTGGTTAGTAAGTTGCATTAGTGTTCACTAACTTTCATAGTCTCTTACATTGTGGTCAACCCTTGATATGGTTGTTATACATGAATTTTGTCAATTAATTCCATTTCATTTCACTAAAATGAAATATAGAGAAAGCTGTTCTATAGGAGCCATTTAATTTCACTTCTCATTTTCTTATAGTTATTATTGTTATTTTTAAAAAATATTTTTAAAATTTATATTTATCAAATTAAATTAAATAATTTGTAAATTTTATCATAAAATTTTCAATTATTAAAATAGTGCATTAATTGAAATTAAATACTTGATATTTTAAAAATTATTCCATAAATAAATATTTTAAAATGTATTTACTTTATTCAAAATATATTTGTTAAATAATTATCTGATTTAAAAATATTTTTTAAAAATAAAAAATAAAATAATTACACAAATTAAAATAAATTAGATGATTACACTATAATAACATAATTCTTAATAGTAAGTAATAGTAACTAATTAAATTATATTAATTAATGATAAATAGATTATGAGAAAAATTAAAATAAATCTAATTTTTTATGGCTCAATAGGTAATGGAAATTAGAAGAAACTATAAAACTAAAAACAGAAATTAGAAATTCAACCAAATTTACTTTTTCTTGAATTTCGAAGAGAAAATTAGCAACTATAGTAATTATTGCTTCCCTTCTTTGTTCTCTAATCTTCTTTGACAGGAAGAAAATCAAATGTAAAAGGCAAAAAAAGCATTACAAAAAGAAGGAAAAGAGGAGTTTATATATAATAACCAACGAAACATATAAGACATGGGCGATGAAAGGAAGAACGTGCAAAGTGGGATTTACTTCGGCAATTAAAGAAGAACGTGTAGAGTGAGGAATTTAAATATTCTTTATATTCTATATGTTTCTTTTGTTGGAATCCAACCGTGATCAAATCACGGGTGCAGCGGAAAACAAAATTTTCACAGATTCCAAGTGGATCCTGATAATTGAATAAACTTGGATAAAACATAAAATGATTTAGAAATTGTGCCTTGTTCGCTTTTTGTTGAAAAATCTTTGAAACTTTTTCCGATTGATCAATCATGAGTTGTTAAAGTGTCCAGCCTCTGATAGTATCCACAGAGCAATGCTCAAACTGATTTGAAAGGAAGAAGACAAAAAGTGCTAGCTTCCAAAAAGTTCTTCCTTTTAAATAGAAAAATCACACCAATGTTTTATTAAAATTAAATCTCTTTAACTATAATTAAAATCAAATTATAATTATAATTAATTTAATTTTAATAAAATCAAATATCTCATATTTGATCCCCAAAGTTTCTCAAACTTTATAATTAAGTCTAACTTAATTAAATTGATTTTTTTTCACAAATTGCTCTTTGATGTGTGACCCATTAGGTTCCTAATAAATTGACAATGATTATAAATTATAATTACAATTCACAATTAGAATTATCTACAATTCTACAATTAAATAATTTATAATCATAAATCATGATTGACTTCTAGCAACATGTTATGATTACCTAAATATCAAGAATATCAAAATGATTGACTTAATCTGTCTATGTACAGCTATAATATATAATTTAATCATTTCGTCATTCAATATTCTAATTAGACAGAGTATGGATATAATGTCTACTCTTATTAATCATGTTCGTTTTTGCTAATTAGAAATTGATTTATAATTGAAAATTGAAAATTTTTTTTCAAATATCTATTCACTCTAGTTAGAGAATTCTATAAATCATTACTAATCAAGAACAATATAATACTCTCTAATTACTTTAGAGTGACGAATCTTATATTGACTTACTCAACTATTTACATATGGTTTATACTATATCCAATTACTACCGACTGAATTATCCTAGAACAATTTATAAGTAGCATCAAAATATAGTAATTCCCACACTAGATACCTCGGTAATCTTAAGTTTGAGGATTAATTATACAACCATCATTATGAGATAATTTATAGACACATAAGTAATATTCCATCCGAAATTCTCATAATCAGGTCAGTTCAGTGACTTATTCTCTAATAATCACCCACACATTAGTTTAAGTATCTCTATACTTTAATTTATAACATCAATTACTTTTTTCATAAGAAAGAAACATAATGTGTGCTAGTTTTACCGTTTCAACAATATCCAGTCTTGATGAAACTTTAGCTAGGAACATTTAGGAATAACACATAAGTGTAAATTGAATCTCATAATTATGATCTCATCATAATTTTAATTACACAGTAATTATTCCGAGGATTTTATCTTTAGCATTAAAACATAAAATATTAATTAAATTAATATAAAAATATAAATAAAGCCTTTTAATTAATTCAAAATAATGTCATACATTAATTTGCATCCAATTGGTTGGCTATTAGGGCATAAACTAACAATCTCCCACTTGCACTAAAGTCAATCCCCTATGAATCTAATACCATATCTATCGATATGTCAATTATGTCTCTTTTGAGACAATGGCTTAGTAAGAGGATCTGCTAGATTCTCTTTAGTGGGAACTCACTCCAATGCTATGTCTTTCTTCTCCACTATCTCTTTAACAAAGTGAAACTTCCTGAGTGCATATTTGGACCGTTGATAAGAACTGGGTTCTTTTACTTGTGCAATAGCACCATTGTTCTCACAATATACTACTACTGGATTAACAATGCTAGGAAGTACTCCAAGTTCAGTGATGAACTTCTTGATCCAAACTACTTCCTTCGTTACCTCAGAAACTGTAATATACTAAGCTTCAATTATTGAATCTGTGATAGTTGGTTGTTTGAAACTCTTCTAACTAACTGCACCACCATAAAGAGTAAAAAATATACCTTGACTGTGATCTACTATCGTCTTGATCAGACTGAAAACTAGCATCTGAATGACCCTGAACTCTCAGCTCAGTTCTTCCATAGACCAGAAAAACATCTTTAGTCTTTCTTAAGTACTTTAAGATATTTTTCACAATCGTCCGCTGACCTTTTAAAAGATTAGCTTGATATCTGCTTTAATACTTTATCTATGTACGTGGATTGAGATAATCCAATCAACCTTTTTGATCTATCTTGATAGATCTTTATACCTAGTATATAAGCTGCTTCTTCCATATCCTTTATGGAAAAGTTCTTAGATAACCATATCTTAATATACTGGATCATTGAAATGTCATTTCCAATAAGCAATATGTCATCCATATAAAGCACTAATAAAACGACTGCACTCCCACTTATCTTCTTGTAAACATAAGGTTCGTCCACATTTTTAATAAAATCAAACTCTTTTATTGTTTCATCAAAATGGATGTTCCAACTTCGCGAAGCTTGCTTAAGTCCATAAATGGACCTTTGCAACTTACATACTTGATCATGAAATTCTTTGGATTCAAATCCCTCATGTTGTTTCATATATACATCCTCTTACAAATTACTATTGAGAAATGTTGTTTTCACATCCATTTGCCTAATTTCATAATCATGGTATGTAACTATAGCTAATAAAATCCTTATGGATTTAAGCATTGTTATTGGCGAAAAAGTTTCATCAAAATCAACTCGTTATTTTTGTTTGTAACCTTTCGCCACCAACCCTGCTTTGTACGCATGTACATTTCCATGCATTTTAGTTTTTCTCTTAAAAATCCATTTTTGCACAATAGATACTATACCTTCAGGTGTATCCACCAAATTCTATACTTAGTTAGTGTACATAGATTCCATTTCAGATTTTATGGCTTCTTTCCATTTTAAAGAATTGATGTCTGACATTGCTTCTTTAAATATAGTAGGCTCATTATGTATGAGTGATAAGTTATCCTTTCTATGCTCAATATGTAGATCTAATTTAGTGGGAGGACGACGTATCTTACTAGTTTATCGCAAACTATGTGTCTCTTGAACTCTTAGTTGTACATCATATGTATCAACTTGAGGTTCTTATTCTCTGTCGATGTGAATTTGTATCTCTTGAACTTCTCTAAGTTCAATCTCACTCCCACTACCTTTCTTTGAAAATAAACTCTCTTTCTAAGAATGTAGCATGTCTTGAGATAAGCACCTTTTGCTCATTAGGATGATAGAATTGATAACTGAAACTCTCTTTGAGATATCCCATAAATTTACATTTATCTAATTTAGCTTGAAGCTTATCAGATATAGCATGCTTCACATAAGCTTCACATCTCCAAATCTTTAAGTGTGATAATCCTGGTCTTCTACTTCTCCATATCTTATATGGTGTCTCATCAACCGATTTAGATGGAACTCTATTTAGAAGATATATTACGGTTTTAATTGTATATCCTTAAAAGGATATAAAAAGGACTGCATGACTCATCATGGAATTTACCATATCTAATAGTGTATGATTTTTCCTCTAAAAAACTCCATTATATTGTGGAGTTGCAGGAGAAGACCATTGTCAGAGAATTCCATTCTCTTTTGAGTAACCAAGCCTCGTGGTCTAGTATTCACCACCTCAATATGATTTAAGTGTCTTAGTACTTTTGCCAGTTTGTTTCTCTATGTAGTTTAAATTCTTTGAAAATTTCAAATGATTCAAACTTTTGTTTCATCAAGTGCACATAACCATATCTAGAATGGTCATCTGTGAATGTAATGAAATATGAGTATCCACCTCTAGCATTTATGGATATAGGCCCACATAAGTCTACATGTATTAATTCTCGTAACTCACTAGCACGCGATCCCTTTCGTTTAAAGGGTAGTTTGGTCATCTTTCTCAATAAACAAGATTCATAAATTTCATATGATTCATAATCAAAAGGATCCAAATATCCTTCTTTATATAATTTTGTGATTCTAGTTTCATTGATATGACCAAACCTATAATTCCATAAATAAGATGGAGTTTGGTTACTTAATTTTTTCTTACTATTTATGTTAAGAATTGGCCTTTCAAGATCTAACTCATACAAACCATTTGTAAACAATCCAGATCCATAGTAAACATCATCTTTATAAAGAATAACTATTATTCTCAATTATAAAGGCAAATCCATTTAAGTCCAAAGAAGAAATAGAAATGATGTTTCTTATAATAACAAGAACATAACAATAATTATCAAGCTCTAATATAAGGCCAGAAGACAAAGTTAAACTATAAGTTCCTACAGCTAATGCAGCAACTCTTGCTCTATTGCCAACTCGCAAGTCCACTTTGCCTTTCTTTAATGATCTACTCCTTGTTAACATCTGCATGCTATTACATATGTGAGAACTATAACTAGTATCTAATACCCAAGAATGTGGAACAGAAGTAGAAAGATGGATCTCAATTATAAACATACCTGAAGAGACCGCTTCCTAAAGCTTTTTATCTTTTAGTCTAGCAAGATAAGATGGGTAGTTCCTCTTCCATGTCTGTTGACTCTGCAATGAAAACATATGCCCTTATCATTATTCTTCTTCTTCACACCTCCTTGAGCATTTACTTCATTAGTAGAAGCCTTATGTTTTTTTTATTATTCTTCTTAAATCCCTTTTTCTTGCTTTTAGAATAACTGACAACAAGTATAAAACTGGGTTCCTTTTTAAGGCACCGTTCTGTATTCTTAAGTATGTTCAATAGTTTAGGCAATGTCATATCCTTTTGATTCATGATAAAGTTCATGACGAACTGTGAAAAGCTAGAACTCAGAGGCTGCAACACTAGATCAACGCTTAACTTGTGATCTATGACAAAACCTAATTAGGCTAATTTTTTAAGATACCCAATCATCTTCAGCATATGAAGATTAATTGAAGATGATTCTGTCATCTTGCATTGAAATAGTGCCTTGGAGATTTGATATCTCTCCACCCTACGTTGTGCACCAAATAACTCCTTAAGATGCAGTATCCTAGTAGGTGCTTCCATGTTCTCATGCTACCTCTGAAGTTCAAGAGACATGCAAGCTAACATCACACATGTAGCTTGTTCAATGTCATCAATATAAGGCTGATATTTCTCCTAATCTTCATCAGTTGCATCTGAACAAGGTTCTGATGGAGCAGGAGTATCAAGAACATACAACTTCTTCTCTTATCTAAGAACTATTTTTAAATTTTGTAGCTAGTCTGAAAAGTTGGGTCTAGTTAGCTTGTTAGCATCCATGATGCTCTTCAATGTCAGGTTGGTACTCATCGTCAAATTCAATAATCGAAAAACATAAAAGGAGCATATATTAGTTTATATCCAAAAATCGAATAAAATAAGGACTTTAAAATATTTGATTACTCCCACTATTTTTTTGAAAATAATAGCCCTCACTATTATATCGAAAAATTATCAAATAATTTCTTAGTGGCTAGGATCTTATTTAAAATTAATTTATCTTGAGTTTGCTCAACAAACAAACTAAAAATAAATTATGCAGAAAATAACTTTTCAATCACATCTCATATGATTCCTAGAACTGTTAGGTGACAACTTTTGCCAAAAATAAATCACATATATTATTCAAGGTCACTTTAACCGTGCCTCTAAATTTATATGATCATAAGTTTACTCATCCAAATCATACAATTTTAGTTAAGTAGAACCCATTAATTTAAGATAAAACATATCAGGGTTAAAGTAACCTTGAATTTAATCAACAAACCAAACAATAAATAGAATTCTGGTTTTATTCTCAAATAATAGAAGATAACTATCACATTCATAATGTGTACTTAATATTTTATTGAGGGATTTAAATTTTCAAAAATTTCCAATCTCATCAAAATAATATAATTTCATTATATTTATAATTTTAAACATAATCTAATTATGAAAGAAATTATTTAAAACTTTTTCTTAATTCTAATTATTGATTTGATAACTAAATTTAATAATTAGACTCTTGAAAAATTAAATTAAATTCTAAAATCTTTCCTAAGAAAAATTCCCTTTGAAAACAATTTTCAAAATTTAGTAAAACACTTTTCAATTTTATTAGGAGTATAAATTAATTTAATCTCTATTAAATTAATTAAATTGGAAATTTAAGGGTTTAAAAACATTTAAAAATGTAAAAGAGGGCTGGGAGGGTATCTGGTGCGTGCAGTTATGATGAAGCGGTCAAAACATTGCACGCACTAGTTAACGCCTTTAATAGACACTTCTCGAGATTGTCTTCTCTAGAAGCATCTGTCGTCTTCTCCAAATCCCTCCCATGGTTGCAAGTTGCAACCCACCAACCCACATTTCTACTTCTCACCGCCTACTTCTTCGGACTGCCCAAGCAACGCCATCTATGGCGTCGCCTATGGTGTCACATACGATAGGCGATTAACGTCCATCGTCTTCTCATAGCGTCGCCATTCGATGGGTGATTAATGCCCATCGATTTCTCCAGTGGTGACGTTATCCATAGCGTCGCCATTTGATGGGCAATAATCACCCAGCAATGCCAATTGATCGCATCGCCTGCGACCCCATCCAATGTTGTCACGATAGGCGTCACAGTGATGCCAACTAACAGCATCGCGATGGGCATAGTCGCTATTCGATGGTGGTTCCCACAGATGGGCGATAATCGCCCATTTGTATTCATTAAGCATAAAGTAGTAAACCCAGTAAACACATGGCGGAGAGAAAACAAATTTTCTAGATCCAAAAGGCAACAGCAAGCAGAATAAATATATGAAGAAGACTAGATAACAATTATCCAATAAGAGACAATGACAATTAAATGCATATACATGATTTATGTTTTTCTTAATTCAATGTTCTAGAAAGCACAAGCAGATCCCCACCACATAAACCTCATTCTTGTTAATTATTTAAAAATAGAATAAAGGAGAACAGTCACAAGACCGTAGCATAAGCAGAATCAAAATCTTAAATTTTTAATCGACATCAATAACAATCAAGCTTATAATTCAAGATAAACAATTAAAGGAGGCTCTGATACCATTATTGGAATCCGACTGTGATCAAATCGCGGGTGCAACAAGAAATTTTTTTACAGATTCTGAGCAGATCTTGATAATTGAATAAACTTGATTAAAACATAAAAAGATTTAAAAATTGTACCTTGTTTGCTTTTTGTTGAAAAATCTTATTTTTTGAAACCTTTTCCGATTAATCAATCACGAGTTATTCAAGTGTCCAGCCTCTGATGGCATCCACAGAACAATTCTCAAACTGATTTGAGAGGAAGAAGACAAAAAGTGCTAGCTTCCAAAAAGCTTTTCCGTTTAAATAGAAAAAATCATAACAATCTTTTATTAAAATTAAATCCCTTTAATTATAATTAAAATCAAATTCCAATTATAATTAATTTAATTTTAATAAAATCAAATATCTCATATTTGATCCCCAAAGTTTCTCAGACTTTATAATTAAGTCGAATTGATTTTTCTTCCACAAATTGCTCTTTAATGTGTAACCCATTAGGTTCCTAATAAATTAGCACTGATTATAAATTATAATTCTAATTCACAATTAGAATTAGATAAATTAAAACTTTTTAAATTTATCTATAATTCTCCAATTAAATAATTCATAATCATAAATCATGATTGACATCTAGCAACATGTCATGATTAGCCAAATATCAGGAATGTCAAAATTATTGACTTAACCTAACCATGCATCGCTATAATATATAATTTAATCCTTTCGTCATTCAATATTCTAATTGGACAGAGTATGGATACAGTGTCTACTCTTATCATCCAATCATGTTCATTCTTGCTAATTAATAATTGATTTATAATTGAAATTTGAAAACTCCCTTTTAAATATCAATTCACTCTGGCTAGAGAATTTCATAAATCGTTACTAATCAAGAACAATAGAATATTCTCTGTAATTAGTTTAGAGTGACGAATCCTATATTAACTTATTAAACTATCTACATATGATTCATACAGTATCTAATTACTAGTGACTGAATTATTCTAGGACGATTCATAAGTAGCATTAAAATATAGTAATTCCCACACTAGATACCTTGGTAATCTCAAGTTGGAGGATCAATTATACAACAATCATTATGAGATAATCCATAGATGCATAAGTAATATTCCATTCAGAATTCTCATAATCGGGTTAGTTCAGTGACTTATTCTCTAATAATCACCCACACATTAGTTTAAGTATCTCTATACTTTAACTTATGATATCAATTACTTTCTTTATAAGAAAGAAACATAATGTGTGCTAGTTTTACTATTTTAACAATATCCAATCTTGATGAAACTACAACTAGGAACATTTAGGTATAACACATAAGTGTAAATTGAATCTCATAATTATGATTTCATCATAATTTCAATTACCCAATAATTATTCCAAGGATTTTATCTTTAGTATTAAAACATAAAATATTAACCAAATTAATATATAAAGATAAATAAAGCCTTTTAATTAATTCAAAATAATGTCATACATTAATTTGCATCCAATTGATTGGCTGTAAGGGCATAAACTAACATCTTTTTCCTTCTTTCTCCTTTAAAATTTTGAAATTTTCATCTGAAGTGACTAGTAAACTTTCGGATTTACTCGTTTGTGATTATGTGCTCTCTTTTACTTCTTCACGTTCTAAATGAAACTTCATTCTTTTTTCAGCTTCTAATCACTCTTGCACCATTGTTTTTAAAGTAAATACTCCTCCTCACCTTTTAACTACCTCCATTCACGATGACTTTACTCATTTTATGTTTCTTAATTCATTTTTTAGGATTCAGGGAAGCAAGAAAGTTCCTAAAATATTTTATTTTTGTTTGATGCTCATTTATAGTTCTTGTTTGCAATCTCCATAAAATTTTCCAAATTCTTGAGATAATAGATCAGTTTTTGTGTGTTTAATGTCTGTTGATAATTCTTTTAGGTTGAGGAAGTGGTAATAAATTAACATATTATTGTTTATTTCTTGTGTAAGATCACCAAAGGATGGTCTTGCAATCCTCTCACTTTGTATTACTTTGCTATTTTTGGAGATTTTAGTCAATTTATTTTCTATTGTGGCTAGAATACTTGCCTAGGTTAGCTTCTACTCTGTATTCTTTTGGAGTAAATCAAAGATGAGGACTGTGAATTTGGGTTTATTTGATCAAGTTGTGAATTGTACTTCTCTCTTTTCTTGTTTCCTGACCAAGATTGTTTCTTTTCTTAGTGTCATTATTAAAGATATGAGGGTCTTATTCTAATTGGGTTTCAATTAGTTCAATAGATTCAATTTTCCTTTTTGATGTTCAAGAAGTAAAAATTTTGGATTTTTGACTTTGTTTGATCATACACATTGGTTGATTTTTTAATCTAATGATGTAATTAATATGCTTGATTGATGTTTTGATTCCTAGTGAAATATTTTCTCCACTTATATGCATTTTGGTTTCTTGATCTATCATTGATATAATTCCAAATTTAATATGTTTATATAAAATTCTACATATACATATCTTGGAAATTTTGTATGTTTGATATATATTGGTTAAACCTTGTCCAGATTTGAAACTAACCATATATTTAATTGCATTATTAAGGTATTGCTAACTTGACTTATCTTATAAGAAAAATCTAAATCTAGAGGAATTTGCTTGTAATGTTCTATGTAGAGGAAGTTTTGAAGGTCTTATTGATACAAAAACAACCAATTTTGTTGATTAGAGAGTTGGTATATCCATATTACAAAATCTAAATGTTAATGTTTATTATTACTTGTTAGAGATTAAGGAAGAGGCTTTAGCTCAAATTGAGGTCTTAGTGTAGAAACTTGAAAATTCTCAAATGTTCGGCTTTTAAGAGTATTCGCTTGAGATATCTATAGTTCTAACTAGTTTTCACCACCATGGAAATCCATTGGCTTGAATATTTGTTAAAGCTGATGGAGTCGAGATTGGAGTACCTTTCCACGATAGTTAGAAAAAAAAAGATTATCATTAGTATTTTTAAAGGCAATTACTAAATTTATGTTAGTTATAAGGTAGTATTTTATTCTTGTATCATTAAAGATGCAAGCAAAATAGCAATTATGCATTTTTGTTATAAAAAATAATTGTAGGCTTCCATATTTGCATAATAGTTGAATTAATAAATAATTCAAGAAACTTTTCCCTAACAAAGTTAAATGCAATAAAGCAATAACATAAAGTAATCAAATAAAAAAATTATATTAAAAATCAAGTATAAAAATGCCACAATTTTTACATAAAAATCCTTTAATATGAAGGAAAAACTACGAGATCAAAGTATGCTTAAAAGATCCACTAATTAATATGAAGAAAATTACACCAAGTCTTTCTTAGTCATAAATTAAAGGTAAATATCTCAACACAACCCAAGAATGACATATTCATAAACTTTAAACATAATTATGACCAATGCCATATTCATTGGCCATCTCCATGAGTGACCTCGTCCATTTCTAGAGGTAACCTGGTTGGGATCTCTTCTATCCAATAGAGCAATGTTTGTAATGGGACTTAGCTCCTGAACAAGATCCTACAGGGTAACCGTCTATGCTATGCATGCAGCTCATGTGCAGGAGCTCGTGGGCGGGGGCGGCACCGTAGGCCTACATGCATGACAAATGAAAATCATACCTAGACTCTTGTAGGGTTTTCTTGGCACATCATGCGTAGTATCACAAGCATTCTTGAGCACCCTGACAAGTTTGCCATTGCCCTAAAGAAAACTTCAGTCTTTCTCTTGCGACCCGTTGGTACCCACTTCCTTGCCTGGAGTTTTAAGCTTTGACAAGTCCAATATTTTTCTTTTCTAACTGGGTACTTCAACCTTCTATAAAAGCCTTCTCCATTAAAATCACACCTCCCTTATTTGCCTCAATATTAGATTTTGTTTGGACGTTTAAGTTTTGACAAATGTGGTTAAAATTACACTTCAGCTTCCATTAGGACCACGTTTTGTATTGTGCGAGTTCCAACATCTTTTACATGCACAAATCAGACACGTCTTTGTGTTCATACTGGTATTATTTGTGCACTTATGATCTTTTCGGTTGGCTTTTTTTTCCTTATCTTCTTTATTATTAATATAATTAGTTTTATTTATTTATTTATATTATTATTACTATTTTTTATTCATTTGTATTTGTAGTTTTATTTTTATTTGTAAATTTTGGTTTTATTATTTTGCATGCCTCACTAAAGTATACTATTGCACCTTTTTAGACCATGTAGTATATTGAGCGGGGGTCAGAAGATTTTCTTGCTCAAATAAGAGTTTGTTTTCACTTGCAGGCCGTACCAGTAGAGACGTCCTTTCGGTTTTCATTACTACATTCGTATTATGATGCTACTAATAACATCGACAGAGGAGATTGTCCTTTCATCTACTGATTTCACC
>JANSVA010000007.1:22438393-22457993 GCA_025504915.1 Erythroxylum reticulatum | reverse complement strand
TGTGCATATACAAAAATTGCCATTCATATATATATAGAGGCCATAACATGCATGCTCATGCTGAGATGAGTTTACACGCTCATAACTCGTCCCAAGTTACTATTTTACCTTTCCCATCGGTGATGGGATGTTACATCTAGTGCATACCATCCTCAAACAGATGGCCAAACGGAGGTCTTTAATCGATGTTTAGAACAATATTTGAGGAGTTTTGTGATGGACAAACCTTCACAGTGGACTAAGTATCTAATATGGGCAGAATTATCTTATAATACCTCCCCGCATTCTTCCATTGGAATGTCTCCTTTTTAGGCTATATATGGCAAACCACCATTGAATATACCTTCCTACATCCTAGGCTCCTTGACTGCACGACGTTACGCTAGTCAAAATAAAATAACTAGACTACTACTATAGCAGTTGCCAGTCTAGGTCGATCCCACAGAGAGTGTGTGTAAAGTTTATAGAATGAAATTAACCAATGTTTATAAAAGGGGGGGTTTGGATTTTGAAAGAAAAAATAAAATAAAACTAACTAATAAAAACAAATTAAAGAAAACATGCAAAAAAATTAAAGTGGAGAATTCGGTAGGGACCCGGTTCTTTAGTTTAATCTCGGCATAGACCATAATTAAACACATTTCATTAATTTGTTGTTCTTTAACCTCTCCTAGCAACTATTAATCGTGAGTTAATTAACCCAAGTTTTCCCTTAGGTTTTGTTTAATCAAGATACGATTGTTAATTAAACCTAACCACCGAATAACCTAGGATACGATCTCTAGATTTAATTAGGTAGTAGAATTATGAATTAGGATAACCAATTAATCAAGGCAATAACTACATATGATGCGTCATTTAACCTAGGTCATGTTATCCCTAATGATTACAAATCATTAGTCACTACACATGAATTTCAATATAACAATTACAGATTATATCAAAATTCTAGCAATGGGATTGCGATTAACGATTCAATGAATGTATTAAAATCATCAATTCACAATACACAACGGGTTCATACACAAATAACCGAATAATAACAAAAATCCGATTATTCATACATAATATCAAAATCAATTAATATATGGTAACACGATCAATTCCTAATGAGAGAAAGAAACAACAAAATAATTAAAAAATACTTAACCTGAATCATCGAAACATCTAACCCTTCATGAGTTTTTCCCAAAAAAATGCTCTAGTCCCTGACCCGACGGCCCTCTCTTTTCACTGTAACCTTACGCACTGTTCATTAATAAGACGAATAAGGTTTATTCGTCCCTCGATACTGCTCACGCCTCTCCAATTCCGCACCAGCTTCTCTAAGCTACAACCGCAAACTGTAGCTCCTTTCTCCACTGCGCTGCTGGGCTATGCCTTCCTATTGTCTGCTTCAAGTCTTCCCCGCACTGTAACATGATGTGACGAATAAGGGTCACACCTCACTTAAAACCTTCCTCCTCGCTGCCTTGTTTACGCTTGCCTATGGAACATTGCGTGCAGCGCAGCTGCTTCTGCATTTCAAGCATAAATGTAGACACTGTCCGCGTTGTACAATGCTGTCAGCGTTTTATTCTCTTGGTTCCTTATTGAGATGTCATTTTGTGCCTCCAAATGCTGCTTGCTTTTAATCTGTTCCATTTTTTTTGTCTTTTAATTTTCTTTTTCTTGCTCCATAAATATAAGTAAAAATTGATCTTCATAAAATAACTCAAATACATTAATTTCGACTTATTTTAATTTATGCATTTCTAAATTGCACTTAGAATCTTATTTGAATTAAAGTGAGTACCTTAACCATTTTCATGTCAATAATTGCTGAGTGTAAATGATTAAAAATATTAACAATTAAACACATATCACTCCTCTTCAAAAGCTACTAATTTGTTTTTCTTAGATCGGGACCAACTGCAGAAAGCTCAACTGAGAATGAAAATTCAGGCAGATAAAAAATGCACTGAAGTCCATTTTGAACCAGGTTAGTGGTGCTACATCAAGCTACAACCTTACAAGCAGAAATCCCTTGCTGGTGCCTCCTACTCCAAACTCAGTAAGAAGTTCTATGGACCTTTTCAAATCATCAACTGGGTAGGCTTAGTTGCTTATAAACTCTTGTTACCTGAAGGATGCCTGATTCACCCAATGTTCCATACATTAGTCTTGAAATTATACCCTAACCCTATAACAACTCCAACTCTTGCTCTTCTTTCCTCTGCTATGGATAATTAGCCTCTAATCCTTCCATTAGCTTTTATGAACTCTCGCAACATCAAGATTGGTAATAGCTGGATTCTGATTCAATGGACAGGTTTGCTATTGGAGGAAGCATTTTAGGAAAATCTGGACAGTTTAAAAAAAATGTACCCGACCTTCAACCTTGGGGACAAGGTTGCTCTTTATAAGGTAGGTAATGATAAGAATGAGCCCAACATTGCAAATAGAAGGCCCATTAGAATTAGACACCAGCTTAAGAAGTTAGATGACTATGTGCCCAGTCAATGAATTGTTTTTGTTAGACCGAGTTGTTTGAGGGTATTGTTGGAAACATTATTTTGTAATTATGTTATGACGTTATGTCTTGTTAGGAATTTCGTGGATAATGATTTATATTACACTTTTCCTCTCTGCCTTCTCTCTTTACTGCTTCTTCTTTTTCTTCTCGTCATTGTCTCTTTAGTATCTTTCTGCATCTCACTTTCAGGAGGTTAGCCCCATTGAAGTGGCTTTTCTTAACATGTCTTTTGACATTTGATTTATAACGATTAAGTCGATGAAAGTTAGAAAAAAATTAATATTTTACTAAAATTAAGTAGTTAAATTTTTTAAAAAAATAAGTGATCTTGTTCATATTTCGAAAGGTCATCAATAGGAGGGTACATGCTATTGCTGATGCCAATTTGTATATGTGCTAGGCGGGATAGTTGAACTTTTGCTTTTTTGAGTGTTTCTACTTATTTAAAAATACGATAGCTGCTAAATACTTTAAGAAATATTTCTCTTTTTTAACAAATCTTTTCTTGTAATTTTTACTTAAGAATAAATTTGGATGGAAATTATACAATTTAGCTTTAAGTTTTACCCACAAGTATGTTACAAGTTCGAAACTCTTAATTGAATTAATTTTTATCATAATAACACACGTTTGTCTTGGTAATTCAGAGATCTACTATTTTATAAAAATAGTATTTCTATTTATTAGTGAAGATCTACTGCCTTATAGAAGATTATTTTAAAAAGGCACTTTTGGTATTTTGTCAAAGATATGTTGTCGAATGGATGCAACCTTTAAGCCAAAACTTTTAGTTTTTGATGAAAATCTATGATTGTATACAAGAATAGTCTTTAAAAACACTTTTATACTTTACTTTGACCAAATATATTTCCCTTTGTAATTCACAATAATGGGTCATGATGAAGCATTTTTGGTAAATTTAGTCTTCAGTAAAAGAGAAGTTGAAAAGTTTAAAGTGAATGTCCCATATCATTGAGGAATGTCCTGTTGTATGTTTATGTTGCTTATAAATAAATCTATCCTTAACATCTATGAACTTATCAATGCAAATTGACCTAAAAATATACTCTAGAAAATTTATGAACAAGTTTGAATCAAATAAACAAAAGTTAAGCTAAATAAAAATTGATATGTTGCACTAACTAAATTGACAACAAAGTATTTGGACGACAGAAACAAGTAGTTCTTTGATAAATTCATAATTCAAATAGAAATAAGAATTGAAAAAGAAACTTTAATGACTCTTAAATAGAAATATCTCAAAAATTGTCTCAAACTATCAATAAGCATATCTTAAATATATAATTAAAAACTAGAATTTCAAGTGGGCACATGGTCTAGGCTGTATTGGTTGTGAAATTTTTATCACTAAAGAGTAAGATCTAAATTATATTCCCATCTAAGATCATAGATCTCGATGTAACTTTACAAAGATACAATATGGAACAGAGCGTGGTTAAGACCATAGGTCTTCTTGCAAGTTGATGAAGTTATATGGTTTGGAGCATATGCGTGGTAGAGAACGTGGATCCTTCTATAACTTTTGTAAAATTAGACACGCTCTAGAAAATGCCTATGATTAAGATGATTTCTAAAAATGAGTTTTTGAAAAGTTATATAGGCTAGTGTATGACCAAACTAAAGGTTATATTCATATTTACGTCTTAAACCTTAGCTTGAATTAAGTTAACTAATTCTTGTCCATCAATTTAGTTTGATTTCATACATGGAGCCACTTCTCTCGTAACATCATTTCGAAGTTCTTTCTCCTTATTGGTGTAATTGGTCCATTTGTCAAACTCAAATGATTCAAGGTAACTTAATTCCTACCATTTTCTCTTTGTCTAAAAAGATCTATCCTTGAATCATCACCTACATGAAAAGGAGTTAAATAAAAACAATCAAATTATACTCTTCTAGAATATCTAGTTAAGCCTTATAATTGATTCATTAAATAACTTAAAATGATCCATCTTCTCTTAGTTATATCTTAGATTTTCTTTGATTTGGGACTTATCCTTTCTCATATACACCCATACCTAATCATCTTGTTCAAAAATAAATTTTTTCGTCCAATTGTTAGCTTTGGATGTATAATCTTCATTCTTCCTTTTAATGTGTTGTTTAATATTTTCATATATTTTTTTGAAAAATAAAGCATTTCATTGATAAGCCTAGAAAGGCAGATAAAGGCAAATGTACAAAGCTATAACGTCAAAAATAAGGATTAGATAGTTAATGAAACAACCTATCATCGATACAACTACTATTATAGAATAAAGCTATATTACTCCAATCTCCATCTTCTTTTGACATAATAACTTATGTCCTTAGTGGCATGATGAGCAATAAGAATCTCGTCGATGCAACAACAAGTTCTATGTATAATTGCATCATGCTCTTTCTGAATATTCTTGAAAATTCTTTGGTTTCTTTCATTCCAAATTGAGTAAACTGAGCAAATTAGACAAAGACTTGGCATTTCTTATCTTCTCCAACTTTTTATATTGCTTTTCTGCCAAAACTAAAATATTTTCCCAATCAATTGTAGGGCAAACAAGATTCATGTTGTGTCGCTTTTTGGCCTATGTTGTAGTTTAAAAGTTTCATTTGAAAAATAGATAGTTTATAGATTTAGGCAATGAGTTGCAAAGAACATAAATCTGTTCATTTATTCCTTTTAGTCTATCTTTATTCTTCAATCTTGCTCTTTCTAGTAACTAGGTAACAAAGGAAGTTTCAAGCATTAAAGAGCCTTTCCATACAACATCGTACCAAGGAGTAATAGGGAATTAAGGTCTTAAAGCTCTTAGGCGAGAATAATTGGAGAACTCTCCATTATTGCTAATAGACTAGTTGATTTCATCTTTAATAAAGGAATTAGGCATTGAGCTTGGAAAGTCTTGCTAAAGTTTGTTTGCTCCTATACCTAATGTGCCAAGCATTTTGAGTAATGACATTGTAAACTTTTAAGCTAATAGGAAGTCTGTAAGTTTGTTGGCCCCTAAATTTATTTATAACTAAGCGTGATTAAATTGACTTTGGGCTTGCTAGATTTATATGTGTTGGAATTAATGAGCTTGCTAATGTGGGTAAGATACTTTGACATAGGTTAAGGGAATTGAAGTATTAAAGTAGTAAGAGGGTGTAAGGAAAATTTCGGCAAGTCATATAAGTTTAGAAATAATAAAGCATTGAAGGAAGGGAAAAATGGGAAGAAGGAATTGTAGGCTTGTGTTTTAGAAGAAAAAAATGTTGGTGAAGAAGAAGAGAAGAGAGAGAGGATGAAAAAATAAGAAAAAAGGGAGAGAGAGTGTCAGTGATAGAGAGAAAAAGGAGAGTTGAACTAGGTTTTAATTTTACTAAGCCTTCAAGAGGGATTTTGAGTGTTACTAAGGAGGGAAAAAGGTAGAGAAAGATAAGAGCTTGCTTTTGAACCAAACATCCCTTCATTTGGTGAAGATTTAAGTGAGGCAAGAGGAGCAAGAGGAGAGACATCCTTGAACAAGCTTTCAAGCAAGGAGATTCAAGGTGGGTTATCTTTTTATAGTTGAATAATAAGTCATCAATGTTTCTTTCAAGAAAATGGAAATAAATGGTTTTAACTACTTCAAAAATGTGCATTTATTACTCTTTGAATGTTTTGAGATTGTGTTGCATGCTTTGCATATAAATTTTGTTTGACACATGAAAATGATTCTTGAAAAGATATCAAGCTTAAGAAACCAAGTTACCAAAATGTGCCTTTTTGGGCAATATGTTTACAGTTATGGAAATACATGTTATGTTGGTTTATGGTGGACCCCTAAGCTAAGTCAAGTGCACTTTGACAAAAGAGCTTCTCTCGCCTACCTGCTAGTGGCATGGAGCTCCTCCATAGACTCCCCTAAGTTCACTGTTACACAAGTCCCTTATAGGAATTGTATAGTACATTCTGTTTTAGATTCACCCGAACCATTTTGATATGCTTATGTGCTCAAGATAAATTGACAAAAGTGATGCATACATGATTTGCAATAACGTAAATTTCTGCATTAGAAAGGACTTCATAAATGGTTTTCCTTATTACCAGTTTATAAATTGTTACCTACAGGCTTAAGCTCACCCCCCTTTTTTTCCTTCCCCACATCTAGGTGATGAGCAAGATATCGAGTAGATAAGGGTCAAGGCATCACTCCAAATTTTGTATATTTTATATTTGAAGCAAATTTTGTAAAGGGAGGCTTTAGTTGCATTTTGAGCAAATCATGGATTATGTACCTTTTTTATTTTGGAACTTTAAGATATTAATGTATTTGCGGCTTGAAATGCCCACTAAAGCTTTGTAAGACTCTTATCTTTTGATGCATATGGAATACAATTGCATTTTTTATCATGACTCTCTTTTAAGTTTGTACATTGCATTTTTAAGTTTCCATAAGGGAAAAGTTCATGTTCAGACTTCAAGGGAAGGTCTAAATTAATCCAAGCTGATTTAGGCAAGTGTGCCCTCTAGAAAGTTGTAAGGCTTTCCTTTAGTTTTCCAACGATATATAGCTTAGAATTGTTGGACATCTGGGTTAAAAGTTAGGGTCCTTAGAAGAGGAGATACTTTGGAGTGTAAGAGATGCTTCTTCTGTAAAGAGGTATTGTCTATAAAAAGCTATCATCTGTGATGACGTGATATCGTTTGTGATGATGTCATTTGTCTTAAGAGATGCATCGTCTATAAAGAGGTATCATCTTTGATGATGTCATATCGTCTATGATGATGTCATTCGTCTTAAGAGATGCATCGTCTGTAAAGAGGTATTATCTATAAAGACGTATCGTTTGTGATGATGTCATTCATCTTAAGAGATGCATTGTCTGTAAAGATGTATCGTTTGTGATAACATCATATTGTTTGTGATGACATCATTTGTCTTAAGAGATGTATTGTTCGTAAGGATGTATGGCCTGTGATGACATTATATCGTCTGTGATGATGTCATTCGTCTTAAGAGATGCATCGTCTGTAGAGAGGTAGAGAGGTAGCATTTGTAAAGCTATATCGTCTTAGGTTGACTTTTTGTTTCGTCTTAAGTTGACCATCTGTATCGTCATAGGTTGACTTTTGCTTCGTCTTAAGTTGACTATTTGAATCGTCTTCTTTACCATTCGTCTGTCTTTTGTTTCATCTGTCATTTTGCTTTGTCTAACTTTTGGCTTTGTGACATAAACTCCTCCGTCTGTACACTATTCGTCTGATTCTATTGTCTGCTCCATTTTTGACCCTTCAGACGATAAAATCTGCCTTCGAGGTCTTCATGAAAATTGTAGACCTCGAAGTCTTCCTTTTTCAGACCATCCTAAGATGGTATTAATCTGATATTCCAAATGACAGTTATACAAATTACCTCAAGATGGGTGCAATAAGATTGAGGTTTTTCCAAATAAATCTATCCTGAAATAGGAGAAGGATGTTGTTTTGATGTTTGTCCTGGTGAGGGATCGCCAACATTATGGAGCACGTGTTCAGATGTCACTTAGGATGTCGGACATGTAAACCACAAGGGCGGGGTCCTAACATTTATAGTATCAGAGCGACTAGGTTTAAGAGTATCCTAGGCATGAAGTGGGTAGCTTAAGACATAAAATGAACACGAATTGTTTTAAAGTGAATAACTTGCATTGTTTTGAATTGCTTTACAAGATTTGAAATTGTTTTACATGATTTGAAACTATTTTGCATAAACTAAAGATTTTCAATGATTTTAAATTCAAGGAGTGGAAAATGCTACCTTGAAAGAGACTTCGAGGAGTTGTGACTCGATCTAGCTCTCACCAAGGGGGCACGAATGAATCCTATGTCTCACAAGATGCTGGGACACAGCCTGCTCCTGATTCAGAGCCATCTAGTGTGCAACATAAAGTACCACCACCTCCTCCTACTATGCCTGCTATAGACCCATGGTTCTTTTAAGCCTTTGCTCAGGCTTTCACATATGTCATGGGCTAAGGGTCGTAAGTGTCGGTGCCCGCTTCAGTAGATAGAAGGGGAAAGTATGATAAGCTCCGCAAGTATGGAGCTGTGGATTTTAGTGGGACTATAAATTCGGAAGAAGCTGAAGCATGGTTGAAGAGGATCGAGAGAATCCTGCTTCAAATGAAGTGCTCCGATGAAGAGAAGCTGGATTACGTAGTTAGCTTACTGTAAAGGGACGCACTTCATTGGTAGGAATCAGTGCCCCACAGTTAGGTTATGCCTCCGGTGTTGTCATGGAGAGATTTTGTGGAAGTATTAAGGAAGAAATACCTTTCTAGGGTTTATGTACAAGAGAAGGCCAGGAAGTTTCTAAATCTCACACAGAGGGACATGAATGTGAGTGAGTATGAACTGAAATTCACTCAGCTTTCCCAATATGTGGCCAATATTGTGGAGAATGAGGAGGACAAGTGTCGCAAGTTTGAGAGAGGTCTCCATCTGTGGATCAAGGAGAAAATCTTGATCCATAATCTCTGTAACTACCAGCAGTTGGCAGATGCCGCACTCCAGGCTGAGAAGTTGGAGAATATCAAGTATGAGGTAAGTAGGAAGAGGAAAAATTGAGAGCATTTTTTTGGGAAGGGCGTGAGTGTTCTAATACCTAAAAGGGGTGTGAAGAGCTCTTGCAAACAGAGTGAGGTGGGGAGTAGTGCCTCTACTAAGAACAAGCAAGCAAGGGCAGTGTCAGTGCAAACCTCAATAGCAGAAGGCAATAGTAGGGTGGAGAGGAGTAGGAACATGAACCCCCAATGTGAACATTGTGGGAAGTTGCATAGGGGAGAGTGCTTCAAGTTACTTGGAGCATGTTTTCGATGTGGAGAGAAGGTACATATGATCAAAGATTGTCCCCAAGTAACAAGGCGTAAGGGGTCGCAGTTACAAGCCCCAAGGAGAGCTGAAACAGTGGGAGCTCGGCCAACCAATGAAGTGGGCAGTTCGGGAGCTGCAAAGAAGGCTATTCCTCTAGGAAGGCCAATGAGTTAGGTGTAGGCAAGAGTGTTTGCAATGACTAGAGAGGAAGCTGCAGCTGCACCTGAAGTTGTCAAGGGTATGACTCACTTATTGAATTCTGTAGTATATGTGTTGATTGATTTTGGCTTCACACATTCATTTGTTTCTACAAGCATGACATTACATAATGTTGATTTGAGGCCTTCGGTTAGTCCTTTGATTGTTAGTACTCCCTTAGGGAGAAAGGTGATAATAAGTCAAGTGTATAAGGATTATGAATTGTTTATTGATGGTGCTAAGTTTATAGTAGATTTACTACCTTTGGAGTTGAAAGGCCTAGATGTGATATTGGGAATAGATGTCATGGAGAAATATTATGCAAAGTAGATTGTGGCCTTAAAGAGGTAGAGTTTGATCTTGGTAATGATGAGAAGGTGATCTTCAGAGGGGACCGAAGGACACCATCTCCCAAGATTGTTTTGGCTTTGTTAGTAGACAGGATGATGAGGAACGGGTGTGAAGCCTTCTTAGCACATATTGTGGACACTGATGTGAATGAAGGAAAGTTAGAGGATTTTCCAGTTGTGAGGGAATTTCCAGACGTGTTCCTAAAAGATCAACCTAGTTTGCCATCGGTGAGGGAAATCGAGTTTGCCATCGACTTGATTCCTAAAATTGCACCCATTTCAATACGACCGTATAGAATGGCTCCAGCTGAAATGAAGGAGCTCAAGAAATAGTTGGAAGAACCGTTAGAGAAGGGGTACATAAGGCCAAGCTCGTCATCATGGGGAGCGCGAGTTCTGTTTGTTAAGAAGAAGGATGGAACATGGCACATGTGTATTGATTATCAGAGACTCAATAAAGTGACTATTAAGAACAAGTATCCTCTTCCCCAGATTGATGATCTGTTTGACCATCTGTAGGGAGCAAGGGTCTTCTCTAAGATTGATCTCAGGTTAGGCTATCATCATCTCAGAATTAGGGAGTTTGATGTAAACAAGACAACCTTTAGAACACGGTATGGGCATTACGAATTTTTGGTTATACCTTTTGGACTGACCAATGCTCCAGCTGCTTTTATGGATCTTATGAATAGGGGATCAGTTTGTTATAGTATTTATCGATGACGTTCTTGTGTATTCTAAGAGTGAAGGGGAATATGGGGAGCATTTCAGGATTGTATTGCAAACACTGAGGAAGAGGGAGCTTTATACTAAGTTCAGCAAGTTTGAGTTTTGTCTTCATGAGGTAGTATTCCTTGGATATGTTATTTCGAAGGATTGGTTACATATTGATTCGAGGAAGGTTGAAGCTGTGGTGAATTGACATGCACCCAAGGCAGTGTTAGAGGTGAGGAGTTTTCTAGGTTTGGCAGGATATTATAGGAGATTCGTTAAGGGATTCTCTATGATAGCAGCTCCCATGACAAAGTTAATGAAGAAGAACCAAAAATTTATCTTGAGTGAGGAATGTCAGAAAAGCTTTGAAGAGCTCAAGCATAGATTAACAAGTGCTCCAGTTTTGATTTTGCCGAATGGAGATGAGGGTTATATAGTGTATAGTGATGCCTAGAAAAAAGGGTCTGGGTTGTGTATTGATGTAAGGAGACAAGGTAATAGCATATGCCTCACGGAAGCTAAAGCCTTATATGTTAAATTATCTAACCCATGATCTGGAATTGGCAGCAGTAATCTTCGCCTTGAAAATGTGGAGATATTATTTATATGGGGTTCAGACGAGGATCTTTATTGACCATAAAAGTCTTAAGTACTTACTGAGTCAGAAAGAGTTAAATTTGAGACAGAGAAGGTGGATTGAATTATTTAATAATTATGATTTGTTGATTGAATTCCATCCAGGAAAGGCGAATGTGGTAGCAGATGCCTTGAGCAGGAAGTCATCAATACCCCAAGTTTAGACAGTTTATCTGCTGTTATTGGAACAGATGACTAAGGCTAGAATAAGTTTAAAGCAGGAGGAATCTGATTGTATTGTTGCCACCTTCAGAGTGAGACCGATACTCAGAGAGAAGGTTAGGGAGTTACAAGCACATAATGCAGGATTGAGGAAGCTTTGAGGAGAAATTTAGAATGGCAAGAAGTCTGAAGTGGTAGTAAGGTATGATGGACCCATAACTGTTAGGAATAGTCTTTGTATCTCAAATGTCAAGGAGGTAAAGGATGAGATACTGGATAAGGCACACAATGCGCCTTATGTCATGCACCCAGGTAGCACCAGGATGTACAGAGATATGAGAGAGCATTTCTGTTAGAAAGGCATGAAGAGGGATGTAGCATAATATGCAAGTAAGTGTCCAGTGTGTTAGTAAGTCAAGGTTGAACACCAGGCACCTTCAGGTAAGTTAAGGCTATTGTCCATTCCTGAGTGGAAATAGCAATGGGTAACTATGGATTTTTTGATGGGTTTGCCCAAGACCAGTAGGAAGCATGATGCCATATGGGTCATTATTGATCGGTTGACAAAGTTAGCCCATTTTTTGGCAATTACATAGACTGATTCTCTGTAAGTACTAGCAAAGAAGTATATCGATGAGATAGTGAGACTATATGGGATTCTGGATTCTATAGTTTCTGACAGAGATCCTCGATTTACTTCGAGATTCTGGGGAAGCTTACAAGAGGCTCTAGGGACCAAGTTAAAATTAAGCACAGCTTTTCACCCCCAGATAGATGGTCAATCTGAAAGGACCATTCAGACACTTGAGGGAATGCTTAGGGCATGCGTGATGGATTTTAAAGGAGCTTGGGATGAACATTTGCCACTGGTCAAAATTGCTTACAATAATTCATACCATTCAAGCATTCAAATGGCTCCTTATGAGGCGCTATATGGGAGGATGTGTAGAACTCCTATATGTTGGGATGAAGAAGGATAAAGGAAGCTAATAGGACTAGAATTGATTCAGATGACAGTTGACAAGGTCAAGTTAGTTAAACAAAGGCTTAAAGTAACCCAGGATAGAATGAAAAGTTACACTGATGCACACCGAAAGGAGATGGAGTATGAAGTCGGTGAGAAAGTCTTCCTTAAGACATCTCCTTGGAAAGGAGTCATGAGGTTTGGCAAGAAGGGCAAGTTGAGCCCGAGATATGTGGGTCCCTATGAAATTCTTAAGAGGATTGGACCGTTAGCCTATAGGTTGGCGTTGCCACCGAAATTGTCACGGATACATGATATCTTTCATGTATCCATGTTGAGGAGATATATATCGGATCCCTTTTACATAATTCAGACCACTGAGGTTTAGTTGAGAGATGATCTGAGTTATGTGGAGATTCCAGTGGAGATCTTGGACACTAAGGAAAAGGTCCTCAAGAATAAGACGGTTCAACTACTAAAAGTCCTGTAGAGAAACCATTATGCAGAAGAGGACACGTGGGAGCCGTTGGAAGCCATGAGGGAGAAGTACCCACAACTCTTTAATGACTCAGGTAATAATTTCGAGAACGAAATTCTTTTAAGAGGGGAAGAGAATGTTGGCCCCTAAAATTTTTTTATAACTAAGCGTGATTAAATTGAATTTGGTGTCTCGTTAGATTTATATGTGCTGGACTTAATGAGCTTGCTAATGTGGGTAAGATAATATGACATAGGTTAAGGGAATTGAAGTATTAAAGTAGTAAGAGGGTGTAAGGATGATTTTGGCAAGTCACATAAGTTTAGAAACAATAAAGCATTAAAGGAAGGGCACAATGGGAAGAACGAATTGTAGGTTTGTGTTTTAGAAGACAAAACGTTGGTGAAGAAGAAGAGAAGAGAGAAAAGACAAAAAAAAAGAAAGAAGGGAGAGAGAGTGTCGGTGATAGAGAGAAAAAGGAGAGTTAAGCTAAGTTTTAATTTTACTAAGCCTTCAAGAGGGATTTTGAGAGTTACTAAGGAGGGAAAAAGGTAGAGAAAGATAATAGCTTTCTTTTGAACCAAACATCCCTTCATTTGGTGAAGGTTTAAGTGAGGCAATAGGGCCAAGATGAGAGACATCCTTGAACAAGATTTCAAGTAAGAAGATTCAAGGTGGGTTACTTTTTTATAATTGAGTAATAAGCTATCAATGTTTCTTTCAAGAAAATGGAAATAAATGATTTTAACTACTTCAAAAATGTGCATTTATTACTCTTTGAATGTTTTGAAATTGTGCTACATGTTTTGCATATAATTTTTGTTTGATAGATGAAAATGATTCTTGAAAAGATATCAAGCTTAAGAAACTAAGTTCCCAAAATGTGCCTTTTTGGGCAGTATGTTTACAGTTATGGAAATACATATTATGTGGGTTTATTGTAGTCCCCTAAGTTAAGTCAAGTATACTTTGACAAAAAGGCTTCCCCCGTCTGGCCGTTTGTGACATGGATCTCCTCCATGGACTCCCCTAAGTTCACGGCTACATAAGACCCTTACGGGAATTATGTAGTACGTTCTATTTTGGATCCACCCGAACCATTTTGATATGCTTATGTGCTCATGATAAATTGACAAAAGTGATGCATATATGGTTTGTAATAACGCAAATTTCTACATTGGAAAGGACTTCATAAATGGTTTTGCTTATTACCAATTTATAAATTGTTACCCACGTGCTCAAGCTCACCCCCTTTTTTTTCCTCCCCCACATTCAGGTGATGAGCAAGATATCGAGTAGAAAAGGGTCAAGGCATCACTCCAATTTTTGTATATTTTGTATTTGAAGAAAATTTTGTAAAGAGAGGCTTTAATTGAAATTTGAGCAAATAATGGATTATGTAACTTTTTTATTTGGGAACTTTAAGATATTAATGTATTTGCGGCTTGAAATGTCCACTAAAGCTTTGTAAGACTCTTATCTTTTGATGTAAATGGAATATAATTGCATTTTTGATCATAACTCTCTTTTAAGTTTGTATATTGCATTTTAAAGTTTCCATAAGGGAAAATTTTGTGTTCGGACTTCAAGGGACGACCTAAATTAATCCAAGATAATTTAGACAAGTGTGTCCTTTGGGAAGTTGTAGCGCTTTCCTTTAGTTTTCCAACGATATATAGCCTAGAATTGTTGGAGAGCTAGGTTAAAAGTTGGGGTCCTTAGAAGGGGAGATACTTAGGAGTGTAAGAGATGCTTCATCTCTAAAGACGTATCATCTGTGATGACGTTATATTGTCTGTGATGACGTCATTCTTCTTAAGAGACTCATCATTTGTAAAGGTGTATTGTCTGTGATGATGTCATATTGTTTGTGATGATGTCATTCGTCTTAAGAGATGCATCGTCTGTAAAGAGGTATCGTTTGTAATTACGTATCGTCTATGATGACATCATATCATCTTTAATGACATCATTTATCTTAAGAGATGCATCGTCTATAAAGAGGTATCATTTGTAAAGACGTATCGTCTGTGATGATGTCATTCGCTTTAAGAGATGCATTATTTGTAAGGATGTATCATCTGTGATAACGTCATATCGTCTGTGATGACATTATTCATCTTAAGAGATGCATCGTCTCTAGAGAGGTAGCGTCTGTAAAACTGTATCGTCTTAGGTTGACTTTTGCTTCATCTTAAATTGACCATCTGTATTGTCTTAGGTTGACTTTTGTTTTGTCTTAAGTTGATCATCTGAATCGTCTGCTTTACTATTTGTCTGTCTTTTGTTTCGTCTGCCATTTTGCTTCGTCTGCTTTCTACCTTTGTGACCTAAACTCCTCCATCTGTACACTATTTGTCTGATGCTATTGTTTGCTCCATTTTTGACCCTTCAGACGATAAAATCCGCCTTCGAGGTCTTCATGAAAATTGTAGACCTTAAAGTCATCCTTTTTCAAACTGTCCGAAGATGGTATTAATCTGATATTCCAAATGACAGTTATGCAAATTACCTCAAGATAGGTGTAATAAGATTGAGGTTTCCAAATAAATCTGTCCTGAAATAGGAAAAGGGTGTTGTTTTAATGTTTGTCCTAGTGGGGGATCGCCACCCTTGTGGAGCATGCGTTCTGATGTCACTTAGGATGTCGGACACATGAACCACGAGGGCGAGGTCCCAACAAAGTGAGTGTTATCAAGTCTTCTTTTTGATACAGAGGACTTTGTACAATCTAAATGTGGAATCATATTCAAGTATCTTCTCCATCACCTATCTCTATTTTGATAAAAGGGTAAATAGTTAGCCTGTGTCTCAACATTTGAATGACTAGATAAGAATTTTCTTGTTTCTCCACAATTGACTAGAAATTAGTATCCTTTAAGTAGAATTCATTTATCTATTTACTCCAAAACGCTTCTTTGTCTCTGAAAAGTTTCTAAATTCTTTTAACTATTATTTTTTTTGAATCAGCTAAATTTATACAAGGCCTAGCCCTCTTTCTTATTTCCTCTAGCATAGTTGTTCCCATTTCATTTTGGCTTTTTTGGAGGCCTAACCTTTCCTAGACCGAAGAAAATTCTTCATGCATTTTTTCATCTCTTGATCTTCTTAAAAATGAATGAGCGTGAGCTCCAATGTTTATGTAGATTGTTCATTATAAAAATAATAAGCTAAACCCTTCCTACTTGAGATAGGAATTTGTTCTGTCAATCATTAATTTTATTTTTGAACTTCTCTTAAAGTATTATGCAATCTTGAACCTTTAGCTTCTTAGATGAAATTGTCACCCTTAGGTACTTTAAAGGAAGATTTTGAATGTTTAAATCAAACATGTTCTTTAAACAATCAGTATTGGAAACAACACTAGAGAAATAGATTATGCTTTTCATAGAATTAACTCTCAATCCAGATGTCCTAGAGAACTTCATTAATGATTTATGTAAAAGTGACATAGATTTCTGATTAGCAGCGTAAAACAACATTAAATCATCTGTAAAACTGAGATGAGTTAGATGGAACACCTCACATTTATGATAGTAAATGAAATTAGAGTTTACATATTTAATTGAATTGATGATTTTGTTAGTATTTCCATTGAGATGGAAAACAAGTATAAAGATAAAGGATCCCCTTGTCTTATCCCATTTGAGCCTTTAAACAACCTAGAGGGGAACCATTAATGAGCACACTATAAGAGGGGTATTAGACACACTCTCTGATCTATGAGACAAACTTTTGAGGAAGACAAAGCCAATTTAAACTACTGAGAATGAAATTACATATAATGTTGTCCAATGCTTTGGTGAAATTTACTTTTATATTATAGCATTTGATAGATCTCTTGGTACAATAGTCCTTCATTATCTCTTGCACCAGTAAAATATTGTTTGAAATGGATCTACCTCGGATGAAAAGTTATTGGGAGTGATTAATTAGCTTCTTAAAAGGGTCCTTAAGCTTGTTAGCTAAAAGCTTTACAATCATCTTGTACGGCAACAGGAAAGTGATTTGTTTTCTCCCTTGAGTTGTTAGAGGCCACCACGTTGCTCCAATTATTACTTCATTTTATGCTCCTACCTTCCTGTGGAGTTGGAACTAACTCGGTTCCAAACAATAAGGGGATAGAGGACCCCCAGAAGAGCCTTTAGCGAAGACCTTTATAAGTTGTCTCAAAATAACAACTTACTGGTTTCTTCAACAACTACTTCCTAAAGTAGCAATATCAGACCTTTATATATAGTTGCTTCACCATTTCATCTTTTTTTACCATTCAAGCTAATCCTTTCATTAATAGGTAAAGGAACCAAATCCAATAGAGCTAGTAAGCTAAAGTCATCATAACTAGTGTTATTAACACATCTGTTATATGTAAAACCTCTAACAATAAACATGCTTTTAATTTTTTATCTTTAGCTACTTTTAGATGGTCTTTTGGGAAAAGATGAGAACTAAATTATTGTTTTCAACTAATTGTCATCTCAAATGGATGATCAAAATAATTTTTAAAAAATTATTAATTTAGTTTTCAACTTTTCCCATAAGACCATCTAAAAGTAGCTAAGGAACTTATCATCGCTATTAAATATAAGAACACCTTAGAGTTGTATTATCTCTTTGAAGAATAAATCAACTATGTTAGTTGCAATATCACTTTTACTATATTCAATGAAATATTTCATCTTAAAAAATCAATCAACAAAAACATAGATAGATTCTTTTCCTTATTTTGACCTATGCAAACCTAAAACAAAGTCTGTAGAAATATCATCCAATATTTTCTAAAGATCGCAAAGGAGTATGCTATTAATCCCTAAATTTTTATTTAGATTTCTCAATTACTATTTATTTCCATCAATTTATATTTTCCCCATATAATGTGCTTTTTCCTATTATTTTTATTCTTCAACTTGAATTTTTAAGTATTTTATTAGAAGAGGAATTTTTTTATAGAATTAATGTGGAGATATTTTGTGAATAACTGATCGAAATTAGAGGATAAATTTAGTGTCTTAGAATTTTTAGAGAAAATGTTAAGAATAATTAATGTTAGTGAATAAATTGGAGAAAAATGTGTTAAATAAATATTATTTTTTTAGAAAATTTATTTTTAGGTAATTAATGCTCCTAAAAGTGATAAAATATGTGCAAATATTTTATAAAATAAAAATAGAGGAAGAAATAGGTGAAGAGATGCTCATTAAGGGTAAAGTTAGAATTTCATATTATAGGGGCATTATTACAACCCAATATCACATCAAGCCTATGACAATCGTCGTATACTCGGGCTAAGGACACTCACAGTATCCTTAATCTGACTATACAAGGTTAACTGAATATCCCTTTTTTTTGAAAAATTTGGTAGCACAAGGACTGCATTTTAAAAATCCTAAAACTTGCAAACCATCTTAATCACATTTCTATATTCATACCAAAAATTCTACTACAACTTCAAAACTTTAAAGTCCACTCAAAGAAACATCAACAACAGTATCGAAGTTCATGCAGAAGGTCTTCTATAATGACAAAACAGTCAAGAGTTAAATTTATAAAATTATAAAGCATATTCCTATAACCAACCAAAAGAAAATAGTTCATAAGCCACTATGCCACAAAAGTACAAATAGAGACTACCATCTTGAAAATGTCAAAAGACCGTACAATCCACAGAGAGCCTCAAGCTTACTAAATTAACCTGCATTGATGGAAAGCGGAGGGAGGTGAGTACACTTGGTACTCAGTGAGCAGGAAAAACATATATCACAAATAGGACTATATACACACCAAGATAGTATAGATAACTTATAAAGTGAACGTACAACACATAAAAACACATAGGCCTAGCCTATTACTCAACGTATATTGGTTAGGAACTATATAGTCCTAGCCTATTAATTCACTCATCCGGTGAATATAGGCTCGAATTCCAGTACACAAAAGCATAAAAACATCATATGTATAAATCAAGTCTCATCAGAAAACAAATCCCAGAATAAGCTAAAACAATCATGTATGATATCACTAGTTGGCCAAACTAATGTGCACACCCATCGATTTCTATTGTTGGCTCGACTTTCATCTGTGGTGAGTCCTAATCAGTTGTGCCTAGCACACGATTGACTAATCGTTTCTTCACCAATAACAAAAATCATATACAAAATTAAGTACAAAAATCAAGTAAGGCACCATGCCATTATTTATTGGTCCAATCGATAAAATAAAATTGTGCCATGACTCTAAGCCAAAAGAGAATAAAAACATATATTATACATGACTCGATTATGTATATGTAAATGCCAAAACATTATTTCAAGCAATAAAAGTTACATTTTGCACTCCAAGTGCAAAGTTGTTCAAAAATGTAGTTTAAGGAAATAAAACATTGTCCTTTGCACTTCAAATGAAGGTTTGTTGAAAACAATATCATTTCTCATAATACGTAATAAAAACATCAATTTTAAAATAATTTCGTTTACTAAATACACTAGTATACTAGCATCTATTTGAGATTCAATTCTACTATGCATTACCTAAGTTAAAATTTCACATGCAAGTCATCATACATATTTTAGAGTGATCTAATCACATATGAGAAATATGGTTTCCCCAACTCACCTTAAAAGAAGGTGCGCGCTCTCTTAACTTCAACAATCCTTAGTACGAGCTCCTTGATTCACAACTCCTGAGCCTTCATACATAAAAAGACATACGATGAAATTACTACTTAAACATAAATTTCATATTTATACACCATCACATAAGTGTATAA
>JANSVA010000007.1:22420632-22438293 GCA_025504915.1 Erythroxylum reticulatum | reverse complement strand
TTGTTTTAAGCTTCCTTGAATCTCAAAGATGACATATATGCCGATGGAGGTGGGAGCAATGTCACAATGGTCCATAAAGGATTAGGGAAATCAATTTTTTGGAAAAATTTGTCAATTCTACAGAGCTCGTATGGACATTCAAATATGCATGTCACTCTAATTTGGTTTTGTTTAACAATTTTCTAATATGAAAATATCTAAGTTCTATACTGATTGTATTTTAGGTAAACCATTTCATACTGGTAGTTCATCTGGAGAGTTTGTCTTCCATACTAAATCTATTGACTCATTCATTGTATCCTCTATAAGTTTAGCTATAGTGGAAACGCTATTGTAAGAAGGTGATGAAAACCTACAGTAAGAGAAGAACTTTTACTATTTCAATTGGTGCGTTCGAACATATCAGGACCCTTCTTGGGAATCTAGACATCAGGGACTCATTTACCTTTACCGACTCTCATGTCACTTGGAATTTAAGAAAATAATCATATCATTATCATTTATCGAAGCAATACACTGGACTCAGTTTTAAAGTTAATTTATTATTGTATCTATAAGAATTTTTTAAACAACCTCCCTTCTAGTTAGGGGTCAAGCTGCGTCTTATTGAGTGTGGGCTATTATTGTTCTTGTTCTAAGAATGTAACAAGTGTTAACCTTCTAATTCAAAGTCTATACTTGGATATGATATTCAACAAATCGCCTTATTTCCTTTTGCATATATTGTGTAAAATATTGAATTTAAATTCTTATATTTCTAAAAAATTCAATAAATAATGAATTTCAGGTATAAATATTCCACCAAAGAGACAACGTGATGTAATGCGACCCAGGTTCAGACACATGTTCGGAGGTACTTACTGTGAAGGTGAACCATCACAGTCTGCAGTTGCAACTGCATCACCTCCTCCCCCTCTAGGGCTTACAGTTGCAGATGATGCATCACCTGGTGCTCCTCATGCTACACCATCCACCACTCCTACGTCATCCACTACCCCTATATCAGATGAAGGAGATGGCCGCCAGCCTGGAGCTGAGGGACTTGATGGAAGAACGTACATAACAATTGTCAATAATCTATAAGTGAAATTGCATGAAAAATTATATGTTTATAATTAAGTTATAGGTTTAAAATTTTGCAAACGGTATAATATTGTTTGTTCTTATATTAAGTTGATTTCATTTAGACCGTGTTCCAGAAATAGGACATCTAAATTTAAGGAAATGATTGATTCTAAGGGTTATGTATGTAAGACTATGTCTCAAGCCACAAAGGCATTTTACTTTCAGGAGTTTGAGGTACAATAAATTTTTTTCTAAATTAATTGATTTGTATATATTAATTAAATAAATATTATTACATTATAAGTTATCAAAAAATTTTATGTTTATTTTAGAAAGAATTTTTCTGGGATACTAATTTTGACACGATTTATACATAAAGTATGAGAGAGGTAAGCTCGTACAAATTATTGCAACTTTATTAGTGTGATACACAAGGCTGGTATACATCCTCCTTATATTTCTAAGCAAATATGAAGTCATTGGCAGCAGTTTTAGACTTCACCGGAGGTAATGTCCATCTCAGAGCGTAACTCAATCAACAGACGTGGAGAACCAGGGGGAGAGAGTCTTCACATACATACGAGAGGATCAATTACCCACCACTAGCATGCAGAGAGACTTGTAAGTATCTAAACTTTACACTCATATCCTAATTATTTTACTTTGTTGTATTTTAATTTAAATTGATGTGTGAATGTTAGCATGAAAATATATGTATTATGGATAATGATAATGGTATAAATGTTTGGTGCCATATATGGCTATGTTGAATTATTTTATTTGTTCAATAGAGGGTAAATAGCCTAAAAATAGAGGAAAATTTATCGAAATTTTTATAAATTCTAGTTCACATATAACATTTTATTCTTAGGCAGGAAAAGTTTATAGGCATGAGGCTTACACCTTGTTAGCTATTTTTGCACACTCACACTAAGAAGTATGACGGTGTGACATTTGTCAACACCCGATGTAGAGAATTAAATGTATGTGAAATTTATGCTTTAAATTAATTCTTAATAATTATCACTTACTAATATAAACATTGCCTCCTAATATGACCAAATACAAGAAAGCATTCAACGATAGTCTTAGAATGAACAAGCTGTTGATAAGAGTTAGACGTATCTTGATGCAGTGGGTGGTAGGGATCATTATGGAAGGATCTTCTGGCTAGGTTCATTTACAAACATATGTTATTCGTAATCCTCCCCGTCTAGCACAACATCTAACAGACGTTCGCAAACTAATAAAGTCAATCAACTTTGGACCACAGTGGACACATTGATGAACTACATAGCTCAGCTAAGACATGAGGTGGATGAGTTGAAGGCGAGGGGTAGCACCTCAGAGCACCCGCAGTCACCAGGACATTAAAATTGTTGTAGTCATTTGCTTTGAATTACAAAGACTTATTATGTACACTATAATGTTTTTATTATCAATTAAGATAATTTTAACTTTATATCATCAATTAACTTTCTGTTTAAACAAATTAAATAAATAAATAAATCAAAATATTATGCACAGATAATTCATAACTGTTGAAATTATGCATTAATCATAAGATCATGAAATAATTTTTTTGGGTAAATCAGTAATTTAAATAAATCAACAAAAAGATGAAATAAAATTTAATGTTAGGATTTAAAAAAATTTTAAAATTTTCTTTACTGATGGAAAATAGAAGTCCATCGGTACAATGCACTTTATTTACTGACGGAACACAATAAACCATTGGTAAAATGTATGATATTTATTGACGGTTACTCTTTATTCCGTTGGTAATATTGCAAACTGTCAAGATTTTATGAACTACGGTTTACCGAAAGAATATCATCGATAGATTAACCACTACCGTAAAAAAAATTTCGACAGAGTACTTTATTCTGTAGGTAAATTTACCAATGCTTCACAACAAATCCGTCGGCAAATTTACTAACAGTTATATATGTCCGTCAGTATATTTACTGACGGATACATAATATGTCCGTTGATAAATTTACTTATGGTTGTTTTAACGACGTCATTATCTATCGATTGATTCTATCGGAAATTTATACTACCGATATAATCCAAACATTTTCCGTTGGTAATTTTTGTCGCTAACCTATGGTTTTCTTTTAGTGTCAAAAGGACAAGGCTAAGGTGTAATATAATATACTCATGCAAAAGAGGCTCATTGATGCTAGTTTGTTAGTCTAATGCTTAACATTTTGTTCACTGACATTTTTTTTAATAAAATGAATGAAATATATGAACTAAAGCTGAAGCTAATGCAAGAGTACAACCATTACTGAGATGACCAACATTACTATAGCTCTAAGCTACATCCACATTGTCGATTCAAAATAATAATAGTAGAAATGAATGGAGTACTAGCAAATGGATCAACTAGATATGGCTTATAAACTCCATTTCACTTTCATATGAGGAGTAAGTAGGTGATTGACTCTTCTAGTAATGAGGAAAGCTCTAATCTAGTTAAGAATTTTATCTGCCAACTTGTTCTCGCCTTCTTCAATTTGCTTGTGTAATCGATTGTTCCTGTCCTTCCAAATCATGAAAATGGCAGTTGTTAATGCTATTTTAATGAGGATAGCATTGTTTTTACCAGATCTAGCTCAGTTTATAATCCACCTCAAGGTGTGCTCCCATTCATAGGTATGGTTAGTAACTTCCACCATGCATTGTATCTTGTTCCATATGGTTTTGGAGTATTTACATATAAAGAACAAGTGATTCCTGTCCTTATTTGTCGTATGGAAAAGGAGGCAAGATTTGTCTACTGAATCAAACCAATGACATTTTGTCCGCAATATGATCTTAATCACTAGCCAAGTGATAAATGATCCTTTTAGATTAAGTGCCATTTTCCACAATATATGATAACATAGTACCTACTCTAGCTCAACTCGGAAAATTTGTTGTCATGTCTGATTTGTAAAAATTCCATGCGGGTAGGGAGCCTATATAATTACATCTATTGTATTTCTATTGTCTAGTTGAGGTAGATTATCAGCTAAGATGGAGTACCCTCTAAAATTTCAACACCAAGCCCCATCTTGGATTAGGTCTGAAACTCTCGAATTTAATAGGAATCTATATCGTAGCTGCCCAAATTCTGGATTTTGGATCAGAGGGATTGGTTCAAGCCAATTGTCAAATTATACCTACGTTATCTTTGTATCCCTCGCTTTATTCTTTATAAAGGGATATACTGATTGTCTCATCTTCAGTAGTTCATTGAACAACGAAGAGAACTGAGAAGATTGCTTAATTTGCTAGAAGTTTTTGTTACAGAGATGAACTATATGCAACCATTTAGAGTAGAGAGCTTCTTTGTCCATAAGAAGTCACCGTATTGTCTTGCTTAATAATACCTTATACATTCTCGATATTGTTGAAATACTAAGCACCCCTTGTTTCTTAAAGCCTGCGACATCACATCATTTAACTTTAGCTACTTTAGTTGATTCTGTGCTGCGAGACTAAAGGAATGCTTTCATCATCTTTTCAATCTCCTTTATGATCTTTTTAGATAGGACAACATACATTGTCCAGTGAACATGCACACTACTCAAAACAAACAGGAGAAGTGTAACTCTCACCACATAAGATAGCCCTCTATGATGCCATGAGTTCACCTTAAACTCAATCTTCTCAAAAAGTAGAAGGCATTTTGTTATTGAGCAAGTTTTATCTAATGTAAAACCCTCAATAATCTACAAATATATGGATTGTAACTCGTAATAATTAAGGTGTCAATCCCACAAGGAATTAGCTAAAAATAATTGAATCCTAACTTATCTAAGTTTTTAAAACTATGAATTAAATTAAAAAATAACTAGAAAATTAAGAAATCGAGTATGAGTTGAATGAAATGAAAATCTGGAAATTAACATAATCAAATAAAATAGAGCACTAACCACTTAACAAATGAGATATCACAATAAGACAAGATTAATCAATTGTGAGAACATAGGATTCATTCTATCATCATTTTTCTACTTTAACCACTTTTGATTCAATCAGTATCAATCCTAGATTTTTGAAAGGTTGATTATTCTCTCTCAAGATCTAATCATTTAACCCTAATTAATAATCCCTAATTGATTTTGAAATTCTAATTTTGCAATCTATCAATTAACAAAAACAACTTATGTCTTCAATTAGTTCTTATGTGATCAATCAGATAATCATGTCTTTACACAAGATCTCGCTTTGTATGATTATCGATTCAATATTTATGTGACTTATTAGGTTGTTAACTCTCATTACCCAACCTAATCATATTACTATCGTTGCAATCTCTTGATTTATTATCAAAGTATTCACAACCATAAATATCACAATACCTAAACATTTCATTGACATTAAAAGCAATCAAATAACAAAATGATTCAAGAATAAATCCCGCAATGAAATTAGAACATTATTAACATATCCAACATTATTAATCCCAATTCATACATCAAGATGGAAGTAAATTCACAAGAGAAAGTTGAAAAGAACTTGGAATGGCTGGACTGCAGTTGTAGATGCTCATCTTCTCTTCTCCTTCTTGATCTTCCTTAGGTTCTTTCTCAACTTGGCAAAATGGAAGCTACTCTTTTTTAAGTTTTTTATGTTCTTAAATAGTTCTTAAGGCTTCTAGGTTTTACCCACTTAATTTGGATCTAAACATAGTCCCAAAACGTTAAAATTACAAAAAGAGTCGCGTATTGGAAAGCTGAAATTTGTTGGAAATGTTGTCTGTGCTCTTTGTCACGAATGTGACAAGGAAGTGACGATCGTAACCTGCTTCCATAGTTTTAAATCTTCTCTTTTCTTCAATTTCTTGTTTCCATACACTCAAACACACATTACACACCTCTTAAAACATAAAATTAAGATCCAAATCACGCTCAAAACCATACATATAAAAATCACTAATGACAACATAATTATAAGCCTATATACATGATAATCATCTAATAAATAATCAAAAGCACACTTAAACATCTATCAAAATATAGTATAATTTACACCTATCAACATCACCACACTTTAACTTTTGTTTGCAATCAAGAAAAACAAACTGAAACTCACCAACAATAACACATATACTTATGCAATATACACTAATGATACTTGCATCCAACTTGAAAAAAACTATTTAACTTGAAACAACAATTATTCAAGTTCTTCCAACATATTAACCTATGTAATTTATGGCTAAGCACTTTGGATTAAATATACATACTAATCAAGAAATGAACATCATATTCATTCACCTAAAGCACTTATATATATACATTGATAATTAGTAATAAACTAAAATTGCAACTATCACTAAGTATCCCTTCATCAAAATTTTTACTATTTTCAAATATTAGTAGGATTTATTTATTAAAACACCAATTTTTATTTTCTTTAATGTTAACCTAGTTTTTTGATGCGAAGGTGCACACCTTTTCATAAATGTCCCCTAGTTACTTAACTAGGCTACGTTTTATTAATTAACTTGGTTGGAATGTCATTTTAGCCTTTTTACGTGAAGACAATTATTTTGTTGTAAATGCCCCAGTTACTTAGCTATATTACATTTTTAACTAGTTATTAGCTCTATTCATAATGCAATATTTTTTTCAAGAGGGCCAACAAAATAGTTATTCATTTAATAAACATACACAATTTATTTTCCATTTCATATATCCCACCTTATTTCTTGTAGTCAATCATCCTTATGAAAGACTACTAGTGATACTAACATATTCAATTGAATTATAATTATAAAAATATGTAAAAAATTTCCTAAGATGAACAAACTGACATCATATCCTAATTAACATTCATATTTAACCAAAGATATTTAAAACATAAAATGCAAAAGTCAATATGCCTTTACAAATTCGATGACTATGTTCAAAGCTAAACTACTTATGTTAAGTTATTGCCATTGACACATTCACCCATATGGTCACACTATGTCAACCCAATCAAAAACTAAGAAAATATGATATGTAAACTTCAACAAAATTCTCCCCACACTTAGACAACATATTGTCCTTAATGTGCGAAAAACAAAAAACACATAAAGAGAAATAAAAAAATGACAAAAAAGAAAAGGTTAGAGCAAGAAAACTTATTATGTTTCTGTGATGTGTTGTTGGAGTTGGAACTTGGAGATACTTCTGGTTATAAAATTCCATCAATTCACTCCCTACAGGATAAAAATAAAAATAGAAATAAAAAATATCAATAAAAAATTATCCTAATTCTTGGGTTGCTTCTCAAGTAGCGCTTAGTTAACATGATTAGATTGATGCATTCTTCCTTCTATGCTCAATATGGGTTAATTATGAGTGGCTTGCATCTGCCTATGTTGCCCAATTTTACTTACGTTGTTGGCCCCCAAATTTTTTCTTAATGAATAAGCATGATTTAAATAATTTTGAGGTTTTGATAGATTAATCATTATGTAATTATGTAATTATGTCAAAGTTAGTATGATTTATTGAATAGGTAAGAGGAATTAAAGTGTTAAAGTTATAAGAATATTCAAGGGTTTTTTTGGCAAGACATTTAAGCATAAAAGACATAAGGCTTATAAGGAAGGGCAAAATGGACTTTGCACACTCATTAAGGGTAGGATTGGAAGATGAAAAGGTTGTCTTGCATTTAAAAGAAGAAGAAAAATGTGAATTAAGGGAGAGAAGAGAGAAAAAACAAAAATAGAAGAGAGGAGAAGAGAGTTTTGGTGGTTTGAGAGAAAAGAAGAGAGTTGAACTAGCGTTTCATCATTCCTTAGCTTTTGAGAGAGATTTTGAAGTGGCTCAAGAAGAGAAAAAGGTAGAGGAAGAGAAGAGCTTCCATTTGAGTCAAAGATCTCTTCATTTAGTGAAGAATCAAGGTAAGATCATTTTGAATCTTTTGGATTTCTGAAAGGGTTTTAGTTCATGGAGTTTAAAAAATGCATGGGTTTAAGTATTCTAGAACCAATTTTAGTGATTGTGCTTTGTGATATTTTCAATTGAAAACCCTATTAAGTGGGATTTTTGTTAATGTATAAGGGGATCAAGTAAGGCAAGAGGAGTAAGAGAAGAGTCATTTTGAGCAAGTCTTTAAGCAAGGAAATCAAGGTGGGTTACATTTTTATAATTGTGTAATGAGCCATTAATGCTTTTCCAAATCAAGAAAATAAAATGATTTCAATTAATTAATAAATGTTGCTTATAATGCTTTTGAATGATTTAAGAAATCTTTATATGTTTGGTATATGAATTTTGTTGATGAATTTTGGAATGAAGAAGGAAATGCTTTGAAACATTTTATGTTATGCCTTGAAAAATGTCATGGCATTTTGTATAAATGAAAAGACCATGAAAGTATGAGTATATGATGAAATGATTTGAGCATGAATATATGCTTTTGTTTGAGCAAGAGAGGAACCTGTTTCGTTAGTCAAGTGCATATTGACCTATAGCCTTCTCCCGGCTACCCGCTTAAGGCCACAAGATCCTAAGAAATTGGACTCGTTTTGTTTGTGGTGTAAACTTAAGTTTCTCCATTTCATTCCTTGGAACTCTCAAGCCATTTGGATGTGCATTGCATATTTGAATTGTCAAGAATGGTGCATAATTGAGTGTTATGCTTTGATGGTTAAATTTATATGTTATATTAATGTGATGATGTTTTTAATTTTGAGTTTTAAAGCTAAATTTGAGAATTTGAGAACTATGTGTTTTATGAATTTTCTATCACAAATGAACTTTTCAACGATTTTTTTTTATTCTCCTTATAAACTTGTTACCCACAAGCTTTCATGCTCACCCCCTTTTCGTCTTATCTTTAGGTGAAGAGAATAAGATTGAGTAGCCAAGAATCGAGGAATCATTATACTTTTGCAATATTTTTGTAAATTAAGTTAGATTTTGTAAAAAAAGAAGGCTTTAGTCGTAATTTGAGAATTATTGGGTTCGGTATCTTTTGTATTTTAGATTTTGATACCGATGATGTAATATGTCTTGGAATGCCATTAAAGCTTTACAAACTCTTATTTTTATTGTAAATGGAATATGAATTATGTATGGATGATGATGATGATGATTTTGAACATGAATTGTGGATATATATATAAGAGATGTTATGGAAAAGAAAGATAGGAATTATAAATGAGGAGATGTAGTTGAATGTGATGAGTCAAATGAGTTGAGATTTGACAGTTTAACGAAGTCAATTTGGTAGTTGAATGGTTATGATCAGGACATTTCAAGTTTGTACAGTGCAAATTTCAAGTCTTTCATTAGGGTAAAATTCGTGTTCTGACTTCAGGGAAAAATCTAGATTAATCTAGGTTGAATTAGACAAAGTTGTCTTCTAGAAAGTTTAGCTTATCTTTCTAGCTTTCCAACAATATATATTATGAAATTTTTGGACATTGGAGTCGAAAGTTATTATCCTTATAAGTGGAGATGCTCTGGAGAGTGGAGATAGTAATTTAGAACTTTTGGTGTGAGAAAGACCCAGTAGAAACGTAATCATCTGATGCATCTTAGACTGAATCGTCTGATGCATCTCAGACTGAATCGTCTGATGCACTATAGACTAAATCATCTTATGCACTGTAGACTGATTCATCTAACCTATCGTCTGGTCCAACTTTGACCCTCTTGATGATATAATCTATCTTCAAGCTCTTCATAAAATTTGTAGATCTATAAGTCCTCTTTTAAACCTTCTAACCTTGATTCAAAATCTCTAGAGAAAGTTATGCCAATTGTACTCAAATAGGTCTTAGACCGAAGCCTATCATCTGGCTTGGTCTTACACTATCGTCTGGTCCAACTTTGACCCTCTAGATGATAGAATCTATCTTCAAGGTCTTCATAACAATTATATATCTATAATTTTTCTTTCGAAATGTCTAATAATAACCTTAAATAGATATCTCTAGAGAAAGTTATGCTAATTATTCCAAAATAGGTCTTAGACTAAAGCCTATCGTCTTACCCTTCGTCTGGCTTCATCTTATCCTATCGTCTGGTCCAAGTTTGACCCTCTAGATGATAGAATCTATCTTAAAGGTCTTCATGAAAGTTGTATATATAAAAGTACTCTTTTTAACCGTCCTATGATGACCTTAATTATAAATATATAGAGAAAGTTATGCCAATTATCCCGAAACAGGTTCAATATGAATGAGGACAAAACCTTGTTTGATTCTTTCGGCCATAACTTTGTTGTCTGATCTCTGAATGAAGTGATTCTTAGACCAATAGATTCCTAAAACATTTTTATACCTTTTCATAAAAATTTATATCTTTTTATGTTGATTTTAAGAATAATGATTGAATCAAAGTAAGGATATGGTTGGAAGAGTATGAATTGGATATTTTTACTGAACATGTTTGGTATTTTGGCGGTATCTTGATCTGTAGAGCTCCGAATAAGATGAATTTTTGTTTCTAAATAAACTAGAGATATAGAAATACAAATGATATGAAGGAATGGAATTTTAATTCAGTCCCTAGGACTTTCAATTTCAGAGAAAGAAGATGTACTTAAGATGGTTAAGGAGATTACATGGAAATAACCCTACAAGGGACATACACGCAAGTCTTATGATTTTTTGCAAGGAGTTGGGCTCTGAAAATTTTGGGATCTAACATTCGTAGCCTATAAATAAGCTACACATTGCAAGATCATAATAAGGACATAATTAATCAAATTAAGTTCAGTACTGTCCTTTTCAGTAACAAACTATCAAAAAATTAAGGAATAATGAAACTCCCTGAATCTTCTATCGAATCAAACAATTTGAATTCTAAAAAGGTGAACTGTTCTCTTTCTTCCTTAATCACCTTCGTCTCCTCTTTTTCTTCCGCTTCATAAATGATGTTTGTATCTTCTTCAGCCTTTATCTCTGCTATCATATGTTTGTCATTCTCTTCTTCATTAGTTTCTTGAATAGAGACTTCCTTATATTCTTAAAACTCATTCTCTGTTGTCATCTATTCTTCTTCCTCTTGCTCCTTTAACGATTTGACTTTAACAATTCTCATGAACGAGCTACCCTCCTTTAGATTCTTTAATACCTTATTCATGTTTAATTTCATTTTTTCATCTACAATCAGAAGGATGAGGTTGTATTCATAGATATCTACCAAAGCTTTTATAGTGTTAAAAAATGGTATACCAAGAACTAACAAGCAATTTTGATCCTCTTTAAAGTCTAGCACAACAAAATCACCAGAAATTATAAACTTGTCACTTTTATAAGCACATTATCCACCAATCTTAACAGTTTCTATATTAATTGGTCCATCAAATGAATACGCATAGATGTTGGCTTTATATCCCTTAGCACAAGTTTCCTAAAAATCAACAAAGGCATAAGGTTTATAATTACGCCTAAGTTGCATAAAAAATTCAAAATGTCTAAATTACCAACTACATAAGGTATCCTAAAGCTTCTTGGATCTTTCCATTTTAAGGTTATATGGTTAGTAATTAAGGAGCTGCAAGTTTCTATCATGGCTACCGTTTGGTCAACTTTCCAAGTCTACTTGTCAGATAATATCTCTTTAAGGAGCTTTAGATACTTGAGCTTGTGTTTCAAAACTTTCACAAAAAGACAAGTAAATTTGTCATTTCTTTAGCTTTGCCACAAACTTTATGAGTGGTACATCCAATTCATTCTTCTGAAGTCTTTGTAGAAATGGTATTTTTAGTGAGTAAGGTGGAGGAGGAGTATAAGGAGGGTCCTTATTCTTTTTTTCATCCTTTTACTTATTCTCTTGGTCTTTTACAAGGTGGGTTTCAACTTGTCTTTTTGCTGGTTCTCTAGCTCTTTCCCACTCTTAAGTGTGATAGCCTTAAATTTTTGTCTTTTATCTGCTTCCATATTGCTCGTAAGGCTCCCCAAACGTCTTGTAGACAATGCATTGGGTAGCAGGCCCAATTGAACCTCTAAGTTGTGACTAGAAGAAGCATGATTTTCTACTACTTAATTGAATCAACCTTCCATCCTCTTCTAGGCCTTTTCCATGTTCATGAGCTTATCTATAACCTTATCCATTGTAGAATCCCATGAACTAAACTCATCTTGCTAAAATCCTAGTATGTCTTGATTTCCCATTTGAGTCATTACATTGTTAGACCAAAAGAAATTTGAGTGGTTATTCCACCCTAAATTGTACATGTTCAATAAGGATGATCAATTCCCTGACCAAATTATGCTTCATTGAAGTTCAATTGCTCCACATTTTTGTTTTCACTAGGAAGCAATCAGTTATGATATGACTCTCTCATCTATATAGTCAACATCCTTATCAAATTACTTTGAATGAAGAGAACAAGGTGGCTATCAAGCTATTTAATTCCTTGGTGATATTGTAGATTTTAGCCTACAATGTTGTTATTGAATCTACCGTAATCATTCCTTATGGATTCAGGAAGGTTGGCTATTATCTACTTCGTTCTGATGTCTAAAGATAACTATTGTTTGTCATCTCTTTAAACAAATTATGTGTCTCTTGCATTGGTGGTTTTGTAATTCCTTAATGATATGCATTGAATCTTAGGTTGATAAAGTCTGTAAGGGTCTTTTGCTCTCTATGACGTATTTCCTCCATCATCATTTTTTCCTATTTCTTCTTGACATTTAACTTTTCAGATTCTTCATTGTTGCCTTGTGATGTCCAAATTGATGTGTCTTTTACTTTGTGTCCAAACTTCCTCCTTTTTCAATTTTTTTAATTTTTTGTGATTGGGTACCATAATCAGAAGAAAGGGTAATAATTCCTTAAAACAAAGGAATTCAAAAAGTCCTAAAATAATTCCTCAATAATGACGCCAAAAATTTATTGAGCAAGTTTTATCTAATGTAAAAACCTAAATATTTTGCAAATATATGGATCGTAACTCGTAGTAATTGAGATGTCAATCCCACAGGAATTAACTAAAACTAATTGAATCATAACTTTGTCTAAGGTTGTAAAAATGTGAATTAAATGAAAATAAAAATAACAATAACCAAAAAATTAAGCAATAAAGTATGAGTTAAATGAAATTAAAATTATGAAATTAGCACAATTAAATCAAATAGTGCACTATCCACTTAACCAATGAGATGTTGCAATAAAACAAGGTTAATCAATTATGAGAACATAGGATTCATTCTATCGTCATTTTGTTACTTTAACCACTTTTAATTCAATTGGTATCGATCCTAGATTTCCGAAGGGTTGATTATTCTCTCTCAAGCTCTAATCATTTAACCTTAATTAATAATCCCTAATTGATTTAGAAATTCCAATTTTGTAATCTCTCAATTAACAAAAACAACCCACATCTCCAATTAGTTCTTAAGCGATCTATTAGATAATCGGGCCCTCATATAAGATTTCTCTTTGTATGATTATCAATTTGATATTTATGTGACCTATTAGGTTGTCACTCTCATTACCTAACCTAATCATGTTACTATCGATTTATTCTCTTGACTTATTATGAAAGTATGCAAAACCATAAATATCATAATGCTAAACAATTCATTGACATCAAAAGTAATCAAGTCACAAAATGATTCAAAACTAAATCCCATAATGAAATTAGACATCATTAACATATCCAACACTCTCAATCCCAAGTCATACATTAAGATGGAATGAAACAAACAAGAGAAAGTGGAAAAGAACTTGGAATGGTTGGGTTAGAGTGGCTGGACTGTAACTGCAGATGCTTCTCTTCTCTTCTCTCTTTAATCTTCCTTAGGTTCTGTGTTAATTTGGACAAATGGAAGCTAGTCTTTTTTAAGTGTTTTATGTTCTCAAATATTTCTTGAGGCTTTTAGGTTTTTTTAAAGGGTTTACTATTAATTTGATTCCAAAAATGGCCCCAAAATGTTCAAATTGCAAAAAGAGTCATATACCAAAAAAACTAAAATTCATTGGAATTACTGTCTGTACTCTCTGTCACGATCGTGACAAGCAAGTCATGATTGTGACCTACTTCCATTCTTCCAAATCTTCTCTTTTCTTCAATTTCTTGTTTCCATACACTCAAACACATATCACACACCTCTTAAAACATAAAATTAAGATCCAAATCATGCTCAAAACCACACAAACACTTAGAATATAAACAAACACTAATAATAACATAATTCTATGCCTATATACATGATAATCATCTAAGAAATAGTTAAAAGAACATTTAAACATATATCAAAACATAGTATAATTTACACCTATCGTCTACGTATTTCAATTTTGAAGTGGTAACAGGCACTCTAAGATATTTAATAGAAAGATGTTGTACATTCATCCCTATACACATGTTTAAGTCCTCACCATTCCTAACATCTGACGAGATATGTAAGCTTCTTTTTTCTAGGTTGATCTTAAGCCTAAACCACTTGGAGAATAAATTGAGTGTGTGATGCATGATATTGATCAAACATGTATCTGCACCACTAAACAACAAGAGATCATTTGCGAATACAAGATGGGTAAACTGAACTTCAAAACATTTTTGGTGATAGGTAAAATGTCCATTAGGAGTCAAAACCAACTTGATTAATCTAGAAAATCCCTCCATTATGATGGTGAAAAGATAAGGGGACAGAGGGTCCCCTTGTCTTATTCCTTTTAAGTTCTTAAACGGCTTAGTGGGCGTGCGATTCACACGAATACAAATGGAGGAGGTTTGGATAGCATTTATAATCTAATTGACAAAAACCGTAAGCAAGTCCATTGCTTCTAGATATATCCAAAGAAAACTCTAGTTGACTTTGTCATACTTGCATATGTGAATAATAATAATCTAAAATAACACATTAATCATCAATTAAACAAGGAAGTCCATGTGATATTTAAATTTATTGTCGAATTACCACTCACCTAAGCTTATCAAGTGCTTCTTCTGGTGGATTGAAAAGAAGCTATAAGCACTAAGGTGTGGAGTAATAAAGAATTCATGGCAAGTTCCTACATACTTTCAAATTGTCAGTGCAGTCTAAGTGAATGCCACATAATAATGACTTCTTTAATACAGTTGACGATGTTTTGGCAAGGCAATGTTTGGATATCCTTTTTGACATTTTGAAAATTCTTATGTTCTTTTTTCTTTAAATTATATAGACACAATAGCTCATGGCTAATCTAAAAGTTTTAGATTCACTCTTGCTCTAACATTTTAACTCATAAGGACCAGTTCACTATTTGAGACCAACTCTCTTTTTAACAATGTAGTTTTCATAACCTTAGGATCTAACTCTAGATGATGTTAAAGTTGCAACATCTAAATAGAATACCATCTGAATTCTCATTCATTTGTTTATAGAGATGGCAATAGATATTACTTGGGTTCTCTCCTCAAAGTTTGTCTATGGTTTTGAGACTCTAGTTAATGGCTAACTAAGGTATGAACAAAGCTTTTGGTATGTTTTTATTCAACCAAATTAACTTTCTCCATGGTGCTAACTATTAGACTCTTTGAATAGAGTTAGGAAAGAGTTATTTATGAATCTTCTAGGGTTATATCTTATCTATTTGACTAAATCCTTTTTGTTGAGAAACATAATGTAGTTAGGAACTAATGTTATAATGGCTCCAAAAAAAAAGAGCTTTAAGTAACGACGTGATTATAAAATTTTAAAAATTTGTTGCCAAAAATTAATATGATGCAACAAATTTTAAATTATTATCTTTAATATTATTAAAAAGCAACAATAACTTAAGAAAAGGCAACAAATTTTAAAAAATGGTGGCAATAAAGTCTTATATATACCACATCTGAAATTGTTTCTATAGTTCTAGTCACCTATTTACTAAAAGGTATCTACTAATGTTACATATTTTTTTTATAGATATTTACTAATGTATATTTAAAATGTAAAAACTTTCTATTTGTTAATGAATATCCAGAATATGTATAGAAAAATTAAATTACCTACCAACTTTTATTTAGTAAAATTAAAACACATGAGTCGATATTATAGGAGAATAGTGAAACATGGAGGTGGATAGTGAGGAAGACTAAAGATGTGGTTCCTGGCGTCATTAGTTATTGTGTTATGTAGATTACCAACTCTCGCATCCTTGAGCTTGAGACTCGTCTCCGCCAAACCACCCACCTTGAATCTCTTATGATGGGTGAATACAATAAAGAGTGGCTAGCAGAATATCTTGGAGAGCTAAAGTGTAAAGAGGAGACAAATGATAGATATATAGCTAGACTTCGTAGGGAGACATTGACCTGGGAGCTTTATGTCAAAATCAAGCCAATACCAAAACAAAGTGATATTGGGATTGACAATGACCAGAAGTAAGTTATGTGGTGGGTGTCTTCCTGTCTTTGAACTACTCATTTCTTTTGTTTTTAGAAGATCGGAAAAATGATGAGAAGTAGGTTGTTGAAATGGGTCTTCTTCACTTTCAACTTACTCATTCCCATTTCATATCAGAAAGTGTCATCCCTGCTTTAAGTAGTGGTGCTGATGTTGTAAGTGGTGGTATGGTCAATTTACCTATGTTAGATTCAGTTTCAAGATACTTATATGACACTTCACTTTTTGTTAGCTTATAAGCAATCATAATTTGAGAATGAACTTACACAAAATTATAATCTTATTTGGGTTCTTTGTGTTTGTTAGACCCCATTTTTAGATCCCAACTCTTTGATCATGAAAAGCGAGCTTAATCCAATGGAATTCCCTTAAACATCATCGGATCCCATCTTTCCAAAGTTATCATAAGACGTGAGCGCGTTACAATGAAGAGTTATTTTCATGAACCCTTATTAGCCATCATCTCACAAGGGTGGTGTGCCCACACCAGACAATCACCAAAATCAAAAATTGAAATCTTCAAAAAAATGGTAGCTTTAAGTCTCTAGTTTAATTTGAAGCAAGAACTATCTCAATCAAAGCTCTACGGCTCAAGATATGCTTAAAAAGCTAAAGTGTGTTCATACCCTAATCATGCTCTCCCAACCAACCCCTCGATTTCTCTCCATCAAACTTGTTCAAATCAACTCTAAAAGGTAACAATTTTTTGTAGGGATATTTAAAGGTGTTATGAATCCATTGCTTCAAGAATCACTTCATTTTGAGGTCAAATGGGGAAGTTATGGCCAAAAGAATCCAACATGTGTATGTCCTTAATCATTTTGTACCTATATTGGCGCAACTGCCATAACTTTTGATTCATATGTCGAATTGGGTTTGTTCTTAGACCTTTTGAAAGAAGACTTCTAGATCAACAACTCTTATAAAGGCCAAAAAGTGAGATTCTTCCTCTAAAAGGGTCAAAAATCACGATTTACTGAAGCTGTCCCATGTATGTCCGTCAGTTTAACAGACATTGTCGGGCCTAGGAGCCCTTTTTCACCCGAGAAGGTATGTCCGTTAAACGGACATAGGCGATGCTGAGGGTCATTTTTGACCCAAGAAAGTCCGTTAAATGGACATGGGGGTTTCCCAAACCCCTCTAAAGCCCCTCCAATGCTTCGTACATCCTTTCTAACATCATACTTACTCATAATCTTCCCAAATCCACTTATTATAATGTAATATCACTTCTTAAACATCCAATTACCAAAATGATTTCATGA
>JANSVA010000007.1:22409089-22420532 GCA_025504915.1 Erythroxylum reticulatum | reverse complement strand
ATTTAAGCTACATTTATCAATTACACAACTCATTACCTTAATCCACTTCTTCTCCCATCATTTCGACCCAACCTTAAGCAACATACATCCTATTCACTCTTCATTAGCAATTCAAATTATATATGTATAATTAACACAATAGAAGTCATTTAAATCATCAATTCCAAGCGTTATTAAAATTTTTACAAACTTTCATCAAAGAGAGGGCATTTCGGTTTTGGCTTGAAGAACCATCTCCATAACACATTTCATTCCTATAAACCTTGTTTCATGCGTATTCAAGCATGGAGAACAACATATCTTAACACCAAACTCAAAATAATAACGTAGAGAAACAAGAGTCCAAATTTACCAATACTTTCCTTAAGTGATATCTTCAAATCCTTTGAGAATTTCTCAAATCTAATGATAGATTTGAGTTACTTGACCCCAAATTAGCTTAGAACACTTTTATTTGGGTTAGAGAATTAAAAAGAGGGTGGAATTTTAGGGATGGCTGAAACTAGCTTCTTCTTCTCCTCTCTTCTCCTTTCTTCTCCTATCTTTTAAATTAAACGAAGATGTTTTAAGTCTTTAGCAAGGGAGTGCATGCCCATATATAAGAAGGGTCTAGAATTTTGACTCTTCTCTAACCAAAATATGGTGAAATTACCTTTTTACTCTTACGTTATGTGAAATTACCATTATACCCTCCAAACTTTTCCTAAATTCGCAATTAAGCACAAAATTTAGGAATCACTAAAAATTTTATTTTAATTTTGGTCCTCGGACTTTTAAGAATAATAATTAAGCCCTTTAACTTTATAAAATTACAAATTAGTCCTCCAAGAATTGAAAAATTACATTTAAGTCCTTTAACTTTTAACAATTTGTAAATAAGCCCTTATGTACATCAACTTTTCCAATTAAGCTTTCTAAGTGTCCCATAAGTCTTTAAATCATGTATAATAACCTCTAAGGAATTAGACCACATTTAACTCATCGACCATGGTCATATCAATCCAATGGACTCGGTCTTACACATTTAGAGCTTACATGTCAGAAATCTCCAAGATTTCGCATACCGATGAACTCTAAGTTTATGTAAGGGCATATAACATTTTATATCAATGACATATGTACCAAAAGGATTCAAATACATCTTTGAACTCATTTATAACCGTGTATATATCAATATACAACAGTATCTCCAAATACAGAACAACATAAAAGGGCTCAAAAAGTATGGCGTTGCAAGTCCTTCTCTCCTTAAAAGAGTTTTGTCCTCAAAACTTTTAAGTCGAGGATACAAATAAATGGGGCTATTGGCATATCATAGTATCCTTAATCTCCCATGTCATCTCCTCGAACTTGTCACTCTTCTAAATAACTTTAACTGTGGATACCTCCTTGCAACTTAAACTCTTTATCTGTCGATCCAAAATCTAAACTGGTTTCACCTTAAAACTCAGGTCTTCTCTCAGCTCTACTAGAGGTGTCTCCAAAACATGAGATGGATCCGGTAAATAATTTTTAAGAATCGAGACATGGAACACATTATGGAACCTATCTAAGTTCGGTGGTAATTCCAACGGATACGCCACAGTCCCGACACACTCCAGGATGTGGAAAGGTCCGATATATCGAGGGTTCATCTTCCTTCGACTCTGAAATCTGATACTAATTTTCTATGGTGATATCTGAAGCAAAACCCTATCATGAACTGCAAACTCTAATGGTCATCGTCTCTTATCCGCCTAACTCTTTTGACAATCCTGAACACCTTTCATCTTCTCTTGAATGACTTTTATCTTCTTAGTGGTGACTTCTATCAATTCGGCTCCTTTGATTTTGGTCGTACCAAACTCATCCCAATATAGAGATGTCCTACATTTCCTCCTATAAAGTTCTTCTAATGGTGGCATATTAATACTTGTCTGATAACTATTATTATAAGCAAACTCTATCAAAGGCAAGTGCCTATTCCAACTTCCTTGGAACTCCATCACATATGCTATCAACATGTCCTCCAGTGTCTGAATGATCCTATTTGACTGACCATCGGTTTGGGGGTAGAAGGCAGTACTAAACTTTAGTTTAGTCCCTAAAGATTCCTAGAATTTTGGCCAAAATAGTGAGGTGAATCTCATATCCTCATCTGATACTATAGAAACTGGAACCTGTGTAGCTTCACAATCTCATCGATATACAGCTTTGCCAATCTCTCCAATAAGTAGGTTGTGTGGACAGGCAGAAAATAAGCAGATTTCGTCAATCTATCCACTATAACCTAAACAACATCGTGACCCTTTGATGTACAAGGTAGTCCAACTACAAAATCCATTATCACATACTCCCGCTTCAATTCTAAAATAGGCAAAGACTATATCATACTTGCTGGTTTCTGATGCTCCACCTTAACCTGTTGATAGGGAAGGCATTTGGCCACAAATTCCGCTATTTCTCTCCTCATCCCTAGACACCAATAACTGTCTTTAAGAGTTCGATACATCTTGGTGCTACCAGGATGCATAGCATAAGTCGAGTTGTGAGCTTGCTCCAAGATAGCTCGCCTAAGACCCTGGTCATTCGACATACAAACTCTATCTTTGAAGACTAATAACTCGTCTTCTCTCAGTTTGAACCTTTCACTCTCTTCAAATGGCAATTTCTCTCGAATAACTCTTAACTTGGGGTCGTCAGCCTGCGATTTCCTGATCTCATCAAATAAAATCGATTGAACTTTAAACCATGCTAGCAATATTCCGTCATCCTCTACCATTGAGAGTCCAACCCCAAGGCTTTGTACATTCATCAAATGCATCATATAAGGATCTTGCCTAGCAGTTATTGCCGAAAAGGATTTACAACTCAACCCATTGGTTACCACATTTGCTTTTCCTAGGTGGTAGTTGATTATTAAGTCATAATTCTTAATCAATTCCAACCATGTCCTTTGTCTGAGGTTTAGCTCCTTCTAAGTCATTAGGTATTTCAAATTCTTGTGGTCAGTGTATATACGACAAGTCTCCCCATAAAGATATTGTCTCTAAATCTTGAGTGCAAACACTACCGCTTCGAGCTCCAATTCATGTGTAGGATAATTTAGCTTGTGTTTCTTTACCTGTCTAGAAGCATATGCGATAACTCACCCAGCCTGTATAAGTACATAAGCAAGTCCTTGGCGAATGGCATCACTGTATACCTTATATCTAACCCCATAGGTAGGTAGGGCAAGCATTGGCGCAAAGTCAATCGCCTCTTTAGCTCCTGGAAACTCACCTCACATTTATCATCCCACTGAAATTTTATCCCCTTCCGGGTAAGCCTCGACAAAGGGGTTGCAAGTACTGAGAAACCCTTAACAAATCTCCGATAATAACTAGCTAACCTAGGAAAGCTGCAGACTTCTGTCATATTCTTGGGTTATTCCCACTCAAGTATAGATTGCACTTTCTTTGAATCTACAAAAGTACCTCTCCCTGATACAACATACCCAAGGAATCGTATCTCCCTCATCCAAAATTCACACTTTGACAATTTTGCATACAACTGTCTTTCATGAAGTATTTGCAGCATAATTCGGAGATGTCTAGCATGCTCCTCTTCATCCTTAGAATAAATCAGAAGATCATCAATGAAGATTATGATATACTAATCTAAACAAGGATGGAACACCCTGTTCATGAAATGTATAAATACTGTAGGTGCATTTGTTAGTCCAAACGGCATCACCAAGAATTCATAGTGTCCATACCTCATTAAAAAAGTAGTCTTATGCACATCATTATCATCAATCTTCAATTGATGGTACCCAGACCTCAGATCTATCTTTGAGAATACTATAGCTCCTCTTAACTGATCAAACAAGTCATCGACCCTAGGGAGTCGATATTTATTCTTGATAGTAACCCTGTTTAACTGTCGATAATCAACATATAAGTGGAGGGTCCCATCCTTCTTTTTGACAAACAATACTGGTGCTCCCCATGGTGAATGACTTAGTCTGATGAAGCCCTTGTCCAATAACTCTTGTAGTTGAATCTTTAATTCTTTCAATTCTGTTAGTGCCATACGATACGATGGTATAGATATTGATGTTCTTCCTGCTACCAAGTCAATAGTGAAATTAAACTACCGATTAGGTGGCAATTCAGGTAACTCCTTTAGAAAGACATAGGGGAACTAGTAAACAATAGGGACATCTCCCGGTTCGACCCTCTGCCAAAGTGTCAATCACATGTTCGAGATATGCCTGACATCTCTGATGAATCAAACTCTTAGCCTTGATCACCGATATTAAACAGCTCTGGAATATCTTCGGTCACCAATAAATTTAATTAGGGCTCCACTCTGAGTGTTAAACTCCTCATCTTTCTTAAAACAATAAGCCCTGGTGTGATACCTCTCTAACTAGTCAATCCCCAATATCACCTCGAAATCCTAAAGATCGAGGGGAATAAGATCTGCCTCTAACACATCATCACCAATCTTTATGTCACAAGCTGTATATACTTCATCACAAGCCACTTGTTCATTAAGAGGACTGACTATAATGAGAGGGGGATTTAACGGCTCCAGGGGATGACTAATATCTTCTAGCTCAGGTCGTAAAGGTCCAACCTTGCGATGACTTCCCCTTCCTCTTCCAACTATGCTATCACTATAAAATCAAATAAAAGAAATTGTTTAATAAAATAAATTGGGATAAGCCTAGCTTATCTGATATCCCATACATCCTAAGGAATGTCAACAAGTACTCTGATCGAGGTCAAAATCATTCCACCATTAGGCATGTCAACTTAATGATCCAAGACTTAACTAGACTTTTGACACCTAGACTCAACTCGTAAGGCTCATGATCTTTTTGAAAACAAAAATAACACTTTTTGCAAATATAAAATCCATGCTCTGATACCAATTTAATTGTCACAATTTGGTACCACATCGGGCCTATGACAACCGCCACATACCTGGGCTAAGGATACTCACAGTATCCTTAATCTGACTATACAAGACTAACCGAACATCTCCTTTTTTTTTTTTGAAAAATGTGGGTAGCAAAACGGTTGTATTTTAAAAATCCCAAAATCTACAAACCATTTTAAACACACTTCTATATTCATACCAAAAATTTCCCATAACTTCAGGACTTTAAAGTCCATTCAAAGCAACCTAAAAAATAGTATCAAAGTTCATATATAAGGTCTTTTATAATGACAAAATAGTCAAGAGTTAAATTTATAAAATCATAATGTATATTCACATAACCAACCCAAAGAAAATAGTTCATGAGCCATTACGCCAAAAAAGTACAAATAGAGACTACCAACATCTATTAATGTCCCGAAAACATCAAAAGACCGCAGGATTGACACAGAGCTTCAAGCTCACTAAATTAACTTGCATGGTTGGAAAGTGGAGGGGGGGTGAGTACACTAGGTACTTAGTGAGCAAGAAAAACATATATCATGAATAGGACTCGATACACACCTAGACAGTATAGATAACCTATAAAGTGAACATACAACACATAAGCCCAGCCTATAACTCAACGTATACTGGTTAGGAACCATATAGGCCTAACCTATTAATTCACTCATCCGATGAACATAGGTTCTAGTTCCTGTACATAAAAGCATAAAAACATCATATGTATAAATCAAGCCTAGTCATAAACAAATCCTAGAATAAGCCAAAACAATCATGTGTGACACCACTAGTCGGACAAACTAATGTACACACCCATCGATTTGCGGTGTTGGCTCAACTTTCATCCGTGGTGAGTTCAAACTACAGTCGACAAGAGCATCATGATCCTAGGTGATGACCTTGTCAGTGTCCAGGCCCCAGGTGTGGAATTACCCACATGTCCCATAGAAAGGTGTTGATACGGGGACACAACTTTCATGTACCAACGTCAAAGGTACGGGGCTCACTTATTCAGTTGTACCTAGCTCACAATTGGCTAATCATTTCCTCACCAATCAAAAAAATGATATAGAAAATTAAATACAAAAATAAGTAAGGCACCATCTCTGAATTTACCGGTCCAACCGGTAAAATGAAACCGTGTCATGGCTCTAAGCCAAAAGAGAATAAGAACATGCAGTATACATGACTCAATTATGCATATGTAAATTCCAAAACATTATTTCATGTAATAAAAGTCATCTTTTTCACTCCAAGTGCAAAGTTGTTCAAAAACGTAGTTTCAAAAAATAAAACATTATCTTTTTCACTTCAAATGCAGGTTTGATGAAAACAATATCATTTCTCAAATTACGTAATAAAAATATTAGTTCCAAAACAATGTCATTTGTTAAATAAACCAGTATACTAGCATCTATTTGAGATTAAATTCTACTATGCATTACCTAGGTTCAAAATTCACATGCAAGTCATCATACATGTCTTAGGGTGATCTAATCCTATATGAGAAATATGGTTTCCCCAACTTACCTTAAAAGAATGTGTGCACTGTCTTAACTTTAACAATCCTCAGTACAAGCTCCTTGATTCACAGCTTCCAAGCCTTTATGCATAAAAAGACATACGATGAAATTACTACTTAAACATAAATTTCATATTTATACACCATCATATAAGCATATAAAACATAATATCACTCCTATTAAGCTATAGGATCCGACCATTAATCTTCTCACATGGTTACTTCCTTACTATTCACATTAGCTTTTCTTTTGCATTTTCTAATGCATTTAATGTCTTTAATTCAATACTTACTCATTTCAAAACATAATTAAGCACATCTTTATCCAAGCACATTAGGCCATTTCTCATCAATCTAAGCAACAATTCAAGTTCACTCTAAGTAAACATGAAAGTGTTTTCCATTGCATACCTTTACAAAGCCTTAAATCCTAAGCTAAGTTCACTTAGGCATTTTATCAAACACCTAATACGCATGACTTTCAAGTCACATTTTCAAGACTTTATCATAATAATTCATGCTCCTATCATGTCATATAGTAACACATCCAATCAATGACGCATTCCACCACTCCATTCAAACCAACTCCCTTCATTTAAGCTACATTTATCAATTACACAACTCATTACCTTAATCCACTTCTTGTCCCATCATTTTGACCCAACCTTAAGCAACATACATCTTATTCATTCTTCATCATCAATTCACATTATATATGTATAATTAACATCATAGAATTCATTTAAATCATCATTTCCAAATGTTATTAAAAAATTGACAAACTTGCACCAAAGAGAGGGCATTTTAGTTTTGGCTTGCAGAACCATCTCCATAACTTATTTCATTTCTCTAAACCATGTTTCATGCATATTCAAGCGTGGAGAACAACATATCTTAGCACCAAACTCAAAATCATAATGTAGACAGAGATGAGACCAAATTTATCAATACTTTCCTTTAGTGATATCTTCAAATCCTTTAAGAATTTCTCAAATATAATGATATATTTGAGTTCCTTGACCCTAAATTAGGTTAGAACACTTTGATTTGGGTTAGATAATCAAAAAGAGGGTGGAATTTTAGGGATGGCTGAAACTAGCTTATTCTTCTCCTCTCTTCTCCTATCTTTTAAATTAAAAGATGTTTTAATTCTTTAGCTGTAAAATCCCATCCCTATATTAAGGGTTAAAATCCAAATTTCAATAACACAGAAAATAGTAGTGTGAGAGTTAGAAAAATTTGCATTTCATGCTCAGTCAAATGTCAGCATACATGCATGTGGATTTGAAATTTTACACACATGAAAATAATTGTACATGCACTCATTGACATTCCGAGTATAATTGAATTCTTATGGGATTAGTTGAAAATTTGTGGATTTGATGTTAAATAATTTTAGATGGTAGATTGAGAATTGTGGTTATAGTGAATGAGTTGAATGAAATGGAGTAGAAAGACTAGAAAGAAAAATTAAAGTGTTGGTTTTTGGTGAATGGAAGTCATCTGAGAAGTTACTGGGAATGAATAGTTAAGGGAGTTAATTTTTTATCTGAAATTTCCATGAATATACTGTATTGATCTAGGCTGAGTTTTATAAAATTGTCTTCATGGAAGTTATAGATCTTTCTTTTATCTTTCCATTGATATATAGTTTGTGATATTTGGATATCAGAGTCAAAAGTTATAGTCCTTAAAAGTGAAGATGCTCAGGAGTAGAGGACCTTTCATCAAGTGAGGACGGATCGTCTTGTGAAGACACTTCATCTAGTGAGGACAGATCACCTTATGAATATACTTCGTCTGGTGAGGACGAATCATCTTATGAGGATGCTTCGTCTGGTGATGACGTGTCGTCTGGTGAGGACGCATCATCTGGTAAGGATGTTTCGTCTAGTGAGGACGGATCATCTTGTGAAGACATATCATCTGGTGAGGACGCTTCGTCTGGTGAGGATGGATCGTATTATGAGGACGCTTCTTCTGGTGATGGCGTATCGTTTGGTGAGGAAGTATCATCTGATGATGTCATATCCTGTGGTGGTGACGTCATATCAATTGGTGCACTGTTTATCTGATCCTATCGTTTGGTCCCTTTTTTGACCATATAGATAATAGAATTTGTCTTCTGAGTCTTCATGAAAGTTGTAGATCTTGAAGTTCTCTTTTGAACCATCCAAAGCATACCTCAATCCGATATCTCTAGAGAAAGTTATGTAAATTGTAAAAAAGCTTCTATGTACTGTTAATTTTGTATCGTCTAGTCCAAATTTGACCCTGTAGATAATAGAACTTGTCTTCAAGGTCTTCATGACCTATAAGACCTGTTTCGAACCATCTAAGAATGACCTTGATCCAATACCTATAGCGAAAGTTATGGTAATTTCCCAAAACAAAGGTTCAATATGATTGAGGATAGAACCTTGTTTGATTCTTTTAGCCATAACCTTGTCATCCGACCTCCAATTGGAGAGATTCTTAGACCAACAGATTCCTAACACATTTTTATTTCTCTCCACAAAAATTGGTAGCATTTTGAATCTAATTGAAAAAGGTTGATCAAATGAAAGTGTGGAATCTATTGGAACAAGAAAAAAGGATTATCTTACAGAACACACTTTAGTAGTTTAATTATATTTAGATTTGTGGCATTCCAAATAAGGTGATTTTTGATTTGGAGTAAACTAGAGAAATAGAGCTACATATGAAAATTGTTATTCTATCTATAAGATGTTCTATTTCTAGCTAGAATATGTGTATATTCTACTATTTTGGATAAGGGTAGTCCAAAAATGTTGGAAGCATAAATTGAATGATTTTGGTGTCAATAGAGACATAAGACAAAGGGGAATATGTTTCTATAAGAAAGGGTTGCAAAATAACTTTAGTATCGTGGTCAAAAGGAACATGCAAAGTTGACTTGAAATGTTGTGTTTAAATCTGAAAATGATTTAATGGGTTATAACTTGTGATTGCAATGGTATTATTAAGTTTTAAACTTAAGTATAAATTATACTTAGGTAAGTCTTAATGAAGGGAAGTGTATAAGTGGATAAGAAATAGACAGGTGTCCTAGCTAAAGTTAAGATTTTTATTACCCTTGAAAGACAAGCTACCATACCTGTCTTTACCTCTCTCAAAACTTCTTTCTGTAGAGTTCCTCCAACACAAAGTTTTTCATCAAATTTTTACCAAAGTTAAATCTTGTTTTTCTCTGTTTGTCATCACTTCCATTTTGATATTGTTTTCTTCTACCCCAAAGAAAACAGAACCCCCTGTCAAATTTCAAGTTGATGTATTGGTTGCATGAGGGATTAGTGTTATGTGATTGTTGTAGATGTTGGAGCTTCAAACAAGTTAAGTGTCCGCATTCAGGCATTTCCAGAATTTGGAAGCAAATGCTAATCTGAAGCGCATTGTGAGTAGACCTAGATGGTCTCATTTCATTGTTTGTTTTGATTGAATTTTGGTATTGATTGACTACTGAATGTCTATATGAATGTGATTGATAACAGGAGGTCTGGTGATTGTGATGCTTGGTTGAGATATTGAAGTGTTGCTTGTATGTGAATGAGATGAAATAAGTGTATATAATTTGATGATAAATGTGTTTTGAATGAGCATTTGTATGTAAGTGAAAATGTGATTCTCAACTTTAATGTTGAATGCCGAACTAAGGTCCGATGATATGGGAATATGATTGAATGGGCACATGCAAATGTGATTTAAGCATTCTATTTTATGAATGCATGAAATATAATGGCAGTTGTGACCTGAGTAGCCACCGATCAGAGCTTAAAGCTCAACGAGTGAAAATGAGCCTCGAGTTCAAAAGCGATTCAGAGCCTCAGGCTCAACATTTAAGGAGCCATGTATCCCCCAAATGGATAAGGTACAGTTATTATTGAGCTCAGCATCCAATGGATACAGGACAGTTTAAGCGCTCGATCACAATAAAGTAACAACTGGAAAGTGAGTCTTATGTGCACGATTTTGATTATATTTGGACCTATGGGATTCAAAATGAGGTGATTTTGGATTTTTATTAAACTATAGAAATAGGGATACAAAACATATGAAGAAGTCGAATTGTGATTCTATCTCTAAGATGTTCTATTTTTGGATGGTACTGATTTGGATAAGAGCAGTCGGAAAATGTTTTAAGCATATCTTCCAAATTACTGAACCAAATTGAATGATTTTGGTGTCAATGGAGACATAAGACATAGGGGAATATGGTTTTATAAGAAAGTGTTTGAAAATAACTTTAGTATTAGGGTCAAAAAGAACATGCAAAGTTGACCAGAAATGCTGTGTTATTGGAAAAATCTGAAAATGATTTAATGGGTTATAACTTGTGATTACAGTGATATTATTCAGTTTTAAACTTAAGTATAAATTATACTTAAGTCTTAATGAAGGGAATTGGATAAGTGGATGAGAAATAGACAGGTGTCCTAGCTAAAGTTAAGATTTTTATTATCCTTGAAAGACAAGCTACTGTACTTGTGTTTACCTTTCTTGAAAATTCTTTCTCTAGAGTTCCTGCAATACATAATTTTTCATCAAATTTTCACCAAAGTTAAATCTTGTTTTTCTCTGTTTGTCATCACTTCCTCTTTGTTATTGCTTTCTTGTACCCCAAGGAAAACAGAACCCCCTATCAACTTTCAAGTTGATGTGCATGGTTACATGAGGGATTAGGGTTACATGATTGTTGCAGGTGTTAGAGCTTCAAACAAGTTAAGTGTCTGCATTCAGGCATTTCCAAAATTTGGAAGCAAATGCTAATCTGGAGCGCACTATGAGTAGACCTAGTTGATCTCATTTTATTGTTTGTTTTGTTTGAATTTTAGTATTGATTGACTACTGAATGTCTATATGAATGTGATTAATTATGTTGGTTTTCGGACAGGAGGTTTGATGATTGTGATGCTTGGTTGAGATATTGAAGAGTTGCTTGTATGTGAGTAAGATGAACTAAGTGTACATAATTTGAAGATAAATGTGTTT
>JANSVA010000007.1:22361879-22374767 GCA_025504915.1 Erythroxylum reticulatum | reverse complement strand
TCTCTTTAAATTAATAAATATTAATTTATCGGTTAATTAATATCTCTATAAAATAATAAATATCATGATCCCAACAACATTAATTTATAGAGATTTTACCGTACACTAATACTATGTAATTATTTAGCTAATTTTACTTCTTTATTTAAAATCGCCTAAAGTATAGATCAATGTACATAACATTGAATATACACATAAATACAAAAAGCCTTTCCTTATTCCTTCTTTATTCTTCATTTCCACATGGTATTTAAAAAGGAGTCAAATTCTAGAGTTTTTCTTCAATACTTTATTTGCAACATTCTTTCATACATTTGGGGTTCTTAATCTGCTCTAACTACAATTTTTCATAAACCGATTGATCCTCCATTTGATTAGATTCCAAAATCACAAAAAGAACCATCACCGATCATCACATGTGCCCTTGCACACTACCCAAAGTCTCAGAACTCAAAACCCACCCCTTAATTGTAGCTATTTGGAGGGAAAAGACGATCTAAATGGCGTCATTAAGCTTTCAAGCAAAACAATGTCGTTTAATCATGAAAGGTTGGAAATTATATGGAGCCACATTATCTACCATGTCATCATAAGCACCTACCACCTCATCTAGCACCATAATTAATGCCACATCATCTTTTTCCATGTCAGTTACCATATCATTGTCCACTTCATTATTATCTCAACAAATATTCAACACATTCGTATTTCATGATGCATTACCTAATTTTTCATTTGTTAGCATAAGTTCTCTTCCTTGGTTTGATTTAGATCCATAAGTCTGATTTGGTTAAAAAGGAGTTGACTAGTACTTTAACCATCCGATATAGTATATTTTTATTCAATTTCTCTACAAACCAAATCAGTTCCTAAGGTTTTTCAATGTTTTGAATCTAATTAGAATAATCAAATTCCATCTCTATAAGTAGGCTTACTCTTATTTTATTGTCTTCATTCACTATAGATGCCTTTAAACTTCTCCAATACATTCTCAATCCTATTAATATCATCTTTTTTGGTTCCAAATATGATCTTTGGGTTGAGGAATGTGTAACTTTCTTAAAGGGAGACTCCATTGGCTTATTATTACTAGAGAATAAACCCATTCAAAAGAAAGATGAAGAGATTGATGCATTCACCAAATGATTGGTAGCACGGGAAGGAATAAACCATCAAATCTTAACCTAGTTTCGAAATGCATATGTCAAAGCCATTAAACTTGACTTCCAATATTTTGACGTAGCCTAGGAGGTATGAAATTTTAAAAAAATTGTTATTCTATATTTGATAATGTCCACCAATTTTATTTGTATAGGAAACTTCATTGCATACGACAATAACTTCGATATAAATAATATGTAGTTATGTGTCTAAATTATAAGAACTTTGAGATTAACTAGCACTTATTGATCCTGCTTAGCCTATTCCTAATGTTGTTGTGAGCTACATAAATCTTTGAGATCATCAACATATATGACATTTATAGATGACTCTTAAGGATGAATTTGAACCCATTCTTAACTCTCTTCTTTATAGAGGAACTGTACCCAATCTCGAAACAGTGATTAAGGAGCTCATCTCAGAGGAAAGTCACATAAATATGCTCCAAATGGAAAAAAATGACCCATCTACTGATGTTGTTCTTGTAGCTCATACCTCTTCCTAAACTTCTCACAACTCAAGTAAGAAGTTTTATAAAGGATCTTACAGCGATCACAAAAATCCTGGGCATCACATCTCTGAGTGTAGAAAATAGCTCAAACAGAACTTTGGATAATGTAATTCTTCCAAGTCTCCTCAACCTATTTTCATTGTTGTTGCTACCACTGAGGGGCCAACAAAAAAAATCTCTCTTAAATTTTCTTTAAATGACCTTCACAATTTCTTTAGTAACTTTAACCAAATTCTAGTACAGTCTCCTCTTTTGCCTTATTTGTAACATGAAGTATTTTAAATTCCTAATATTTGGATTCTACCTATTCCAATCATATGACCTCTGGTTCTTTCATTCCTGATTCTTTAACAATAGCATATGTTCCACATGTTTTTCACATTGTCGATAATTCTACTATGCAGGTACAGCATATACGTATTGTTCACACATCCAAATTTCGTTTACCTGAAATCTTTCTTGTTCCTAAACTCTCATTAAATCTTATCCATATTGGATAATTATGTGAACTTGGTGTTAACTTATCCCTTTTTGAGTGGTAGTTGCATTATACAAGATCCACAAAGAGGCAAGATCTTTGGGAGATGGCATAAAGTTGGACAGTTGTTTAAGCTTAGTTCCTTAAATCTTCCTTTAAAGCTTGTTGTTGGTGATGTCAATTCTTACATATGGCACTTTTGCTTGGGTCATGTTTCTACTTTTATATTAGAGTCTTTAATCTTTAGTAGTACTTTAGCTCATATTAAGACTGGAAATTTTGATTGTGTCCCTTATCAACTATCTAAAAGTTATACTTTACCTTTTTGACTTAATGATTCTATCTCTTTAACACTTTTTGATCTAATTCATTTTAATAGTTAGGGTCCTGCACTTCATGAAAATATGGATGGTATGAGATATTACGTGATCATTTTCGATGATTTTTTTTGTTATACGTGGATTTGTCTAATATTACTTATATCTAAGTTATTCTCTAATTACTCTCGTTTTACTAATATGATTCAAATTCAGTTTTCTTGTAAAATTAATATATTTTACACTAATAATGCCATGAAACACAAAGATATAAAATTCATAAACTTCCTTAATCAATAAGAGACCATCATTTAGAGATCTTGTCCAAACACATCTCAACTAAATGGTCAAGCTGAACATAATATAGAAATATTCTTGACATTGTTCGAGCCCTTCTTATATAATCCTTTTATCTATAATTCCTTTTGGGAGAAGTAGCCTTCACTACTGTCTGTACTACCAATTATAATGCTTCTCCTATCATAAGTAATATCTCTGCTTATGAGTGCTTATTCAATTATGCTCCAGCTTAGTATTAGTCTCTTAAAATTTTCAGATATTCGTGTTTTGTTCCATTACATCCTTATGAACATACCAAACTAGAACCAAAAGCATTTTCTAGGTATGGCATGGAGAATAAAGGATATAGATGTTGAGATCCACTATCTTAAAGACTTCGAATCTCTTGCTATGTCATTTTGGGAACATAAAATGTTTTCCATAATATTAGAATTCCAAGTCGGGAAACCCTCACACAATTTTTTTTTCTGATCCTATCGTAGTCATGTTTCATGATATTTATTTTGCAAGTTTGTCTTATAGCTCTAACAATTTATCACATTTGACGTGTAATTCTACCGTATCTTCTTTTACTACAGATCCTCCACTTTCACTAAATAGCTCTTCCTTTTCTATTCATTCACTAGAACCTACTGAGTCTCAACAACCCCCTCCTCAATCCTTGAGTAATTCAAGCCTCTATTTGTCTTTAAGACTAACATGTTTATTTTATTATTGTCTCTTTATATGAATTGTGCACCTATCGCGAGGCCAGCTCTAACCCTTTTATGGAAATAAGCAATGAAAGAAGAATTACAGACTCTCTCTAACACTAACATTTGGGACTAAGTTGACCTACCTCTAGATAATCTATTATTGGTTGTAAATGGGTTTAAAAAATCGAGACTTCAGCTGATGGATTATTTGAAAGACACAAAGCACGGTAGGTTACAAAGGGGTTTACTCAAGAATAGGGCATTTACTATGAGGAGAACTTTACTCTAGTTGCTCACTTGACTTTAGTCTACAATCTTATTGCAGTAGCAACCAGCAAGCATTGAGAATTGTTTCAAATGGATGTCAAGAATGCCTTTCTTAATGGTGATCTTTATGAAGAAGTATATATGCAACCTCACCTAGGTATGCTCATCCACCTAATAAAGTTTGTCGTCGTAACAAAGCCTTGTACGATCTTAAGCAAGCTCCTTGAGCATGGTTTGCTAAATTTAGTTCCATCATCAACCATCTTAGCTTTAAGTCCAACTCTTATGATCTTACTTTGTTTATCTAAAAAACAGATCAAGCGTGTACTCTTCTCCTTCTATATGTTGATGACATTCAGGAAATCACTACCCTAAAATCTTATCTTCATTAACAATCTAAAGTGAAAGATTTTGGTCCCCTGAGCTATTTGTAAGTCTTGAAGTCTCTTATGATGATTCAGGCGACTACTTATCTCAAGCCAAGTATACTACTAATCTTTTATGTCGTGCCGACCTTATTAACACTAAGATTGCTAGGACTCTACTTGATTCTAATGATCATGCCTTTGCCATTGATGGAACTTCTCTGAGTGATGGTACACTTTATTGACAACCAGTTAGTAGCCTTATATACCTTAATGTAAATCGTCCAGATATTGCTCATGCGATTCTTATTGTCAATCAATCTATGTACACACCTAATACCACTTACTTTTTTGTTATTTTTCATATACTTTTGCACATTCAAGGAACCTTGTTTCATAGGCTTTACTTCAGTCATTCATTTTCATTGGACTTACGTGCATACTTTGATGCCAACTAGGCTAGAGACCAATTTGATCGTTGATCTACTACTAGCTATTGTTTCTTTCTTGACACATTTCTTGTTTCTTGGCACAGAAAGAAGCAAACTATTGTCTCTTGCTTGAGGACTAAAGTAGAATATTGAGCCCTAGTTGATGCTACCTTTGAACTTTTATGGTTACGATGATTACTTCAAGATACAGGTGTCTCCTTTTCTTCAACAGCCCCTCTCTTTTATGATAATCATAGTGTCATGCAAATTGCCCACAATGATGTCTTTTATGAACGAACTAAACATATAAAGATGAATTGTCATCTTACGCATCATCATATGCTTCAAGGAATTATACAACTTGTCTCAATCTCATCTCAATCACAAATTGTTAATCTTTTTATCAAATCACATTTATCTCGACATTTTCAAGAACTTCTATCCAAACTTGAATTATCGTCTTCACTACTACCTTGAGTTTGAGAGGGGATATTATTAAGATTTTTGGATGCAAACATTACCATATATTTAACATTAATTTTCTTCTAGAATCATGCACATTAATACTATGTAATTATTTAGATGATTTTGTTTACTTGGACTCACTGAAGTGTATGAAAAGATGGATACACATAGCATTAAATATACACATAAACACAAAAAACTTTTCGTCATTCCTGATTTACTCTTTATTTCCACAGCACCAGAATGTATGTGTAAATATACTTGGGCAATTTAGTCTCTCGCGTCCGAGTCCAAATCCTCTGTCCAATTTTATGGTGTCTTATTGTATCCAATTGAATCTCAGTTATTCATTTATGCAGGACCCGCATTTATTTATGTAGGACCCACGCGAGACCCGCATAAATGAATGATTGAAATTCATTGGACACAATAAGACACCATGAAACTGGACAGAGGATCTGGAGTCCTCGCATCCAGCCTAAAGAGGGGGATCATTCCCAAAACATTGAGACCGAATGCTATTAATGACATGAAAAGTTATGTGACTACGAAAGCCGGGCACGTGCGTACTTCTTTTGCGGTATTTCCATGTTGGGAGATGGCTACTTGCTGATTTTATGATCTCTTAGTGTATAAACGAAAATAATGGATTCTCAAACACACACGATACATTAAGTGATTACTATTTCCCTTTCTATTGATCTTATAGTTCTAGAGGAATGAAAATTAAAACATTTGTTTCTAATGTTAAAAAGCAACTCATTTTTGGAAATAAGAAAAACAAAAAACAAGGAAGAAATAGTTGAAACTGATTGAACGTCCAAACTACACAATTTGATCAGGAGAAGGGAAGTCAAAAGTCTTAAAGCAAGTGAACCCTCCATCAACAACAAGGTTGTGACCGGTAATATACTTGGCTTCATCTGAAGCCAAGTACAGGGCAGCCTTGGCTATATCTATTGTTTCACACTTGGTCCCTTTCATCTTGCCTAACCCATTCACAATCTCCACTAACTGTTGGTAAGTGGCACCAGGGTAATAGTTGGCAATTTGGGTGACCACCAGTGGAGTTGCAATTGGGCCAGGTGAGATGCAATTGAGTCGAACCCCATTTTGGCATAGCTCAGTAGCGACGGACTTGACTATCCCAGGTATGGTAAATTTGGATATTGTGTATGGATGTGTTCCAAGGCCACCCATAAGGCCACTAATGCTGGAGGTGCAAAGGATGGAGCCTGAGCCCCTTGGGATCATTACTCGAGCTGCATGCTTTATGCCCGCAATTGTTCCCCGAACATTGATCCTCATTACCTTATCAAACTCATCCAGATCAAGCTCCGTTACGCCCGGCGGGACCAATGCCCCAACAATTCCTGCATTGTTATACATTACATCCAGTTTCCCATGTTCATCCACTGCGCCGTTTATCGCTTCCTCTATTTGGGCCTCTACTCCCACATCACATTCTACAAATTGTGCCGACGACCCCAGTTCTCTAGCTACTTGTGCACCCAGAAGACTGTCCTTGTCCGCTATCATTACTTGGGCTCCTTGTTCGATGAATTCCTGAGCTGTTGCCTTGCCAATTCCACTTGCGCCCCCTGTAATTAGAGCAACTTTGCCTTCTAGCCTGCATTTCAATATGTATTATATGATCCTCCTATTTTACAAATCAGCTTTCTACACTTCCATCCATCGTTGACTTTAAACAAAGAACTAGGTCACCTTTAATCACACTTATTATTCTCTTTATCTTAACCATTTTTAATTTATGGGACACGGATACATAGTTTTTAAAATACAAAAATTTGACAATAAATCCAATCACCGCCATGATGTCAGGAACAATTAAGAATAAGACAGGTATAAAACAGTTTGACATCATTCAATATAAAAGATAGAAAAATATCGCATGGTTTAACAGGATTGACGGAAAGAGAACATGGAACAAGGAAAAGATCTGTATGCAGTATTATCATTTGTACGAAAGCCTGTTGGTCCTGTAAGACCTTCGACTGTTCATTATATCAAATATCAATAATTGCTGCTTGGCTTTTACCACTGTTTCCGTTTCATGAACCTCATTCTACATATATAATATATACTTCAATTCGAGCGGCCTCCTATTCTATCCAAGTTGCCCTTAAAACGAAAATAAACATTTGAAGCCGATCAACCTTTGATGTAAGACAAACGAAACCGGAACACCAACAAAGATATATCTTGATAAAATTAAAAAGGGAAATTATGAAACTATTTAACATTATAAGTACTCTTCAAGTTAATTATGAACTTATTCATAAATAAAGACTAATCCAATTCAGGATATTAATAAATGAAAGAATGAATAGATTTAATACATTCATCAATATTCAATGATTATATAAGATGAGATGTAATTCTAAATTGATAATTTTATTCTTATCATATACGTACAATATTCATCAATTGATACTAAAAAATATATAAAAATTTTATTTACAAATGACTTTTGTCAATAAATTCTTTAATAACCACTTTGTAAGCTAACATCTAGTGCTAAACATGTAGCTGCTGATCTTCATTCATAATTAACACTCCAGTACCATCTATTGATAAACAGGTAAACCCAAAAGACCTATAAAGACTGTTGATGCATGCATCACATTATCCTAGTGTACAGTTTTCTTTGGCAAGTGCCGTTGATTATGATGTTAAAAAGACTAAAAAGAACATCACTTTTTTGTTTCTATGTAGCAAATAACTATTAATAAAATAGAATTTTGTTTTCCAGAGTTGAGTAACATCAGAGGCAATGTATTTCAATCTAGTTTGAATCTCCTAAATAACGAATCTAATAGAGAGAAAAATGAAGAAATGCCTCCATTCACCTAGTTTCAGAAGGATATAAAATAATAAATAAATAAATACCTTCTGACAGCACCTGTAGAATAAGGTCTTCTATGTTTGTTGAGCAATTCATCAATAACAGACTTGGTAAGCCCTCTGAGAAATCGAACATCAAATATGTAAATAGTTAACACCAGAGTAACCGCATATTATATTATCGTGGATAACAAGAAGAAGGAAAAGCTTCAGGTAGAGAGAGCCGGAAAAAGAAGCTCTGAAGAGGACCTGGTTAGTGATCTGATGAGCATATCTACAGCTGTAAGTAGGGTCTGATATGGAAGAAAAATAGAGCTTAAAAGCGTTGATGTTGGTGAAAGAAGAAGAGAGGATATATGATATGTGTGTGTGTGTGTATATATATATAGTGTCTGTTTGTGTGTGTGTGTGTGTATGTGAGAGAGAGAAAGAGAGGTGAGGAGAGAATGGAAATGCTAGCGTTGGGGATGGATTAACGCATCCTTGACCTGTCCTATTTAATGAGATCCTTGTTTTTAGTTTCCAAAGCAGAGCTGCCATTATTACTGTGTTGTCTCTTCTTTAATGTTTATGTGACTTTGTTATTTCATCTTTTCCCTTTCAGTGTAAGAACATCAATGTATAAAACAAGCTGATGAGATTTGACTAAATACTAAATACATAAATAAAAAGAGTGATGTTAGCGTGTTGGCGTTTTTGCTTTGTAAGTTAACAACCAATTTGCCGATTATTTTAATTCACGTTTAATCGTAGGTTGTGTCAATAAAATTCTAAACATGTCGTAATGCACAATCACATATCCTTTAGTTCACTTGTCCACATTTATGCTTATCATTAGGGATTTAATGGAGACAGAAATGTCTTTAAAAGGGCAAAAAACAGTCTCTACCCCACAATTAAATCGATTCAAATCTTGATATATACACGAGTTGATTAAAGCATTGATGATACAATTTCAAGTTCACTAAATATGCATAAATACAATGACATATATATATGCAACACCATTAATAGGCTAAAAGATTAATATGGACATTTAATCAAATTTTGTATAAGTTAGCACAATATAATTCATTATTAAATTAAACTGGATCATAATAACTATAATAATTAATTCTTATATGAAAATAACTTGATCTTTGATATTACAAAGTAAAATTGAATCTTAAAGACAATTTATAAAATAATAATATTATATAAAATATACATACCAATTAAGCATTGCCATTTCAGTATATTCTTCAAATACATAATCCGGTAATGACAACAATCGTAATACTTATTTAAAATGATAATAACATTAATAGCATGAAAATATGTGCTAGCCGGCCGTCACTAATGAAAGCCAGCTGTATAGCAGTGCACAGTAGAACAAGAAGAGAGTAATCAATCATTATATAAACTAATTAACTAGTTGGAGAATATAATCACGAAGATTAGGATTCTCACGCATGGTTACTGTTAGATTAATTGCTCGGACCGACCCTATATTTCACTAGCAAATTTTTTATTAGAATTGTGAGATAAAGACTGATGGGTAGGGAAACTTTTGTAAAGACTATATTATAGGGAGAGTGGTGGGTGGTGGGAATTGTTATTTACCTTTTTCACCCAATATATATAATTATGTATACATAAAGTTTAAACTATTACTAAAAATTACATGTAATTTTTCCATAATAGGTACCTTATCAAGTGGAAGACATTAATCCCGACAGAACAGAAGTTACAATGCTTTTATATGCTAAATTACATTTTATACAATGATAATCGTTTTGTTTGTCCAATTTTCTTGGCGCTAAATAATTTGCTATAGCTGCATTTTTCAATAAAACAGTTCTGGTTGGAGCATCCAAGGGGCCACACTGAATATATTATGTCTCCCTGGATCGGATATCCCCTTCTTTTACCAGTTTGGGGATAACGACTAATAAATTGTGAATGAAGCATAAGGCTACTCTGATTTAAGAAATGAAAAAGAGCACAGTTCAAATGCATTTGCTGCTACGTCTTATCATATTTTCTACTAGAAAAAAGTCTTTTTATCACATATATTTATCAAATTTTCATAAGAAAAATTCTTATACCGTATGCAAGGAAGTGCTCTTATAGTATTTCCTTTCAACAAATTCATTCATCAGTACTTATTAATCCATTTAGTATTTCTTGTAAGTTTATTATACATACCATGAAAAAAATTTAAAAGTTTTTGACTTTTCCTGGAGTCTCATTATACAAAAAATCAAATTTCCAACTCGTATAAGATAAAAACAATAAGATTTTGTACTATTTGTATGAAGCCCCACATCTTCTGATGATCGTAATTAAATCTTGAAAGTTCAAACAGTACTTAACTTTGTACATGTACAACTGTCTTCGCGCCTTTACATAATTTCTAGATCTCGAATGCTTCGTGTAAGTGGAGGAAACGCCACAAATTTCTCCCACTGAATATAGGTTGACTTTTTTAAAACTTAAAAAACAAGGGAATCCACCTTTAGTTTATTAGGGCATGCACATCCATCTACTAGGAATAGCAAGGTAAGTAGTATTTTTAATGGATGGATTTATAAGTTAAATTTAGGTTCAAGTTGGCTTGAGATGCAACCATTCTAAATATAAAAAAAATCATTTTATTTAGAAGAGATGAGTTTTGAAGTGGCCTAGGTCTGGGTAACTCAAATCCGGACCCAATTAAAAAAAAGTTATTTTATACTTTTAATTTAAAAAAAATTAGAGGAGCTAGGCCATGGGCTAACCTATTGCCATAAATTACGTTCTAGTTAATGAGATATTCTTTTCTTTTTGCCATAAATAATATCATTGGATAGTTAATTAAGTGTAAGATTCGGTTGACATTAAACTAAGATCACGGACCATTAAGATATGATTTGAGATTTTGTTAAACTAAAAAATTGTATAAATATGAAATTTAATGAACATATAAAATTACAAGGATAAGAGAGGCAAATCGCCCTTAAAATTTTATTTATTTTAAAAATTATCCTTATTGTTTGAATTACTATGAATAATATTCTAGTATTAAAAATTTTGAAAAACAACTTCTTCTTAAGTAATTATAAACTTATTTCAATCAATATTATAATATAATTGATTGTTGTAAATTGATAACAATTTAATAGAAAATCCTTATTTTAAAATTTTAATATTATATATAGAATTTCTTTTTAATATTATAATTAAAAATTTAAAAATAAGTGAAACAGTAATGGAAGGTCATAGGGTGCGAGTGACAATGTTTGGTGGAAAAAAGATAGATCCCATTTGCAGCTCATCTTGTTTAGGCTTTTGGCTTTAACTGTCACCCAATCAATCACAGAGTGCAAATATACAACAACGCATGTAAAGAGACAAACCCATTATATGATCGATAATTAGTTTAGGATTGTAAGAAACAAATTATTGGGTCGTTAAAGAATGGCAAAGTTGTCAGCTTGTGAAGATTGTGGAGACAAACATCAGACAAAGTGATGATCCTACAAGCTGGACTGCTTTGTGTTTTGTCTCTTAATCTAACCGCATGATGTTCCCATTTCGTGATTAATTATAGGAAAAGCAAGGCTTCCATGATAATCGTGATCAGGATACATGGCAGAAACCAAGGAAAGTGGTGTTCGTGTTTCACCATTAAAGTAAGGAGTTTTAACTAACAGCAGTAGAGTTACAGGGCAAAGATATAGCAGGTAGGGTTACCTGTGATGATTGTGCTCAATAGACTAACAAATGCATGCGTTGGAAAATATTATTCAATGAGAGGACGGCTAATAAAAAATTAAATTCAAGTAAACAAACGTAAAATAGTTATACATGTGTATCTTATAATTCAGCAGAACTGATGTTTAATTTATTAATGACATCATATTTAACTCAATCATGAAAAATTGACTTGTCCATAAAGTTAATTAGGCTTAGTTTGTATGAGGCCTTATTTAATCTGGAAAAGTTCTTAAATTTGAATTATGATGATATGACATAAATCTTGGTTTCAGCAGTTCTAAACTCTGACCTAATGCAGGTGCTGTGGTAAGTCCTTCAAATTTACGTGAGGAGTAAGAAGTCTCAATAAAATCTGGGCAACACGACATGTTTTATGACCAAATATATAGTCTTATTGAGGAAGATTTCCAAGTAGTTTTTACTCCTTTTCGTGAAGATGAAATACATACATGCATTTACATTTACATTTACTCACACACACATATATATATATCTCCAAATAATCTAAAGGTTTGAACACAGCATAAACGTGATGATAAACCGTATAACGAGGCATAAAAGTGAAAGGAGAAATATCCACCCCGTATTGGGCCAATCCCTTTTTGTACCCATTTCATAAAAAATGAAATTTCAAACTTGTTTTCAATTTTATATATTATCTCATAATTTATAGATTATGATAATAATATTAAATTTATTAAACCAAAATTACATTTATTATTTTAATGCTACTAATCTTTCTTTCCAATAAAATTTGGTGAATTTGTGAATAAGATTATTGAAATAGACTTATTTATCACATTAATATCTTCTGTTTCATTTTTCTTGAAAACTTCTAGTTTCCTATTTTATTGCACTCTAACATAACAGATTATTAGCTACGTTTTCTTTGACGATGAAATGAAAATCATCGTCAAATGTAAATTTTTGGTTACGATTTTAAAATTCGTCGCACAAAGTTGTGTTTTCGGTGATGTTATATGATGTTGTCGCTAAAGGAGTTTATTTAGCGATGAGCTTCTTTAGTTATCGTGAAAAATGTCTAATTTTGCAATGTTTTTCCTATCTCATCGCCAAAGGTCGAGCATTTGGTGACAATAAATGTAGACGTAAAAAAAACGAGAACCTTTTCTGATGAAATAGTAATTCGTCGCAAAATGTGAACTTTTTGCCACTAAACCTTTTATTTATCGGAAAAGATCTATATTAATTAACTTATGATTAATTTGATAAATTTTTAATGGTAAGTGTTGTAACGTACCATACCCATAGCGCATATGCCCGAACATATACAT
>JANSVA010000007.1:22312365-22351444 GCA_025504915.1 Erythroxylum reticulatum | reverse complement strand
TAGGACATCCATTTGATGATCTCATGGTAGGTCATCCAATGTACTTACTACCTCTAGTAAGCATTCACATCTCAACTCTAAATATCTCATGTCTACAGTTTCTGAGATCCACTGCTTGATCAAATCAAGGAGTTTGACATATGCTAGTCTATCCAGATTAATGATGTCCAGTTTCATTAATCCTATGGCTAGGGATAATTTAGATACTAATATAAGTGCACATGATAGAAATCTCAATAGTATAATCTCATCATAATTTCCTTCATGTTATGTCATATATTATGGACTTCATTAATTTGCTTATAAATCATAATGAAATATGCCTTTCTTTATTATTGAAAATAAAGTCTGTACATAACTTTGTACAAAATGCGCTAAAGGCGATTGCCTTTAGGGCACTACTCTAACAGTATCAACGTCATACAATACACATTTACTCACATTATTAATTACACAATCATATGAACACTCAATCACACACATATGTGTATGTGTTGTGTATAATGCATACTCAATGACAGTCCCGAGTATAACATCTAAATTTACATCTTATGCTCATTCTCATTTGAAAAGATATATGCTCTTCTAATACTCAATTATTGTTCACATTTACTTAATACATATTAATCAACTCCTTTACATAATAACTATAATCGTGTGCACATTTTCATTCTCATTACACTCATGCCTTTGGTACTTGGATATCATCCATTCATTAACTAAGATATAACCCCAATTATCACTTCAAAAATATCACACATTATTCACTTAATCAAGGCATGATTCTAGGTTCATTACGAGTCCCATTTAAGCCTTAATTAAGACCAAGTGACCCGTGAATGTCTGTTAGGCGGACATCTATGTCCATTAAACGAACCTTTACAGGTCTCTTATAGAAACTTGAATCTTTTGACCCTCTAGACATCAAACTATCTTCTCAGGTCTTCATAGAAGTTGTAGGTATCGAAGTTCTCTTTAAAACCATACCTAAATGACATCAATCCAAGTTTTACAGAAAAATTTATGCCTCTTTCCCCAAAGTATATCTGAGTGCATCCACATTTTCCATATTCTAACTCTGTACGTACTACATTCACTACCTTAAGCTTGTCTATCATTTTTAATTCAATTTCTCCTCATTTTTCCATCATTATAAATCCATTTCAACTTAATATCATCCATAAACAAATTATAGTTCATGATTGATCATGAGCACTAATAACAAAACATACACATATATACACATTCATCATCAACTTCCTACACATATTCAACTTCATTTTCACTTCTATCACCTTAATTCTTCCCATTTCAAGATACCACGATACTACCTTTATTTAGCTCTAAACTCATTTTATTTCATCCAAAAAACACCCAAAGAGATTCACATTAATTCATCAACAAAACAGAACAAAAATCTATTATGTTTCCAGTTTTTCTGCACTTTTTCCTACACCCAATACTCAACTTCATGTCAAAATTTTAAACTCTTAAAGACAAAATTTGAATTCGTTATCTTCATTAAAAATGTATCCACACATCTCTAATTTAATTCAAATCAAAAATCACCTCATTTGGATAACTACAAAACAAGTTATGGCTAAATTACAGATGCATTATTAATGGAAAATGTTACAACTAGCATTTTTCCAGCACCCTTTGAGCACCATTTGCTCAATTTAATCCTACATTATGTCATTTCATAATCTATTACCCATCAAAATGAAAAAGCAAGACATGAATCTATCCACATTTCTAATCCACATTTTAGCATCTACCATTCTCATTTTATAGACATTTAACTCTTAACTATCATCAAAATATGTTCCATTCATCAATTCAAGAAGAGTGATGCTTATACTTACTTTATTTAGCTTCAAGATCTTCAAACTCTTCAGGATCTCTCTTAGCCCTAGCTTTCTTCTCTCACACGTGCATCATCATTCAAGGGTGGTAGGTTTAGGTCTTTAGTAAGAAATGAAGAAAATAGCATGACTACTGATGGACGAAAGCAAGGTTCAACTTTGAGGTTGGAGAAGAGAGTGTCGTAGATAGAGAGAAGAATGATAAAAATGAAGAAGATGGAGATGAGAGAAGCATGAATCATGTTTAGTAAGTGCAAGACCTAAAATATGGTCTTTCACTTAATAAATTCGTGACTTAAACATATGGTGTGGCAAGTGACACTTGTCACTTGCCACATTTTACTCTGTCAAGGTTTCTTCTTGGTCTTTAGTTCATGCAAAACAATTTTCAAATCATGTAAAACAATTCAAATCATTAAAAACAATGTCAAATCATATGAAACAATTCAAAACAATGCAAGTTATTCATTTAAAACAATACATGTTCATTTCATGTTTTAAACTACCCATTATATGCCTAGGATACTCTTAAATCTAGTCGCTCTGATACCATAAGTTGTTGGATCCTATTTCCAGAGTCCAACTATTCGAAAGTTATGAAGTGTGAAGTTCGGGCGTGGTGGAAAACTTAGAACTTGGGAGCTACAACCCTTCGAATAAAATTAAACCACGGTGAATGATTGAACTTCACCGCGGCAAACATGAAAGTTTATCTTTGCCACAGTGACCATTTGATCACTGCGATGAAGTCGCCATACCAACGAACTACGCCACCGCGAACTCTTGGCTTCGTCATGGCAAAACCAGCAGAACAAACCTAACAATCCCAACTTCCTATCATATTAAAAGCAAACATAAACTCTTTCAACCACCCTCATCAATTCCATCCAAAGAGAAAAATGAACTTGAATTAAACATTAGTGAATTCCTAAATTCTTAATCTAATTTGTAAATCCAATGCAAGGCAAAAATGTTTGAAATCTAAGGGCAAACATCGACCATATTTCATTAATATCCAAAAAAAAGAGTTTTACAAGGCTTTAATAGGCGTTTCAAGCCACATTAGAACATAATCCAAAAATACATAGTTTGCAAAAGTAGAATTTCTGATAATGTGACTAAAGCCTTATTTTACAAAAACTAACTTCAAGTGCAAAATAAACGTAATTAGAGTGATGCCTTGACTCTTCACTATTCGATCTCTTGCTCCTCACCTGAAGATGGGATGGAATGGAAGGAGGTGAGCTTAAAGCTCGTGGGTAACAATTTTATCACTAGTAACAAGCAAAACTATTGAAATACTTTTTTCCATTATAACAAAAAATCACATTGAATCATAAAGCAAATATTTCTCAAATTCTCAACCAAATTCACAAAAATGCAAATCAGGTATGCATCAATCTTGTCAACAAATCATGAGCCCATAAGTTCATCAAAATGGTTTAGAAGGCCCATAAATAGAACGAACTAACATATTTCCATATAATGGTCCTGTGTAATCGTGCACAGAACGAACTAACACAATCCCACATAGTGGTTTTGTGTAGTCGTAAACATGAAGGAGTCCATAAAGGAGCTCCATGCCACTAGTGAGTAAGCAGGAGAAGCCTTTAGTTGAAATGCACTTGATGTACAGAATGGACCAAACCAAACCCACATAACATGTATCTCATAACTTGTAAACTTGTTGCCCAAAATGACACATTTTCGAAAGTTGATTTTATAAGCATAATATCTTTTCAAAAAATAATTTTCACATTCTTTTCATAATTCATCAACACAATATGCTCATACCAAACACATAACACTTTCTTAAAGCATTCAATAAGTTATAATGTACATTCATAAATAGTTGAAATCATTTGTTTCCATCATTGATAGAAAACATTAATGGCCTAGCCTATTACTTAATTATAAAACTGTAACCCACCTTAAAAACCTTGCTTATAAACTTACTCAAAGATGCCTCTAATCTTGATCCTCTTGCCTTTCTTGATTTCCTTTATCAATGGCAAAAAAATTCACATTCAATTGGAATATAATTTGAGGACCCATATATAGCATATTCGCTAAGATAAATTCTAAATATTCAAACTCTTCCAAAAGTCCAAACCCTTGGGTCAATTTTTCCATGATCATTCTGATCAAGTAAATGAAGAAATTTTATAACACTTCCTTCTATAAAAATGTTCCTCATTGTCTTATGTTTCTAATGACACTAAAATCATTCAATTTGGTTCAGTAATCTGAAAGTTATACCTCAAACATTTTCAAACTATTCTTACACTGAAATAATATTTTATACTCAACCTCCATACAAAAATTGAATTTCTTAGAGACTAAATTAGAACTCAATTACATCAAAAAATTTGTATCCCTATGTCTCTGGTTTACTCTAAATCAAAAATCATTCCATTTGGATAACTAAAAATAAAGTTATGCCTAAAATACCAAAACGTATTCGAGCTGTGCAAGAGAAACTTCGTCGCGGTGAACTAAGGAGACTTCGCCGGGTGAACTTTGGCAGAAACATGTCCTTTCTCTCAAATTTTTCCAAATTCTTACTCTATTCAACCCCATTATACTTCTAAGTATCACATAAGCATGATTCAATCATCAAATTAAGAAAAATGATGCTTATACTTACTTGATTCAACTTCAAATTCTTCAAACTCTTCAAGATCTCCAAAAACCAATTTTTCTCTTCTTTTCCTCTCCTTTCACATAGCTTTTAACTTTAAGTGATCTGCCAATTTTGCCCTTCATACATTCTTATTATCTTAACACTTTAATTTCATTAATCCAAGCAATAAATTCTAACTATGACATAATAATTAACTCTACAAATTAATCCATTAAAACCTCATAATTCATTTAAATCATGCTTAATTAAAGAAAAAATTCGGGGGCCAACAGGTAAGAGGTGTGTATGCCTAAGAAAGATGGAGGACTTGTATTAATGTCTCTAAGACTAATGAACACAAAGAGATTATAAAGACTCCTGACAGACAAGCAGGCTTTATGGTGTAAATGGATGCATGAAGTTCACATAAAAACAGTGGCATTTGGGGTTTTGAAATCAACATATCTATAGCTTCTTCTCTAAAAGCAATACTGAAAACCAATAGTTCACTAAGGAAGGAGTTTATTCAACTTATTATGGATGGAAATTCATCTAAATTCTGGTGTGACAATTTGTTATCATGTGGTCCGCTACAACGCTTACAAGAGATGGAAACTCTCAAGCCATTCATTAGGTTGAATTCAATTGTTAAAGAGGCTTTGGTTAACAAACAACCTTTCAATCTCCACTCTATCCAAGCTCTATCATCATTAAAATTATTAGAACTCATTTGAATGATGAAGAGGACATAATTATTTAGGAACACACCAACAATGGCATTTTTTGCAAACAAGTCTTGTATGAAGTTTTTTCAAAGACAATCCAATTACGGATCCTATGGTTAACTAGTATGGCACAACCAATGTCATCCTCAAACATTCTTTATGTTATGGCTAGTTATGAAAGACAAATTACAAACTCTGGATAAGCGAAGGTTTCTTAATATCCCAAACAGATGCTCCTTATGCATAAGTGATGAAGAAAGTAGCAATCACCTATTTTTTCAGTGTCAGTTTGTTTCTAGTACATGGAAATTGTTATTAAAAAATTTTTACATTCAACAAGCTCCAACTAATTGGAATTCTATCAAAAGGGGGTATATGACTATTGTTCATCCCAACAATACTACCAAATGGTGTTTTAGCTTTTCTATGGCCTTTCTAGTTAAAACTATATAGGAAGAAAGGAATTCTTGCATTTGTCAAGATAAAGCTCTATCTTCATAACAATTCAATTGTAGAGCTCTTCAATAGATTAGAAACTTCATTATCATATACACTATGAACTATCAAGATCTAGATTGTTATAGTATAATATGGAGTGTATGAGCCAAGTATGGTTCTAAATTGTAAAGATCTAGATTGATGCAGCATAATATGGAGTGTATGAGCCAAGTACAATTCTAAGTTGTATGAAGCTATAATAAGCAAGGTTTTAAAAACTGGACCAAACTGGTCGATGCAATCGAAAAAAGTTTGAATCGGCCAGTGGCCTGGTTCAGTTTTACCTAATAACCTCTATGTATAAAAACTGACCAGTTTATCAGCGAGGAGCCTGCTAGTTTTTTGTCGAACTAGTCCAACTGGTTTATCACTGTACAAAACTACAGATATAGCTAAAGGCTACTTCAAGTTTCATTTCATCGAACCCTCTTGGGCTTCTCCACACCTCTTTACCGTCTTCTCTTCACCATCTTCTAATCTTCTCTTCACCATCTCTCACTACCTCCATATAAGTAGAAATCGAACTCTTCTCTTCAAACTTTAGATTTCATTTCATCGAACCCTCTCATCGCCTCTTCACTATCTTCTCTTTACCATCTCTCACTACCTCCATAGATGAAGAAATCAAGCTCTTGTCTTCTTAAATCAAGCTCTCTCCTCGCCTCCACCATCTTCTCTCTTCTTATATCTCATTTCTAACCCCTTTTGCCTACTTATTTCAATGAATTACGAAGGCAAGCTATAAAGGACATTGGCTTTATTGCAAATGTGATAAGAATTAAGGAGCACACAGTTGCTGCTATTGTGTATGGCTTAGAAAAAAAACATTGAGGAAAGGAGAGCAGAATGTTCTTATCTTTGATTTAGGTGGAGGAACTTTTAATGATTCACTGGTGACGATTGAGGGGATTTTTTAGGGAAAAGTCACAACTAGTGACACTCATCTTGGGGGTGAGGACTTTGATAAAAGGCTTATGAATCTTTTTTCTAGTAATTCAGTAAATTTATACATGTATATATATATATATATATATAGACAAAAGATTTACAATACTGCAATCTCTAGTCTATACACAGGAGATCTAACACGTTAGCATGAGGAGCCCTATAATAGCTCCCCATGCCTACACAACCAAGCAGCAACCTAAGCATTATCAGACCATTAGATAGCCATATCAATAAGTACCTTACCAAAATACAAAAAAAAATTCCCAGCAATAGGTATTACATTCGAGACTATTCAAGATTTACTTCAACCCTTTTCCAGGTTATCACACATTAGGAACACATTGTTTACCTTTTTGCAAAGATTTACGGTAATGGAGGAGGGATAGTTCAATACAAGTCACTTCCATCTGTCTTCGAATCACTGATTTGGTCCTCGCAGCTTTGAATATACCCATCAGGGTTTGAGCTACCTACCGTTGGCTGCACTAGGAGTGAATTGTAGTGACACCATGCTCTTCAATACCTTTGTCAAGTTTGAGCATATCTTAGCAGTCTAAATTCAATCTTGCTTAACTCACTAGCATTCTCAATTTTTGTGTAAAAGAAAGAAAGAAAATGATATGAACAACTAAATAACCACAATAAAGGAAGTGAAATTTGTAAAGAATTGGAAACTCACGAGTGATCTCGCAGGGGTAGGGATCAAGTGAAGAAGGGCACAATACAATAGCCGATTCGGCAAGGGACTATTTAGGATCAGTCTCATTGAATGGGGAATGAGCAATAATAGTAAGAGAAACCCAGTTGGTGAAAGCTCAGATTGCCGTTACACTAATCTAAGCATCACAGGAAAGAAGGCATGTGGTTTTTGTCTTTCTTTCTCTTTATTGCTTTTCCTTCCTTAGTATTGAGACGACTCTATGACCAAGCTACATAGATACATAAAGAACCTAGCAAAGCTTAATTGTTAGTATCAAAACAAAACGTCGTGTGATACTCTTCTTAAAGATGTTGAAGTGGTCAACGTTTATAGATGTTTTATTTTAACTATACCTTTTTTGTGTACTATATCACCATAAAAATTTTGAGCGAAGGCATTTAACTACTAAACTACAATCTTAAAAAAAGAATGTAACATTTTTAACGAGGTAAATATAAAATAAATGTTGTTTCGCACTAGCTTCTACTAAAATTTGAATATTATGCATCCTTTTTAAAGCATTGTATAAATTTTAACATTACTCTTTGGCATAAGTATATATACACATGACAAGATGCATTAAATTGTATAAATGCCTAGGTAATCAATAATCTGCATTGGGTGGGAAAACAAATGTGAAAAACTAATGTTTCAAGATAATCTCAATCATAAAACTAGTGTATATAATAATGAATGTTATTAATATGATCTACTAAATCATATTACTATCGGTATCATAAAATTTTGTGATATAAGGCAATAATACCGATCGTTCTTATTTCTAGTCTTACTTTATGCACATCTAAGATCACAATTTTTTGTGTATAATCATGTCACATTTTTGTCTTGATTAAGAATGTAAGAAGATTGGGTTGAGATCATGCGTCCCATTGTTACTAGGTTTGCAACTATATTTATTACTTGGAAAAGTGTTTATGAACATACACAACTACTTCAAAATTTAGTAACGAGTAAACACTTTTCAAATAATAAATTATCAAAGAGTGAAAAAGGAAAATAAGTTCGTGCTATTATTCTAAGTAACAAATTTTGGGACGTTTGCTTAATCATTGTAAAGATTGTGGCTATTTTTATATATTCTTATAAATTTTACTTCTTATTTATTATGTACCGATTTTATAGCAGTTTACTACCAGTTGAATATTTAAATCTTAAACTTTTTTTTGAACGATTCGATGTCCAGTTTGATTTTTAAAACATTGATAATGAAAATTGTGTTTTAGATCATATTCTAATTGAAGACTCCTGCGGTGCTCTAAGTAGCGTGTGTACATTTAGCTTATGCCTTTTATGGCTTAATTTTTACCCTTTTCTCAAAAAATAGTTTTCAGACCTCACACCTTTATGGCCTATTTGGTATAAGGGAATAGTTATTCTATTCCCTTCCTACTCCTAACATACTATTAAACCTGTGTTTGGTTAGAAACCAAACATATAATAGGTTATCTTCAAGAATACCTACTCTAAAATTTGAAGAATAGAGAAAACTTCCCCCACTTTATCTTTATCTACTTGATGAAATTCTATTCTTCTTCCAAACAAATTTATCCTTCACGTTAACCCTCCCCAAACTTCTCCTTCTTCGACGTCTGACAAGCCTCCCTCCCGAAATCCATTCCTTATCTTCTTCAAGTTCGTGATTTTTGTCTTCTGGAAGACAAATTTATCCTTCACATTAACCCTCCCAAAACTTCTCCTTCTTCGACGTCTGACGAGCCTCCCTCCCGAAACTGACTGGGCTCTTCTTCAAGCTCGTGATTCTCTTTTGTTCCTTGTGATTTGTGTCTTCTGTAAGTGGCTATTTTCGTGATTTTTGTTTTCTGTGATTCCAATGCGGGTTTTGGGTTTTCGTCTTCTATTTCTGTTATTTAGATTCATCTCTTGGGAACATCTCTTTTGTTCTTAAACTGAAAAGGGGATTGCATTTACTACGTTAATTTTTGAATCCCTAAGAGGGATTCTTGAACTCAACTGGTATCTCCAGTTTTTTCTTAATTGATCAAATAGAATAGGTTGGTCTGTGTTCATACGTAGTTGGTCTGAATCATTCATGGAGATTATATAATTTCATTGACCACTTATTTTCAGTTTCTCTTTCTTGCTAGCGATAACCTACCTAAAGTAGATGAATTAATAACCCAATTCCAACCATTTGTGTCTGCTAAATGATTGGAATTGGGTTAGTTTAAAAGCTGCTTCGCTTTTTTGATTATGTGATTAATTCCTAATTTTTTGCTATAGTAGTGGAGGCTGAGGCTATTTTGTGAATTGATGAATCAAGTTCTTAGTTTCTTTGCTTTCGATATTTGGGTTTTTTGGAAGCTTTGGGAATGATGTAATCTTGATTCATTCAGTTGTATTGTTCCCAGTTTTTGCTTAGGGATTTCAATATGTTTTAAGGAATCTTTGAAAAATATGTTAGATTGATATCAGTCACTCGACCAAAAAGAATCAAATTTTCTTGGACTTAGTAGCTCAAGTTCTATTGCTAATCTTTTATATAGAGTGTACAAGACTCCCAATTTCAATGGAAAATCTTATATGATTGCCTCAGGAAATGTGATATACATTGAGTCATGGAAGGTGAAGAGTGTCTAGTTATATCTCATATTGCATAATCCTAAACTAGAGATTTCAATAGAGAGAGAGAATGAGAGTTTATTCAACTTTTCTCTCTTGATTCTTCTTTTACATTTTTCCCTTTCTCTCTTCCCTAAAATTCTTTCTTGCTTCCTTATTTCTTATGATAAATTCACCTCCTAGATTGCTTCAGCTTTCATCATCCTTGATTCTATCCATGTCTAGATTTCGTTAGTTTCTAAAGTTTAAAGAAAATTGATCAGGTTTCTCCTGTTCATTCGTCAACTTGCAAGCTACAAGTTTTGCATTTTGTTACAGCCCATTCCAATATGGTGCAATTACTTGCACATTCTCCTTCACACATCAATATTAGGTACAAATTCTCTTTCGCATTTAGTAAATTGAATGGAAGTCTGACAAATCATGAATGTCATCGTCCTTTTAATCTCTTCCTCTGGCTGTCTTCTAGGCTTGCAACGTTAAAATTTTAATAACAATATGTCAGTCCATGACGCGACTTTTTGCAAATCCCATAACAATGATGTACTTCGACTGGTTGAAGAAGATGGATTTAGTAGATTTCTAGGAGATATGGTATTTATGTTGTGTGCAATTGTCTTTGCTTCAAAATTTTCTCATTTATCATTGTCACTTATTTGTTGTTTATTCTTACAACTTCACAAATTTGGACAGGTTGATATATGAATTTGACCTTATAAAATTCTTTTTATGATATTTTCCAGGATCGGTGTTGTTTTAGGTAAGGCGATATTTGGACCTCCACTTGATGAATGCTGGAAAAACAAGCGTTAGGAAGAGGCAGCTGCAAAAGAAACTGAAACAAGCTCAACTTAGAAATTGGTGTAAGGAATTTGTCATTCGAAACTTCCCTAAGATGGGAAACTGGAATGACTTCGATATTTTAAACTGAAGAATAGAGATTAAAATATGTTCTGACTGCTGGTATTTAGTGAGCTCGATATAAAACAAAATTCATATTCGACAAAAACTTGCACAGAGGGTTTCTTGTTACATGTCTGGTAGGAGCATCAACGTAATATATTGGTTGGTTTCTGTTATGTGGAGTACTAGATATTCATCGGCAACCTCCTATGCTAAATGGTACCAAAACCCAAGGTTCATTGAGTATATGCAACCACAAGGAAAGGCATATAGTAGCAGCAATAGAGGCTTTGGTAGACACAAATCTCACAACTTCAAGACCACTATCCACAATAGCATCGTGAATAGCATGAACACAATTACAAAAACCATGATAAAACTACAAGAGGATTTAGGTTTCATTTTGATTTGGTTTATACTAAAAGGTGAAGAAATGTTCCATCTTTGTTTGTTGACAATCCAGTTACTAAAAGCTTCTTATTTTGTAGTCCATGACTTTATTTTGCCTCTTATATACTTCCTAAAGTTATTATCATTGTATAAATTATTAAAAATACGTGGTAATTTGTTAATCAAATGTTCTAAATAAATCAATTGACAAGGTATATGATAAATTCGAATCAAATTATTCGACAAATGATACATTCTGTTTAAATAATTATTAAAATTTGTTAATGCATATTAAATAGAAGAAGAAGAAAATTAATAATAATAAGGAATTTAATAAAAAATAAAATAAAATTAATTGATAAAATTAATAATAATAAGAATAATAATAAGTAGAAAATTAATAATGATGATGATGATGATAAGAAGAAGAAAATTAATTATGTATAATAATGATAATTAAAACAATAATAAGAAAATTATATTTTTATAATCATCATCATCATCATCAAATTATTATTAATAATAAAATAGAAAAAAATTAATAATCATAATGAATTTAATAATAAAATTAAGAATAAAATTTTGATAAAATTTATAATAAGTAGAAAATTAATAATAATAATAATAATAATAATAATAATAATAATAATAAGGATATTTTAGTCTTTTTGTTACTTATTCCTTTCTCATTCCGAGTTTATATTTTCAAACCAAACATTGTAATAGAAATTCTTTATCTATTCCATTCTTTAAATCAAACAAAGTAATACTCATTCTATTCTATTTCTTATCTTTTCCATTCTTAGGAATAGCTATTATATTCCTTATCTATTTCATTCCTTGAACCAAGCAGGCAAGAATTTACTCCTTATGATCATAAATGATCGTATTCCCAAATATATGGACTCTGTGTGTTTCTCCATATAATATCTTCTTTGTCAAAAAATGTACTATTACCATTTTGTTTACTAAATTAGAGTATTTTGTTTTAGCATATATATATTATGAAAACTCAATTTTGTCTTAATTTAAATTCGATACTCACTAACACTTCGCCACCATTCTCGCAAAGTACCAGTAAACATGGATATGAATTCAGAAAAAATATCCGAGAGAGGATGATTAGGTCTGGTTATTTGTAGAATACCACTCGAGCATCCCTAGGGTCCATTCTAGGGTGACATAGGGAAACTATGACCTTTTTTTGGTTAACCCTCCTGGTTAACGCTTCTTCATCTAAACCAATCACTGGTTTGAAGACATCGACTAACTAAAGTCGGATTGGAAGTGTGTATCACTACGTAGCTGTTCCAGTTATCGGAGTCTTACACCCCTCAATACCTGTCCATCGACTTTCACGGGACTTACTGCTCTCGCCTCTTAGGAACCCTACTTCACTCACACACTCTTACTCTTCATTCCCTGTTAATGCTTCTGCTTCAAGGCAGCGGAATAATTTAGAAGCAATAGTTCTTCCAGACTGTCATAGATATTCTGATACACAGGATCCTTATACAAGGCAAGTGTAGAGCATACTAATCTCTGCAATATTTGAACTTAGGAAGGGAAGATGATTTCAGGTTAAGAAGGTTATCTAGAAGAGATAGGTGAAGAAAGAATTATTCATTTTCTTGAGTATATCATTGATACAAACTTCTATATCTTACAAGCTAAGACGAACCCTACTTATATAGGCAAAGCGAGGGATAGAAATGTAAACTATTCTAGAGACATAATCATACAGCTTTACCAAAAGCAAACCTAACCTTATCTCTAAGAAATCTACTTTACAAAAGTACAGCTAATAATTCACCTAAAAAAGTCAAAAAGTAAATAGTAGTAAACAATACTACTTTACAAAAAGGTGAATAGAAAGATGATAAGATGGAATCTTCAATATTTGTTGAAGGTGACTTGTGGAACCCATATATCATAATGTCAATTGTCTTATCTTTACAAGTGTAAAGTAAGATCTTCTTCCTTGTCATCAGTGATATCCATTTCTCTGTCTACCTGTGCAATTAATTCATCAATATTGGTTTGGGCCCAATTGGAAGGCCAATCTGTGGTGATAGAATTAGATTCTTGGACTGGATCAGAATCTTGGACTGGATCAGTGGATGAACTTGTGGCCGTACTTAACACAGGATGATTTAAATCTCCTGCTTGTACATGAATAACATTAGTCTTAACAGAAAGCCATCGTGATGGTGAAGGTGTCTGAATAGGCATGACAAGTGCTGTATCACCATAATAAGGTCCAAGAGATGTGCAGGTAGAGGAATATTCTACATCATGGGTCTGGTTGAGCTGATCAAGTAATGGATATAATTCTTGTAACAAAGAGGCTTCATCAGTAGACCAAGATAATGTAGTACGTTATTGTTGAACATTATTAAATGTGCACATTTGTCCAGAAAGACTCATCACATAGGTTCTATGTAGAAGATAAATGGCAAAGGCATTCTTATGTTGTAGTGAAGAATCCCATAAGTGATGAAAGGTTAAAATTTCAACCATTTCAAATCGCTAAGTTTCCAAAGGTTGGAACCATTCTAGGAATGTCCATAACAGAGATCGAGATTCAGTGGGATCTGAAAGGTTTCGATATAAATGGAGAAGAGAGAAAGCAATTGAACAAGCATATAATGTTGTCATAGCCCAAAAGTGTCAAAATGTGTAATCATCAATATCATCATATAGATGATATATCATTTTGTATGGAGTTGAAGGATCAAAAGGACCAGGCTGTGCTATGATGTCATCTTTCACCAAAACAAGATGCAAATAATAAAAAAGGCACTAAGGTAACAACGAATATAAATCTTTGACACAAGTAGGAGGCCTAATATACAAAGTTGGAAATTCTCTTCGATATCTAGCAAATCTAGGAAATTCCATGAGCCAAAAAAGAGGAATAGGAAGTTTAAGGGAAGAGGAAACAAAGAAGAGTGGTTTTGAAGGTCGGGAAAGATAATCAGTTAGAATGTTATGGTGACCTTTCAAATGTCGAACACTGAATTTATATGCAGAGAACTACTCTTGCCAGCGTAAAAGTTGGCTGTTGGGAATCTTTTTCCCAGTTTGTTCAAGAATCTTGGGAAAAGCAGCGTTGTCCATTTCAATAACAAAATGATAAGGAGTGAGGTGGATAGAGAACTTTTCAATACCTCGTTTAACTGCAAGAATCTCCTTATATGAGATATGATAGTGACATTCAGATTGGCTGAAATCACCACTAGCATGTCCACAATAATGTCTCTAGTTATTGATTTCTTCAAGAAGGACAACACCCTAATGAGTATCACTAGCATTTGTCTGAAGGACACGTTGCCCTTGATTGGGAATCTTTAAAGGAGGAAGTTCCTGACAGATATGCTTAAGATGCTTGACAGCTGTAGTCTGTTCTTTTCCCCATGTTGGTGGATTCTTGCGTAAAAGCTTAGATGAGCTTGATGTGTAGGCTGCCACATGTGGAACAAAATCTCGAATGTAGTTGACAATCCTAAGGAATTGTTGAATATGTTTCACAGTGAGATTTTCATCAGGAAATTGCAATAATTCTTTTGCATTATGTGGACCTGGCTGATAGAATCCATCCTTCAATTGCATCTAAAGAAATTCAACTTCTGGTGTACCAATAGTGCTTTTCAAGGCCTAAAGCATAATCCTATACTGCTGTGTAAGGTCCAAAACCTTTTGAAGAAGGGCCTGATGTTCCTCATGGGTCTTTGAGAATAGTAAAATATCATCAATATAGATCAATGCACTGTTGAGGATAGGCTTATAAATTTTGGTAATGGACTTTTGAAACAGTGATGGAGCGATTTTGAGTCCAAAGGGTATCACAGTCCATTGGTACTGAGCATTGGGAATGTAGAATATAGTCTTGTAACGTTCTTCAGGGTGAATACCCAATTACCAAAATCCTGCTTTAAGATCGAACTTTGAAAAGATAACGGCTTCCTTAAGAAATAGTACCTGTGTACTTATTTTAGGTAGAGGAAACTTATCATCCTGCAGGAATGCATTCAGAGACTTGTAGTCTATTACTAGACGTTTCTTTCCATGTTTCTGCTTTGAACGTTTATTGACATAGAATGCTTAGTAAGCTCAATCCGACTTTGTGGGCTCAATCAATCCTTGCTGCAATAACACGACAGACTCATGTTGTGGGAGCTTCAAATCATCAGGGTTCATCCCTGGATGTGTGACTTTTGTAGGATTAATATCCTCATTCTTCTTAAATGGCAAACTTATGAAAAAGTCTGATTTTTTCCACAGAGGATTAAGATGAGTAAACTGTGCATAAGACTCTAGACAGTAGCTCAACAGTTTATCTCGAAGTCCAGTGTAACACGTAGGAACCTGTGTCAGTTCAATCATGTTTTTCAAATCAGTGTATGGACTTAATAGGTTTTTATACCTGAGGTCTGTAGGTAATATCTGTAGATGTTTGGTTTTATAGTAAACATCCATCCCAATAAGAAGATCTGGGCCTGGTAACTTGCTTCCAAGTACTTTAGTCCAAACTGTATAATGAGGAAAGAAGCGGATGCCAATTCTGCTTCTTGTTTTCAACCCAATCTTAAAAGAATTGCCATCAGCTGCACTAAAATATTCATCATGTGAAGTCCATGCTTTTGCTGGTAAGATATTGGGCTTCATGATCGTACGACTAGAACCAGTATCTATAAACCCAATGACTTTAATGGGCTTATCATATTTGTCTTGCTGAAAGATCTAGATTTAGACATAAGGTTATTGAACTGGATTACGATCTAACTTCATGCATGTTTGCTGCATCATGCAGAGAGAATCATCCTCTGATGAGGTAGATGAGCTCACTGATTCTTCTTCTGATGTAGACACAGTAACAACAAACTGTGTTTCACTATCCTCACTTGATTGTTCTTCGAGTACCTCCTTAATGGCATTATGAGGATGTATAGGCAAAAGTTTCTCAAGTTTCTCAAGGAACTTGGCATCCTTCATAGTTGCCTTAGGACAGTTATAAGCTAAATGCTCCAAGCTTCCACAGACAAAACGTCAAGGCTTTTCTTTGCGTCGAAGTGATGACTTTTTGAACAATCGTAATTGTTTATACTTGTTGCTCCTATTCTTCACTTTGAAGTTTTGCTTCCAAGGCTTCTTGCCTTCCTTCCTATGGAACTTCTTTCTGTGTCTGCTTTCATATTAGACTTGAGATTGATGAGCTTTCCTGTTGCTATGACACTTACAAGTCTGTTGATCTTTGCACTTGCTCTGGAGATGAGGCTGCTTACTTGCCTTTTTCAAAACTGGACCCCCTTTTAGGATATTCTTGAACAAAGTATGCTGGTCACATAACTTGTCAAGAGAAGCTATAACAAGCTGGTAGATTTCTCCAAAAGAGATTGTAGACAATTCTTTTTGAAGAGAAGCTATGGTCCTTTGTAGTTCTGGTTATATTTCATCTGGAAGGGATGAAATAAAAGTATAACGAAGATTAACATCATTCCATCCATTCAAGAGATAATACCTTTCCGTCATGCGTTTGTAATGCTTTTGAATATCACACTTATCAAGCGAACAACATTTCATCTTGAAATATTCTTGATGGATTTGCTTGTCAATTAACTGGAAGTCACCAATAAATTCTTTATAAATTATTCCAAGTAGTGCTCCAGCTGTAGTAACTTGTATATACTGAAGTCGTTGATACTTACTAACACTTTGCCACCATTCTCGCAAAGTACCAATAAACCTGGATGTGAATTCAGACAAAATATCCGAGAGAGGATGATTAGGTCTAGTCATTTGTAGATCAATCAATGCACCGAACTCATGAAGTCTATCTCTCCATTTCTTTGGAGGTAGATCATCAAATGTAAACCAAGGTCCTGAAGTAGGCTTGGTTGTATTTGGCTGTACTGCTACCGTAGCTAGTATTTCTTCTTGAGGTGTAGGTTCAAGTTTGAAAGGTTCAATACCTATGGATTCAACTTCACTGATTTCTGGTTCTTTAGTATGTTGAGGCATAGTCATCAGAACATTGGATAATTCTGACAGATCAGCTAAATTAGCTGAGGAATTAGTCGATGGTAAAGAGACTAGTTCATATGATGACTCTGATGGTTGTTCTTTTAAAGCGATGAAACTTTGTTCATTTGAACAACTAGATGGTGTTGTAGAGATTTTAGATGTATTGCTTTCCGAATCAGTTTTCTCTGAAAGAGAACTGGAATTATCTACAAGAGGCTCTGAGATCAAAGGCTTTGAGGTTAGAGTAGCTACATACTCTGTTTGCTTCGCTTTATCCTTCCTAAGAAAAGAGGTGGAAGGTTGTACTGGTGCTGGTGGTGGAGATTCTGGAGGAGTTTAAATCCTTAACAACTTTCTCCACTGTTCTTCTGGTTCAAAAGGTATATACGAAGATGATGCTTCTGTAACTCTTAAAGAATGTTCAGAAACTCGAGGCTTACGATTAGATGTTGACTTTGGATTTGATCGTCGAGGTTTTTCCTAAGTTTTCTGTGGATGTACATACCGTCTAATCAAAGGGTAGTTGAATTTGAATATCTTTGAATAGTCAGCTTCTTCTGGATACCGTTGATATATAGGTGACGGATATGGTGGCTAAAGAGTAGAGAACTCTGAAGAAGATGAGCCATATATCTATTTTGATTGAGAAGCATGCACGTCTGCTTCCATTTATTGTACAGTCCTTTGTATCTCTTGTATCTTTTTAACTTTCGAGTCAAATTTTGGTCCCATGTATTGGGCTGAGATGTATTGTTTTAGTTCAGCATCAAGACGCTAAATCTGAGCTTTGTATGTACGGTATATCGTTTGTATCTGTTCTGCAACAGAATTGACTTTTCGATGAGTAGCTTTATTTTGTTGACTAATTCCATCCAGCTTAGAATCAATCCTTCTCAGAACTTTGTTTTGTGCTACTACATTAGATGTTTGCCAGTTTAAGACTTCGTCACTAGGATTAGACATTGGAGTTCCTTGTGAAGCAATTGTTGACGCTCTGATATAAGGGTTGAAGATAACCCTTTGTGATTCACCAGTACTCCTGGATAATTGAGGAAAGTTATCCTCATCTGGTAATACCATCATGCAAGGATATAAGTAGGAGTTGTAACAGGAATTGCTGGCTTAGATCTGCACGATCAACCAATAGATCTGCAGGAATCTAACTTTTGACTTGGAGACGACCGGAGCATCTCACTAAGAGACTTTGGTCTGGATCTTTCTACTATGGATAGACCATTATGATCGTCTTCATCTGGGTCCTCATCTTGGTGAGGATAGTCACGAGAAGGCAAGCACCGAGATTTGGGCTTGGACTTCTTCTTCCTTCTCCTTTGATATCTTGGATCATCGTCATCTATGTCTAACTCTGAATTGAGACAGATCTCACAGTTTGGTTCGTACATGAATGGGTCGATATCCCATACAAAGTGTCCACGATTATGTCTTACATAGACCAGATCTTCATTGGATTTGAAATAATGGATTGGAGGATCTTCTTTACCTTTTGTATGAGAAAATACGGGCTGGATCGTAAGGCTTATTACCCCAGTTGATAGATCTGGTAGATCTTGTATTTCAATGGGCTGGATCATCAGGATAGAGCTTGATGTAGATGGACTAGGCGTGTCGTCGCTAGGTCTGGTGTAGATGGACTTGATTGAGCCATCCTTCAGTGTCCTCAGAATCAGGGGAGTCGTTGTATGAAAAGAGTGTCGATAAGGCACATGGAATACCTTCTAGTAGTTGGTAATCTATTCTATAGGGATCAACTTTTCAAGCTCCTGTGCAGGCAACTACTTCGGGATCTGAATAATTGTTGTCTGATTATTCACATTATCAGCAACCATGTATAGAGCATCCGAAGTGGAGTTGGGAAAATGTAAGTCCATCGCATGATTCTGCAGACGATAGATCATCTAGTGGTGAAGAGTAGCCATGATGGCTGTAGGATCTTGATCTACTCCAGTGATCCGAATCTGAACTTGTATAAGTTCAGATAATGTAGGATCATCCAACCTGATGTTGAAATCAGGTACTATGGTCAAGATTACACTCCCTTTATTAAGAGTTATCAGTAAGGTACCAATAAGAGCATTTTGGTACGTTATGTAGGCAGTGTCTAAGAGAGATATCCTGGCTGTCGCAGGAATACCTTTTCTTCCATGCAAAGTAAGAATAAGTCGTATAGCTCCAACATAAAGATGTGTATGGCTTTGTTCCCTCCATAAGGTGATCAGCTTTTTAGGAATTTCAAGCTTTACGTATTATTCTGCTGTTGTAGATCTGAGACCACACTATTTTAGTTTGGAACTTTAGATGATTTCCTTCACACGAGGTCTATTAGTAGATATCAAACTCCTAATACTTCTCGTCCAAGAATGGTCACGAGAATATATGCTGTAAGGACTTAACAAAGGTAAAAAAGACTCACAAACATGATTTTCTACAGGCACATGGATAATTTCAACAAGATTTTCTATTTTGATGGATAACACACGCTTTACATCTCTTAGTAAACTAGCTAAAGACAAACTAGAATAAAGATATACTGGATCTGAAGATTCCATAGTTCTTATGCAACTCTCTTCTTACTCCCCTTTTTAACCTGAATCAAAGGGTTCCCCCCAGACAAAGATGTAAAGGTTATTTCCAAGTAACCTACGAGCAGTAGTAAGTTGTAGATCTTTTATGGAAAGAACTTTTCTAACAATCTAGTTGATTATTTGGTTGTTATTTAAAAAAAGTTTTTTTGAAAGAGCTTCATCTTATTTAGCAACATAAAAATAAAATTACTGTTAATTTTAATTATATTTTATTTTGTAATAAAAATTATTTATACATATAAATATTACTAAAATTATATTAAACAATATACAAAGCATAATATATTAATTATTATATAAATTTAAACCATATAAAACATAAATGAAAATATATCTTACTAAATCTTTTATATGGATTATACTATAAATAAAATTAATATAAAAAATAAATATTAAAACATGCAAAAAAATCAAATAATGAATTTGTAAGATAAATATGAAGATGAATTTGTAAGTATTGTGAAAATTATATGTAAAACATAAAAATAAAAGGGACTAAAAATAAACTTATTAATTGATCTGAAAAATTTACAAAAAAAAGAAGCTTTTTTTTAAATTTTCAAATTTGAGATTTTTAAAAAGTTATATTTTAATTATAAAAAAAAGTCATATCTAATTAAAAATCTTTTTCATTTTATAAATAAACAACCGTAAAAAAAAAAAGACTTTTATACAAAAGAAAATTACTTATTACCCTCCCAACACCCATCTAAATATGCTAAGACATCGGAAGAAGCACCAAACCAAGTAGAACAGAAATAAAACCAGAAACGAGAACTGAACTTCTTAGTCGGCGAAGTAGCAGAGTGAAATTACTCGAAAGAATAAAAATTGAAAACGAAATTTAATTTTATATCAAATCGGTCCTCACCTCGGTTCGATAGTGGTGTTTATTCGATATGATCTGAGGTAAATTTATTTATTTATTTCTTTTAAATTTCGAGGATTTTTACCAAATTTGACAGCCTTAGACTTGTTCTTTCTTCCTCTGTTATTTTGCTGATCCTCTGCTTTAAGCTCATCGTTATTGTTTTTTATTTTGTTGAATTTGCGAAACTGGGATCTGCATGTCCAAACTATGGGTAGTTACTAGCTGAATATAAATAAATGGTAAAGAATAGTAACATGAAAAAAGCTTCAACCTTTCCTCTTTTTGCTTACATTATATCGTTAATGCGGGTCCAAAAATATATTCAAAGTCGATGTGTGGGCTTTTCTTTCTTTTGAAGACAAATTTTCTGTTAAATTTCAAGCTCGGTGAATGTCCTGGACCATTTAGTGTTTCAAATCCCAGGATTTGATTACTTCAGGTGATGGAAGGGGACTTTTACAGGCGAGTAGAAAGGAAAATTTGAGGTTTGAAATGGGTAACACAAATTTTTGGCTTAGGAAATCTGATGTGGTAGCCGACTGAAAAGATTATAGCTGTTAGCAGCTTTCAATTTGGGGCTTGTTTTCATATGTTTAAAGATATGGAGGGAAACAAAACCCTTACCCGGTTTGGTGCTTTAATTTTCCATTAGTTTTCTGTAAGAATGATTGACGGAACTGCTTTCTACTTTTCACCCAGCTGATGTGATTAGTTAAAAACTGATCATACGCGTTCAGTTAACTGGTTTATCAGTTCTAGTTCTTTGGCTTACTTGAACAGAATTTTAATTTTAGTTGTTTAAATTGTAAACGGTATAATATATGATTCTGATGATTGGTTTTGGGCTTCTTCCATGGCCACATGCATCATGTCACATTGACATTTCACTGTCCACAAATGTCAGTTAACATAATGAGGTTGCATTACCTCCTCTCATCGACTCGATTATGGTCATTGATTCATCAGAACTTTTGGAGCAACGTCCACAATCATACATAATAGAACCATCATACATTGGCGTGGATCTTGCGTTTCAAACTGTATTTGCCACAACAATTTTCAACCAATCTGCTGTAACCTAGCAGGAGAGGAAAAGATGGAAAGCATAGGTTATGAAAAGGGAGATAAAATTTATGCCAAGAACAGACACTCAAGCAGTCTCTTTTGGGGGTAGTGGTGTTGGATGGACAGTGACTTTAATTGGATAAGTTTTGGGGGGTTTACTATTGAAATGACTAGTCTTTGTTTGAGTTGATAAAGTTATCAATGGAAATTTAAAAGAAAACTAGATGAGAGAGAGGGCAGGGAGCTAAAACCAAGAAAACTTCCATAAGAATGAAAAAAGTATGGACAAAATAGATGCTGGCTAATTTTTACTTGCTTGATGTAATGAGGTAACAGATGGAGAGGTATAAAAATGTTGTACTCTTAACAATCTTTGTATGCACTAATGGGGTACAAACTGGTAAATTTGTGATTCACTTTCAACCTAAACCCTTCCCATTTTTCCTAATTTAGTGCCATTAGCACATGATGAATTTTTCATGATCTAGTTGCAAAAAAACTTTGGATTTCATTATTCGTTCATAGATGAATCCATTTTACTTTATATCTGTACGCATGTCTTCTATGCATGTAGTTTGTTATCTTCTTGTTTATATGTATGGTCCTAATGAGATATGTGATTTTGGCAGAAATATATGTGCAAAATCTGATGACAACATGGTTTCAGAAACAATTCAAATAAATATAACCACTAATGGTGAGGTTGAGAAGAGTCTTCAAAAACGTAGTCATGTCTTTCCACATAATGGCACAGATCATCATTCAAAGTTAGGTTCCAAGGAAATTGTTGCTAATCCTATTGGCGATGGAACTTCAAATGGAGAAGATATTCATGCAATTTGTACAGGAGATAGAGATGACAGCTTTGATAAGGAGGCATTGCCTGATGTTGTGTCTGTAAGGCTGTTCCTCTTTAAATATTAGCTGTATGTTGGATTGTAAATGTTAAAGATTTTAGCATTTCTTTCTTATGTGACTTACTAGCAGAAGAAAGCAAGACCGAAAGACCTGAGTTTTCAAGATTTGTACAACAAAGACATTTTTGATGACGATGAAGATGAAGATGACAGTGATTGGGAACCATTACAGAAGCATGTGGAGATTATTAAGTGGTTTTGCACAAACTGCACCATGATTAATCTTGGTGATGCTATTCACTGTGATGTATGATCAAATTCTTTATTGCCTTTTATTTGATCTCAGTTTCAAAATGGTTGCATTTTCAAGTTGAAGCTTCTTGTTATGAATAACACTTGCAACAATGGGTTTTGTGTGGGACAATGTACCAGTAGATAATTTGGTGATATGTCTTTACGCAGGTATGTGGGGAGCACATGGAATCTGGTATCCTGAGGCATGGGTATTTTGCATCTCCTTTGTCACAAGATACAGATCTTACTGAGGGTGAGTATGGGGGATGTATCGAGACATTAAAGTGGTTTCATTTTTTTTTTTTTGGGAAATTCATTAAGTGGTTTCTTGAGATATCTCCATCCCCCATGTGTATAGAAATTTATTTTTTCAGGGATGCTTAATGATCTTAGTCTCTGTTTGGCATTGTGATTGCATTTGCCAAACCTACATTCTCAGACAGACACAACTACACGTGTGTTTGGTAAAAGGAAAAAGCTGCATTTCCATATGAACGTTTTGAAGATCCAGCTATTTGAGTGCTGATGAAATCTGCATTTGAAAATTTATTTTATGATAAAATTTTCAACATAAAAAGATAAAAATAACTAAAATTTGAATATACTCTTATTAAAATTTATTAATATAACCAATCTATTATTAAAAACCAAGCACTCTATAAATAGTAGGTTTGTACACTGTACCTTTGTAAATCCAACTGCAGTATCAAACAAACTATGACCACTTTTGGCTTATCATTTTTAGAAATATGAATATCTTGGACTCATAAACTAGTACTAGATTAGTAGGTACTAGAAGAAGTCTGCGATAGAAAAAGATCCTGTTGTCTTCTTTTCCTTTTTGGCCAATAATCAAATGATAATGAAATGTATGAGTACATCCAGAAAAATAAGAGAAATGTCAAAATCATATGATGAGGTTTGTATGGATATAATTTTAGGAATTATACTAAATGGCTAAGGGTGTGCTTTAGAAAAAATCAATGATTGATGTTTCTTTATGGTATAGCTTCTTCATCCAGACGACAAATTTCTTGGTGTGATAAACATAAAAGTTTTGAGGATGACACATTTGTCTGATTAAACTTTCTTAATTTATAGGTTAGAAAAGTCACTTTATTGCATATATTTGTCTGTTTAGTTTTTTATTACATAAAACAAATTAACAACCTTGATTTTGTTTAGAAAATGATGGATAATCTGAATTGTTTGGAAAGCATTGGACATCATTTTGGTGGCTTTGTGCGGGCTTTGGTTTTTGTTTTACTATCATATTTGGAGAACTGGAACAGGATTGTACTGAGAAATTCAATTTATGATTTAATTAACTGCTTTTTTAACTGGTGACACAATTTTGGAAAAGTCTCAAAATATTTTGTTTTTTGGTACTATCCTATTTTCTGAGTATACTTTCTTATATGGATAGTAATAAATCTTTGATTACTTGTTAATGACATGAACTAGTTTAGTATCTGCAATGTCATATACTTCTTTATGTGAACTTATACACTGAAGGTAACCTTTGATCAGCCTCATCTTTTTATTAAGGAAGTTTGACTATACATGTACTTTTTCTCTCGTGTTTGTAGACATCTGCCTGCAACATTCAGCTGCAATGGGTTCCACGGCCATTGGTTTCGATGAAAGGATGTTGCTACACTCAGAAGTATGTATCTTTTATTCAAATGTATCTTTTATTCAACTCTTTATCTATCAATCTTTTTGCAATGAAGTTTAGAAGGTGATGCTTTTGGCCCCATTGATAATTTTTCCGTCCATTTTGTGGCTTATCTATTTATGTTGCTTCTTGGCTTTGGATATTCATTTTTTTCCTTTTCAATACGGTTGTTGACGATTTTTCCATTTCGATTGTGTTGGTAGTTTGCAAGTGATATATGATGAAAGTTGAAGATAATTTGTATTACATGATTTTTTGTACATAGGAACAAGGGTCTATATACAAAATTCCTAGGACTATTTAGGAAGTAATCTAGCTATTAATTCTATGAAATCTCTCAATTATAGGAGAGATTATAGTTGTAATTATAAAAATATCAATGCTAATAATATCTAGTCAACACTCCTCCTAAAGTTGGTAGATAGATATCGCACATGCCTAACTTGCAAACGAGGTTATGAAACTGTTTGTTTTAGAGTCCTTTGGTGAAGACATCTTCCAGTTGTTCATTTTGACCTCGCGTGGAATAATTGCAGAGAGGCATACACATCACGAAGTGTCGGTCAATTTCTATGTGTTTTATTTTATCATGCTGAACAGGATTGTGAGCTATACTAATGGCAGCTTTGTTATCACAATAAAGAGATGAACTTCATTCATCCGTCAGTTGTAATTCATTCTTCAGCTTCTTTACCCACAATAGTTCGTACACACCTTGAGTCATAGCTCTATATTCAGCTTCTGCACTGGATCTAGCAATTACATTCTATTTTTTGCTTCTCCAGGTGACTAGATTTCCTCCTATAAGCGTACAATAACTAGTGGTTGACCTCCTATCATCTGGAGATCCAGCCCAATCAGCATCTATAAATGCTTCTATCTTAAGATGACCATTGTTAGTGAACATAAGGCGTTTTCCTATAGCATACTTTAGATAGCGCAAAATGCGGAATATAGCTTGTAAGTGTGGTTCTTGTGGATCATGCATGTATTGACTTACATGTATTGACTTACCAGACTAACCGCAAATGCTATATTTGGCCTAGTGTTAGAAAGATAGATGAGTCTCTCAACTAACCTCTGATATCTTCTCATGTCCATTGATGTACTTGTTCTTGCTTGCAGTTTGTGGTTGCTCTCGATAGGAGATTCAGCTGGTTTACAACCCATCATACTGATTTCTTCTAATAAGTCCGGGATATATTTTCTCTGGGAGATAAAGATTCCTCTTCTTGATCTAGGGACTTCAACTCCCAAGAAATATTGCAATTTTCCTACATCCTTAATTTCAAATTCTTTAGCAAGTAGTTTCTTCAACCTAGCCATCTCTTTTGTATCACTTCTAGTTACAATAATGTCATCAACATAGGCTATAAGAAGTGTGATCTTACTTTGGGAGTGCTTGATAAATAGGGTATGATCTGCATTACTTTGTTGATAATCAAAGGAGATCATAGCCCGATTGAATTTCTCAAACCATGCTCGTGGTGATTGTTTCAGCTCGTAAAAGGCCTTTTTTAACCTACAAACCTTCCTTTGTGTCTTCTCATCTTCAAACCTTGGAGGAATCTCCATATAAAGCTCCTCCTCCAGATCCCCATGAAGAAATGCATTTTTAACATTGAACTGCTGTAAGTCCCAATCCAAGTTAGCTGCACACGAGAGTAAAACTGTTATTGTATTCATCTTAACAACAGGAGCAAAGGTTTCTTGATAGTCCACTCCATATGCTTGAGTAAAGCCTTTAGCCACCAATCTCGCCTTGAATCTCTAAATCGATCCATCTCGCTTATGCTTCATTGTGAATACCTATTTGCAGCCAACCATCGGTGTTCCTTCTGGAGCAATTCCCAAGTCTCATTTTTTGCCAGGGCCTTCATTTCTTCAATCATAGCTTCGTTCCATTGGACAATTTTCATTACTTCTCTCCAATCTTGTGAAATAGACACAGAAGAAACAGACAAGACAAAGGCTCTATAGGCAAAAGATAGTGAGTCATATGTAACAAAGTTAGAAATTGGGTGCTTGGCGCAACTTCTAACACCTTTTCGAAGAGCAGTCAACTCTAAATCATTAGATAAATGATATTCTAGCTCACTAGTGTTTTCGAGGGAAGAGGATGGTATTGGCATAGAGTGCATGATGGCTTTTTCTGTCTTATCTCACCTTGAGTATGTCTTTAAGTCTGGTCTATCTAAGCGCTGACTTCGATCCTCTTAAACCGAACTAGTTGTCTCCCCCTGAATTGTTCTTCCTCCTTAGATCACCTTATCTATAGAGTCAAGTAACACTTCATCTTCAATCTCATTCTCCCCTTGAAGAGGAGTTGGGGATGTGGCGAAATAGGACTCATATTGCGGAAAAGTGACATTTATACTTTCAATGTATTTCTTAGACGAGGGGTGATAACACTTATCTCCTTTTTTTGTGGGAGAATATCTGACAAACACACATTTCAAAGCTCTTGCTCCAACTTGCCGACATTCCGAGCATGAACAAAGCAAACACACCCAAAGATTCTTGGAGGTATAGTGTAAGAGTTTGAATCTTGTAATATTTCAACTGGGCTTTTAAAATCTAAAATTCGAAGTGACACTCTGTTGATAAGATAAGCGGATGAAAGGACTACATCACCCCAATATCCCTTTGGAAGATTCATTGTGAACATGAGTGAGCGCGCAACCTCTAGAATGTGTCTGTTCTTCCTTTCCACAACTTCGTTCTATTCACTAGTATAGGCACAACTAGTTTGATGTACTATTCCATTAGAATCTAGATAAGCACGAAATTTGCCATCCATATACTCCATTCCATTATTTGACCATAAGATCTTAACTCTAGCATCAAATTGAGTACAAATCATTTTGTGAAAAGATTGGAAGCATGAAAAAACATCATTCTTGGATTTCATCAGATAAACCCACATCAATCGGGTGCAACAATCAATAAAGTTTACAAACCATTGATGGACAAAAAGAGAGGGAGTTTGAGTAGGTCCCCAAACAACGGAGTGAATGGTCATAAAAGGAACATAACTCTTATTATTTGATAAATGATAAGAACTTCTAGTATGTTTAGCAAGTTCACATGCTTCACAAAACAAAGAATTAAAAGAAGTTATTTTAAACAAGTTTGGATAAAGTTTTGCTAGAACAAAAAACAAGGGATGTCATAACTGCCTATGCCATTGTAGAATTTCCTTATTAATCACATTATTTCCAAAAGACGCTTGATGTGCAATTGTCAGGCGCCCTTCTTTCAAGACATATAAGCTATCCTGCAGTCTACCAGTTCCAATCATCTGCCCTGTGTGAAGGTCTTGAAGAACACAATAGTTAAGAAAAAATTAAACTTTGCAATTAAGGTCCTTAGTGATAGAACTAAGAGAGAGAAGATTAATAGGGAAATAGGGTATGTGAAGTATTGAGGATAGGGTAATATTAGAAGTAAGGTTAACAGAATTTGTACCAAATATGGAAGTAAAAGACCCATCTGTTATTCTAACATTATCCTTCTTTTTTCTAGGAGAGTATGTTAAAAACTTCTTTTGAGAGCTTGTCATATGTCCTGTTAGTTCCAGAGTCTATAATCCAAGGATTATCTTTAGAATTGTAGTACTCAATACCTGATTTGGCAAGGTTTGATGTACCAACTGCGGAAGCAGAGTCTATTTTTGAGAGAAGTTGTCTTAAGGCCTGAAGTTCCTCATTGGATAATCCCCCAACTAACGATTTTTCAGACACTTCATTTCCATCAACCAAGTGGGCCTGACCCCTTACCATCAAGCCGTCTCGTTTTCCACGACTCTGATTAAGTCTTTCATACAATTTCTAGCAGGTTTCTCGGGTATGTCTTGATTTTTTATAGTAATCACAGCGTAAGTGATCCTTATTAGATGAGGTATTTGTAGGTTTTAGCTTTTCATTAGAATTTGCTACTAATCCTGCTTTTTCAGTGATAGGTGTATGTAGCATAACGTTTTGCCTACTTTCTTCTTGCTGTATTAGAGAATGTGCGAGTTGAACGGAAGGGAAAGGATCTTTTCCAAGTATTGTACCTCATATATGATCATACTTTGGGTTAAGACCCACTAAAAACCAAATACTTGATCTTCTTCTACCATTTTTTGGAATCAAGCAACGTCTTTTGAGCATTCTGCTTGAAAGTCTTGACAATAGTCTAATTCCTGCCACAACCTACATTACTTTGCAAAATATTATGATACAGTCATATCTCCTTGCTTTGTGTTGTGCAATTTATTACAAAGATGAAAAATTTGAACTTTATTACCTATTTAAGAATAGGTCAGAGAAGCAACTTTCCATATCTTTGTCGCTGTGTCAAGTAGTAAGTATATTCGAGCAATCTCCGACTTCATTGAATTGATGAGCCAAGACATGACGACAGAATTCTCGAACTCCCACTGGTTATAATCAGAATTATTGACGTCGAGTCACTTACTGTCATTATTATTGTAACCCTGTAATCCTCTAGCTTTGATGAACAACAAATAGGATCTTGACCAAGCAAGATAATTAGTTCCATCAAGTTTTACGCGACTGATTTGAAGTGAAGGATTATCGAAACTCGACATAATTACCTCCTTCCCTCCATCTTCAATAGTATTACTCAGGACAACCAACAAAAAATATGCCAATAGAGTAAATAGAAGTTGTTCAAAAATGTGCTTCTAGTGTATGGGCAAAAAAAAAAAAAAAAAACCAGACGGACCTAGAAATAAAAAACAAGCCGAGGAGAGGCAAGGAAGCAAGGGCATTGGTAGAAGGCAAGAGGTATGTTTGACACAATTGGAGGAGAGGTAAGAGGCCAGCGACCCTAGCGGAGAAAGAACCGAGGCGAAACACTGGCCGGAGGGTGGCACATGGTGCTCACGTACGGTGATGGTAGAGAGACTATGACGGCGCGTGGCGGTGCAGTTGATGTCGGATCTTTCACAGTGGAAGTCGCGGGTCACTGCTGAAGCAATCTAGGTGGGGGGTGGGAAGAAAAAAATGTTGCTTTTTGAGCGAGTATACACAAAGCCAGTGTTCTTCCCTATTTGGAATGAACAGCTGGAAAAAAACAACCCCTAAATCAGATAGTGCTCCGATACCATGATGAAAGTTGAAGATAATTTGTATTACATGATTTTGTGTACATAGGAACAAGGGTTTATATACAAAATTTCTAGGACTATTTAGGAAATAATCTAGCTATTATCTCTATGAAATCTCTCAATTATAGGAGAGATTATAGGTGAAATTATAACAATATCAATGCTAATAATCTCTGTTCATCAATATAACATTGCAATAAGTAGTTTTTTTTTTTTGAGGCCTTATATCCCTATATTAGTTGGAGGCACTGGTCGGATTGTTATATATCACTTCTACGTCAGGACATTCAACATAACACCTTGTTTTGCTACAAATGGAGACTGTTATGAGGAGCTTTGACATTTTGGATTTCCAAAGAATACCCGTGTTCTAATTTTATGATAATAATCTTCATATGATTATGTACATGTGTAAAAACATCTACGTCTGGAAAATTGAAGGAATGCCTAGTTGCTTGGCAAAGTGAATTTCACCATAGTTATCTCCTTGGAGGAGAAGATGTGATTCTGAAGATTTTTTTTTCCCGATTGTAGACAGTGTAATCTTCTAATTCATGCATTTTCACCATGTCATTTCAAGCATTATAGTACTTCTTTGAATGCTTCATAAGCTATATATTTCAGTTGATTTTGGTTTGGAAACTAACTTCTGGTTGTTGATGCAATATGGCTACATTGGTGATTCTTATGTTAAAGTAGGTTGAAATGAAGTCACATCCACACCCAGAGAGAGCTGATCGGCTTCGAGCTATTGCAGCTAGCCTTGCTACTGCAGGTATAATACCTTTGCTATTCCATCTTATCATTGCTTCCTTAAATTAAGAGTTTCTTCTTTCTGATAATCATTTTTTAGTCTCAGTTATGTTGGAATGTGCCATAAAATTTTCCAAAGGCTACCAGCTGCTTGATTCCAACTTTTAAAATTTTCAGGTATATTTCCTGGAAGATGCTTTCCAATTACCGCAAGAGAGATTACCCAGGAAGAACTCCAGATGGTGAATATTGAGTTTACCTTTATAATTGAGTGTTTAATATTTAATGCAAACTTTTTACTGTTATCCTTCAAAGAGTTTGTGTAAAGACAAGGAGGAAATTCTTCTTTTGATCTTTGCTTTTGCAATGTTTTATCAGTCTGATTAAGATGATTTTTTTTTAGTATATCGGAAATAATTAGGTTGAATTGTACTTCCACAATTCCTGAAGCTCCGTCAATCTGCTTTTCGTGGATACTTTTTGATAAAACATTTCATGTATGGTGGTGCTACAACAAAATTACTTTGGGGCTTAACTCACCAATTTGTCCTTTTCTTTTATTGAAAATATTATTAGTCATCGTTTAAAGCATTTTTTGATGTCCTTGGTGGTTTTTCCTTTTAAATTTAAGGTGCATTCATTGGAGCATATTCAAGCAGTAGATCTTACAAGCCATATTTATTCTAGGTACGCAAAGATATTTCCATTTTTAAGTGTGTATGCATTCTCGCTTTTGTCAGCTTGTATGTTCCTTTGTGTATGTGTAGACATTTTCCTGTATGCTTTTTTTTTTTTTTTCCCGGTATACTTATATCTCACATAATATTTGATGTGCATGGGTGTAAAGATAGAAGAGATGCTCTTAATGCTTCAAACAGTTGATCAAATGCAAATGACTTTAAAACTGCTCATGGAAGTGAGATATAGATTATGCTTTGGATTCAACTTGGACTAAGTTAAGCTTTATGTTGATCTTTGAGTTGAACTCATACAATCCTGTTAATATGCAAACCTAAAGTACTTGTTTTATCCAAAAGCCTACAAACCAAGGTTGTTACAAGATTTCTTTTCAAAAGCTTGCTGGATTTATATGGGTCATTTAATCTAAATATTAAAAAGGACTTAAAGGGTGTATTCATGTCTATACAAAGGGACAATCATAGTATTCGCTAGGCTTCTTTATCTAAGCATAGTTGCTTTGTGGTCTATTGTTCATTGGTTTCATTAAATTAGGTTCTACTGTCTCAAGCATTGCTCAATAGAGTCTTTAACTTGTCATTCATTGTTACATCCGTATTAATGACTAACCAAGCTATCCTCTTTGTCAGTTACGTCCTCAACTGCAAGCACAGTGAAAATTGGTATACTAGTAGAAATAATGTTGAAGAGATTGCTAAGGGAATTTTTTGTTTAGCCACAAAAATTAGATTCTACTTATACATCTCTTGGAATCTTCACTATTTTCAGCTTCTCAGGGTCTACCATATGTGTCATAGAGAAATTTCTGATTGAAGGTGTCAAGATACAACTTCAAGTGTTTTACTTCTAAATTTTAGCTTTTGGAGAAAACTATTTTTTCGATTATTTCATGTTTATGGGTTTAGAGATATCATCCTGTGCATAGACCCAATACTTCAATGGATGCTTATTTAGGTCCAGGATTATCTTTTTTTTGTTCAAAGAAACCCCACCTCTTCTCCCCATTCTCGCTAAGACCCCTTTGTTTGCTCCGAAAAGGAATAAGAACTTTTGTTCCACATTTGGCATCTAACAAATAGACATGGAGACAACGATATAATGGTTGAAGATGAGATGATAACTTTTTCTACTGGTCATCAGCATTAGATGATGTTAAGGTTGATTCCTTTTTTGTATGCTTTGCTATTTGCAGTTATTTCACTCCCGACACATATGCCAATGAACATTCAGCACGTGCTGCTCGACTTGCAGCAGGTTTATGTGCTGATCTTGCTTCAGCAATTTATTCTGGACATGCAAAAAATGGTTTTGCTCTGGTATTCATCATCATATATTTGAAGATTCTGGACAAAATATAATGAATCAGCATATGGGGTCTTCATGTGTTTTCAATTTCTGAATCAGGTCCGGCCTCCTGGTCATCATGCTGGTGTGCGGCAGGCCATGGGGTTCTGCCTACACAACAATGCTGCAATTGCTGCAGTAGCTGCTCAGGTTGCTGGTGCCAAGAAGGTGTTGATAGTCGATTGGGTAATGTCCTTGCCAATTTCCCTGCAATTTCTTCCCCAATCATTTCCATGCCTTGTTCGCTGGCGTTTCTCATTGTTTCTGGCATTCATTGTTTCTGTAGGATGTTCATCATGGAAATGGAACGCAAGAAATTTTTGAGCAAAACAAATCGGTGAGCTTAAGAAAGATAAATTACCCCTACATTTTTATCTTCTGAAATCTACTGATTTTCAGTGAAGCACTTATTTAGGATGTTGTATGATACTGGATATGTTACCTTACAACTTGTAGGATTTTTTGAAAATTTGGAATGACTAGCCTTGCAGAAGTTACCTCAAATGATTTCTTCAGTGATAAATCATTGATGAAATTGTTAAAAGAACGTGAGCTGAAGTTTTAACTATCAGAAGTTTGCAATGGGCTCTCCTCTTCCCTCTTTTATTGCATTTAGCTTAGTTGTTTAATTGGTGCAATTGTCACCAAATATCTGTTCAGTGTAAATATTTATTGGTTTGTCCTGTATCTGCCCATAGGTTTTGTATGTATCCTTGCATAGACACGAGGGTGGGAGGTTCTATCCTGGCACTGGGGCCGCTGCTGAGGTGCGTGACTTGCTATCTTTTTTATATCAACGTTGATTTACATCTTTTTCAAGCTTTTTACAATTTGAATTTTATGCCTTCATAAAATTTGAATTTTATGCCTTCATATATGTGAAGAACTAGTACACATTGCAGATGGATCTTGGAATGTATTTATTTATATTTCTTATCCTTTTTGCAGATTGGTACTCATGGTGCTGAAGGATATTGTGTGAATATTCCATGGAGTCGTGGGGGAGTTGGTGATGATGACTATATTTTTGCTTTTCAGCATGTTGTGCTACCTATAGGTTGATAAAACCTCTTTTTTTCGTGCATCTACTTCCATTTTAACATCTATGTCATTTTGGTGAAGTTAATATGTCTTATTTCCAATTTCATACTGATGAGACTCTAATTTAATGAGTCTACTATCTTACAGTAATATTGCTTTAATATTTGTAATCGTAGTTAAAGAAGAAATTGCTGGAAAATGTATCTTATCATGTGAATTCAAATATGTCATTTCTAACCAAGTTCATGAAGTAAGAACCTAAAGATGAATGCTGAGGTTTCTTCCTCACTTTTTCTCTCTCACTAATATTTGAACTCTTCAAGGACTGTAGCAATGACCATCAGTATTCAGTACTCTAGATATATCATATTCCCATCTGATAAGTCAAACCGTACAAGTACCTAGAATTAGCAGTATGCATAATGTTGGGGGAGTCACTCAGGTATAGAGCTAAGTATATTGAATGAGGTGCAATTATTGGCCTGGGTTAACTAGGTTTGATTAAGCATAGAAGATGTTCTCTACTTGTAAGATCTTTATACTTGTTTTAGCGTCTAATTGACCTTGATGCTAATGTTTGAAGTGTTGTCAACTTTCTTGGTGTATTCAGCTTTGTTATTCTCCACCACATTTGTGTTTCTGCTGTGGGTTAGCAGTTCACCTGGATTCCTTTATTTCTGCAACTTTTTGTTTGTTAAAGGATGGATCTTTTATAGCTGAATTACATGACAATGCTTAGATCACATTTTGCAGCTGCTGAGTTTGCTCCTGATTTCACCATCATATCAGCAGGATTTGATGCCGCACGTGGTGATCCTTTGGGATGCTGTGATGTGAGCATCTCTTGCTGTTTTCCTTTTAGGTTATTTTTAAGGTTGCCTTTTGCAGAGTTGTAAGATGAATTAAGTGATGTATGAAGAACACAATCTTTTTGGAAGTTGCATCAAACAATGAGTTTCTTTACCTTCTGTTCTTTATATATTTTGATATACCTCTTGATGTGCTTTACGCAACATGCATTTGTGATAGTTTGTTTTTAAGGGTTGACATCTCTGCGATGCTGTTGTTACAGGTAACTCCTGTTGGCTATGCTCGGATGACAGATATGTTGTGTACCCTCTTTGGTGGAAAGCTGCTTGTGATTCTTGAGGGCGGGTGTGCACACTGTTTTAATTAACAGATAGTTTTATTATCATTATCATGTGAATAATTTTAGTTTTATTATCATTATCATTATCATCTTTCACAAGGGGCTGAATAACCAAGTGAGATTTGTTTTCTTCCTGCAGCTACAATCTTCGTTCAATTTCCTCTTCCGCAACTGCTGTAATCAAGGTGAATCTTGACATCTGAAACATAAAAAACTTTACATATGAGTACTTCCACACATGTGCGTCTTATTCTGTAAAAAACACGAATTATGCAATGAAAAATCTGTTTTTATTTTTAATTTTGTTAATTTCTTTTTAATTTTGTTTTTTGTGCAATTTGCTGTCAACAAAATTCTTTTTGCATTCTTAAATCTCCTTCTGCCTGGCTTCATATATAAAGGCTTTACTGGGTGAAAGTCTTGGATCTAAACTGGACAACATTGTACCCACCAAGGCTGGCATACAAACTGTTATGGATGTCCTGAAAATTCAGATGAACTTCTGGCCTTCTCTCGGATCTAGCATTGAAAAATTGCAGTCACAATGGGAAATTCAGTGTTTTGAAAATAAAAGTAAGGGGCTCTTCTCCTTCAATGAATTTTCTTTTCATTTGCAGTTGGTATTCAAAATTAGATTACTAATTTGAACAAGTAAATGAAACTTAATTGCAGTCAAGATTATGGTCAGATATGAAACTAATTGTTGGCCTGTATTTGCAGAGAAACCAGTTAAGAAGAGACGTCGAGCTGATTTGCCTAGATGGTGGAAATGGGGAAGAAAGCAGTTATTATATCACCTTCTCAGCAGGCACATTCATGTAAGATCGAAAAGGTTGTCAAGCAAATAAACACATAAGTGAGAAGAGGTTCTTCAATTTACTTCTGCTCTTCATCCCTAATTATTGTCTAGGTAACATGCAAGTAGGCTCAAGTGTAGGTTGTTTTACCTGACTACTACCTTAGTGATATTGTTGTCTTAATCGTAGACTGTGGAACAGAAGTTTTTGTTTTGCTGTCTGTACCTTCTTTTGGTTTCATGAAAGAGCAGCTTTTGCTTAAATTGTGAATCCTCAAAGTCCACAGAATCTGAATGAGGCTGCTGCACAAGTCCAGCCGTGGGTGTATTTTTGGTATTCTACTCATTCGAGTTTGATACAGAAAACAAGGACTAATGCCAATGCGGCTGTGTTCAGTCAATTTTACCTTCTTTCATATTATACTTTAAGACCAAAAGAGTAATTTAGTCCCAATGTTTACACAAATCTGAGTTAAAACTTAAACATTTCGAAATGTTCAAAATGAACTTTAACATTTGAAAAATGTTCAAAATAAATAAATCTTTAACGTTTGAAAAATGTTCACAGCTCAATTTGCAGCTTCTCTCTGCCTCTCTCGCTCTCATCTGTGACAATCTTAATGCTTTTTTAAAAGCTCAACTTCTCATTCTCATCACAGTCACAACCACCACTACAAGTGTGAACATCATTACTCCCATCTCTTTCGGTCGTGCTGGAGTTATAAACAAATGCATAAGCATTCAGATATGTTGGCAGTATCTTGTGTCTCCATTGAGCAAGTGACAATTCCGCACACGCCAATCCAAGCTACACCTTCAAATTCTGCCTCCTATTTCCAGCGAGCTACAGCCAGATGCACCTCCTTCTCCAGTCGTAGCTCGCCTAGCCGTCAGCGAGGAGAAGCATCACTAGATAGCCACATGTCTCTTTCTCTTACTGCGTCTCCTTGGTCATTGCGATTAGTGAATGATGGCAAAAAAAATCTTCTTCAACACTATCGCTTCTCTGCTCTTCGTCGCCATCAACACAACTAGAAACTCCAGACCATAGCAAGTGACAGCAACTTCAGAGATCTCGCGTGGATAGCTGTTGAAAACTAGCATAGTATATAGTTCTTTGATCTAGAGTTAATTAAGTATATACCTCAAACGTGTGCAGTAATCTCGATTCTTTTCTATTGATAGTGGATAATTCATTCACGCTTGCTCATCTCTTAATTTGTTGATAAATTTCCCCATCTCTTCTGAAAGGCTAACAAATGAGTTACACAATAGAAAAGCAAAGAGCCGATAATGCTGAAAAAAGACATGCTAAAGCCCTGGAATTAAGTGAGAAAAGACGAAAGAAATTAGAAGAAACTGAAAGAAGAGTTTTATCAACTTCAGGCTTCTTTGAGCAGGTAGTGGCTGTGCGAAAGACTTGAAATCACTTGTATCATGTTTCAATTTAGAACTGGGGGCAAATTATATATTTCAACACTGCATCTATGAATATATATATGCATGAAGTAACATGCTGACAATAGGCAAGCGTCCTGATGTATGACTAATACTGTGTTTGGTCTATTGTGTCTCAGGATGTTGTATTCCATGTCAGACCAATTTACCGAGCGAAAGACAATCCTGAATATGTCATCTGACCTCGACTTCTTCTAGATCTGAGGGTGCAAATTACCACATTCAAGTGAGCTTGTTAGATACTCCATTCATTGGAACTGACCCACTGAGGAAACTGAATTCTCGAAATTTTACGCTTTTAGGAAATTTTCATGAGTCCATGATATTGTAGTTCCCACTTTCGTATAATTAAGATTGTAATATTTATACTTTTTTGAGGATTTGTTTTGATAGATGATAATTTTCTTTCTTCTGATTGCTTCTTTTTAATTTTGGGTCTTGTCGATTGCATTATGCAGGTTTAATTTTAAGGAGTGGGATAGTGATAAAGGAGCATGAGGCAACTTCTTGTAGTAACTTGACCTCCTAACATAGAGCATTTAACATAACTAGAAATCGACCTGTTAGGCTTATCAAGTAGACACCAACAATTGCCGTTAAACACGAGAGCGTGCATGGCAAGATTTTCTCTCAGGATTTGTCAGGCCAATTATTAGTAAAGCTTTAATTCAATGAAATGTAAATTTAATGTTAGTTCACTAATGTTATCCAGGGAGGAAGATAGCATCTCACGTGGACCAGGTTTGAACCCCAACTATTTCGCAATTGTGGTCCAGTTTGAAGATGGAGGCAGCGACCTTGCGGTTGTGGAGTTGGAGGACGCTACATTGTCGACATAAACTAATGGTAAGCAATGAAGGAACTGCAACAATCTTGGGATGCAGTGTGGAAGTTGGAAGTTGCACAAACTGAAAAAATACCTTAGACCAAACCCTTAGCAGATGAAAAAGGAAGATCAATGGAAGCTTATAAAGATTGGTGCTTGATGAGTATATATGAATGAGAGAGTCAGTCGCAGTCTGTCACAACTCTAGTTCAAGAAATAATAGCGACAGATGGAGAAAGAAAAGAAAATGGAAAGATGAGTAGGAAAGAAAATTTGTGTCTTATGTGAAAAGGTGAATATACAAAGAAAATGGAAAGATGAGTAGGGAAGAAAATTTGTGTCTTATGTGAAAAGGTGGATATAAAAGGGATTGAAGTTAAAATGTTGAGTGGGCCACAATTTAATAAAATTTAAAAAAATTATTTAATTAATGGAACCAAAACTCAGTCAGTTTTTCTATCTCGATAACGGTTGTTTTGAACATTTTTTAAACATTACAATTCATTTTAAACATTTTACAAATGTTAAGTTCTATTTTAAACGCTAAAAAACACTAAGTCTAACTCAAATTTTAGCATAAACGTTGAGGCTAAATTGTTCTTTTGGCCTTATACTTAACTACAAAAGTTGCTCGCATTGTCTTCTATGAATTTGTAATATGCGTGGCAATACCTTTTCCTACATTTTGAAGGGAATGGGGACTTCGAGTGGATTTTTCTTGTAGTATGGGCTCCAATTTTATAGGTTCGAATGGTATTGTTTGTATGAGCGAAATGCTTCCGTGACCAATCCTGATTAAGTGCCTGTTTGGTTGCGCTTTTGGAGGGTAAATAAACACTTTTTTCGATCGTAAAAGCTTTTTTTTAAAATTAGTGTTTGGCTATAAAATAAAAATCACCTTTTTAGTAGATAGCTTTTTTGGCAGCTAAAATACAGCTTTTTAAGAAGCTCAAATTTGAAACTTCTAAAAAAAGTACCTTTTCAGGTAGATTTTTCATATCAATTAATGAGACTATTTTTTAGTCCATTTTGCCCTTATATTTTAGACATAATTCCCACAATACTCACAAACACATCACATTTATTTTGAGATTTATATAATATTATTTAACTTTTTTATATGTTTTAATATTTATTTTTGATATTAATTTTACTTATGTTATAATCCATATAGAAGATTTGGTTAGATATATTTTCATTTATGTTTCATATGGTTTAAAATTATATAATAATTAATATATTGTGCTTTGC
>JANSVA010000007.1:22293335-22312265 GCA_025504915.1 Erythroxylum reticulatum | reverse complement strand
GAAGTGTTCTAATTTGTTTAATGATTCTAATTATATTATGATATGTGTATTCTCAACAAAATTTGAATGCCGGACTAGGTTCGATGACTGTGAAAACTTTGTCTGAGCATTTGTGTAAAATTGTGATATATGACATATTCAATATTTGATGCATTTTAAAAAATGCATGCTCAGATAAAGCCGTTGTGACTTGAGTAGCCAATTTGAGGGGCTTCCACATAGGGCTTCACTTCGTGATATATGTTTCTACACGTAGAGCTATGCTCCGTGATTCTGTTTTGACTGATCCCTATAGGCCAATATTTGTATAAGTATGTGATAGGACTCAATCGCAACAATAAGAACAAATGTGAGTCTCATTCATATAACATTCATATAAGACTGAAGTTCTTTGAATGATTTGCAAAGATGTAATGAGTAACCATATGATATGCCATGTTATATGAGTATCTGAATAATAATTACATGTTCTGAATGAACATCCGTGATATATGTGATGTGTGTTTATAATCCGGTGAAATCATCAATGATGGTTCACTCATTGAATTCGCAAAACTCATCAAAAATTGCAATGTAGATTTTCAAGTACGAGACAGGAGACCTAGTTCTTTAGACAGGAATAAAGGGCCCTTTAGATTTTGTTATGGCTCAGAAGTCTATCAGCTGGCCCCAAGAGTGTTATGTTTTGTATTTTTGTAGTTTTTGTTAGAACCTGTATAAGGTTACGTAAATACTTGTCTAAAGGAAACAGTGTAAATTTTGTGGATGAATGCAATGAATGGTTTTAAAATTTGTTGACTTTTATATGTTGTTAGTTGATGCCATGTGTAAGTTGGATTTTTTTTCTCTCTAACATAGCATTATCATAGGTTATGTACTTGAATATTCTTGAATGTTTCGGTATGTACCCTATTGTAGTGGGATGTTGCAAGTCCACCTAAACTATTCCAAGTTTTCTTATAGAATAAACCATTTAATCCATCTGAACCATGGGCTTTAGGTCCATTCATGCTTAAGACAATCCTATCTATTTCCTGATCTGTAATAGGTCGTATTAACCCATTAACTTCATGATTTGGAACCTTAGAGGTTACAAACTGGCTAAGGTCACACTCCAACTCAAATGGGAGAGAATTTGATCTAAGTAGCCTACTATAGAAATTTATAGCTTCCTTTGCTAAATCTTCTATTCCAAATACCACCACTCCAGCTTCTGTTTTAATGAAGGTAATTCTGTTAGTATGCATTCGGGCTAACATAGAATTGAAGAAAAATTGTGTACATCTATCTCCCTCCTTTAACCAGTTTATCCTAGCTCTGTGCTTCAGTAAAGAGTGTTGACTTTCCACTACTTCCAAATAGTTTTTGTTGGGCCCCATTTCTGGAGTCCAACTCAGAGGTCATAATAAAAACATGAGCTCTGATATCAACTCTGTTAGACACTGTTTCTGGAAGCCAACTCTTGCGAAATCAAAATCAATGAACTTATTCCTTCAAAGTCTCCTTACCCATCGTCGACTCCTCTTCTTGCTCTGATATCACAACTGTTGGGCATCATTTTCGATGCAGAGAGAAGGGACACCTAATCAGAGACTGTCCCCAAGTGACAAAGCAGGAGGGGTCGCAGTTACAAGCCCCAAAGAGAGCAGAAATAGTGGAAACCAGGTTAGTCACTGAGGTGGGCAGTTTTGGAGCTACAAATGATATGAAGAAATCAAATCTAATTCAGTCTCTAAGACTTTCAATTTCTGGGAGGAATTTAAGTATAGTCTATTGTTTCAATATAAGAACAGTCTGAAAATGTTGGGGCAATACTTTTAGAGTTCTGAACCACATGGATTGATTTTGGTGTAATTAGAAACTTAAGACAAGGGAGAACATTTTCTAGAAGAAAGTGTTATATCATAATGTTCAAGGATATTTTTGGCAAGGCACTTAAGCATAAAAGACATAAGGCATAAATGGAAGGGCAAATAGGACATTTCTCAATCATTAAGGGCATAATTGGAAGAAGTGTTGTCTTGTATTTTAAGAGGAGAGAAGAACGAAAACTGAAGAGAAGGAGAGAAGGAGAGAAAACACTTCTTCTACAAAACGTTTCAATTGTGTTAGCCTTTAAGAGAGATTTTGAGGTTGTTCAAGAAAGGAAACAAGTAAAGGAAGAGAAGAGCTTCCGTTTGAGCTAAAGATCCTTTCATTTGGTGAAGAATGAAGGTAAGATCATTTTAAAACTTTTAGATTTTTTGGAAGGATTTTAGTTCATGGAGTTTAGAAAATGCTTGGGTTTAAGTATTCTAGAACTAATTTTAGTGATTGTGCTTGAGGGATTTTCAATTGAAAACCATATTAATTTGAGATTTGTATCAATGTTGAAGAAAATCAAGGGAGGAAAGAGGAGCAATAAGAGAGGCACATTTAAGCAAGTTATAAGCAAGAAAATTCAAGGTGGGTTTCATTTTTATAATTAAGTAATAAGCCATTAAAGTTTCTTTCAAGAAATGAAAATAAATGGTTTTTCCAATTACTTCCAAAATATGCATTTATTATTCTTTGAATGTTTGAAAATGTGCTGAATATTTTGCTTATGAATTTTGTTTGATATATGAAAATGATTTTTGAAAGGATATCAAGCTTAAGAAATCAAGTTCCAAAATGTCCCTTTGGGCAATATGTTTTACAAGTCATGAAATACATGTTATGTGGTTTGTGGTTGTCCCTAAAGTTAAGTGCACTTTAAGTGTTGGGCCCCCACCCTCATGAGTCATGAGCCCGATGTCTTAAGTGACATCCGAACTTGTATCCCACAAGGGTAGCGTGCCCACGCTAGGACAAACATCAAAACAAGACATTTTTCCTATTTCTGAATAGATTTTGGGAAAACTCAAACCAGAATTTCATATTGACTTGTTCAGAACATTTGTGGCTCTATGTCTCTAGTTTATTTAGAGACATGAATCATCTCATTAGGAGATCCCATGACAAAGTTATGGTTAAAAGAATCACACAGGGTTTTGACCTCAATCATATTGCACCCATCGTGGGCCAATTGGCATAACTTTCACTAGAGATGTAGGATCAAGGTCATTCTTAGATGGTTTGAAAGAAGACTTCGATATATACAACTTTCATGAAGACTTAAAGACAAATTCTATCGTTTGAAGGGTCAAACATGGAGCAGAAAATAAGATTAGACAAAACCAAACAAAAAAGTAAATGAATTGGAAAAATTGCCATAACTTTCCAAAAAGTATTGGATTAAGGTGTTCTTTGTATGGTTAGAAAGAAGACTTCAATATCTACAACTTTTATGAAGACCTTAAAGAAAAATTCTATCATCTGAAGTGTCAAACATGGAGCAAACTATCGGATTAGACGAAACCAAACGAAAAAGAAGACAAATTGAGAAATTTGCCATAACTTTCCCTAAAGATATCGGATTAAGGTGTTTTTTATATGGTTAGAAAGAAGACTTCAAGATATACAATTTTCATGAGACCTTAAAGACAAATTCTATCATCTGAAGGGTCAAACATGGAGCAGACGATAGGATCAAATGAAACTAAACAAAAAAGTAGATGAATTGAAAAAGCAGATGAATTAGAAAAGTTACCATAACTTTCCCTACAGATATCGGATTAAGGTGTTCTTTAGATGGTTCGAAAGAGGAATTCAAATCTACAACTTTTATGAGACCCTAAAGACAAATTCTATTGTTTAAAGGGTAAAAAATAGAGCAGACGATAGCATATAAAAGGAGAAGTTTTGGTCAACAACAGAAGAAATAGAAAGTCAACTATAGAAGATATGATGTCATCACAGATGATATATCTTTACAAACGATATAACATCATCATAGCCAATACATCTTTACAGACAATATGACGTCATTACAAACGATATGGCATCATCACAGACGATATCATCATAGACGATATGAAATTATCACAGATGATACATCTTTACAAACGATATGATGTTATCACAAACAATACATCTTTACAGATGATATGACATCATCACAGACGATACTATCTATACTCCTGAGCATCTCCCCTTATAAGGACCATAACTTTCGACTCCGATGTTCAAAAATTTCATACTATATATCGATGGAAAGCTAGAAAGATGATCTACAATGTTATAGAAGGCACATTTGCCTAAATCATCCTAAATTAATCCAAAATTTCCCCTGAAGTCTGAACACGAACTTTTCCCTTATGAAAACTTTAAAAAAATGCAATGTACAAACTTAAGAGAGAGTCATGAGCAAAAATGCAACCATATTCCATTTGCATCAAAAGATAAGATTTTTACAAAGTTTTAATGGGCATTTCAAGCCGCAATTACATCAAAATCTCAAAATACATAAGATACATAAACCATGATTTGCTCAAAATGCAGCTAAAGCCTTACTTTACAAGATTTGCTTCAAATACAAAATAAAAAAAGATCGAAGTGGTGCCTTAACCGTTTACTACTTGATATCTTGCTCATCACCTAGATATGGGAGAGGAGAATGGGGGGGGTGAGCTTAATATCGAGTAGTCAAGGGTCAAGGCATCATTCCGATCTTTGTTTATTTTGTATTTGAAGCAAATCTTGTAAAGCAAGGCTTTAGTTACATTTTGAGCAAATCATGGTTCATTTATCTTTTGTATTTTGAGATTTTGAGATATTTTTAATGCAAATGGAATATGATTGCATTTTTTCTCATGACTCTCTCTTAAGTTTATACATTGCATTCATTTAAAGTTTTCATAAAGGAAAAGTTCATGTTCAGAATTTAGGGGGAAATCTAGATTAATCTAGGTTGCTTTAGGCAAATGTGCCTTCTATAAAGTTGTAGATCATCTTTCTATCTTTCCAATGGTATATAGTATGAAATTTTTGGACTTCGAAGTCGAAAGTTATGGTTCTTATAAGGGAAGATGCTTAGGAGTATAGATAATATCATCTGTGATGACATCATATCGTCTGTAAAGATGTATCATCTGTGATGATATCATATCATCTATGATGACATCATATTGTCTGTAAAGATATATCATCTGTGATGACGTCATATCGTCTGTAAAGATGTATCGTCCGTGATGAAGTCATATCGTCTATAAAGATGTATATCTGTGATGACGTTATATCGTCTGTAAAGATGTATCATCTATAATAATGTCATATCATCTATGATGACGTCATATCATCTGTGATGACATCATATCTTTTATAGTTGACTTTTTGCTTCTTCTGTTGTTGACTAAAACTTCTCCTTCTATACACTATCGTCTACTCCATATTTGACCCTTCAAATGATAGAATTTGTCTTCAGAAGTTTATAAAAGTTGTAGATCTTGAAGTCCTATTTAGAACCATTTAAAGAACGCCTTAGTCCGATATCTGTAGAGAAAGTTATGGTAATTTTCCTAATTCATCTGCTTTTTCAATTCGTCTACTTTTTTGTTTGGTTTCGTCTGATCCTATCGTCTGCTCTATGTTTGACCCTTCATAAGATAGAATTTGTCTTTAAAGTCTTCATTAAAGTTGTAGATCTTGAAGTTTTCTTTCGAACCATACAAATAACACCTTAATCTGATATCTTTAGGGAAAGTTATGGCAATTTTCGCAATTTGTCTGCTTTTTCAATTCACCTGCTTTTTCAATTCATCTAATCCTATTGTCTGCTCCATGTTTGAGCCTTCAAATGATAGAATTTGTCTTTAAGATCTTATAAAAGTTGTAGACCTTGAAGTCTTATTTCGAACCATCTAAAGAACACCTTAATCCGATATCTGTAGGGAAAGTTATGGCAATTTTCCTAATTCATCTGCTTTTTCAATTAGTCTGCTTTTTCGTTTAGTTTCGTCTGATCCTATCGTCTGTTCCATGTTTGACCCTTCAAACGATATAATTTGTCTTTAAGATCTTAATAAAAGTTGTATATCTAGAAGCCTTCTTTCAAACTGTATAAGAATGACCTTGATCCGATATCTCTAGTAAAAGTTATGGCAATTGGCCCACGACGAGTGCAATACGATTGAGGTCAAAACCCTATCTGATTCTTTCAGCCATAACTTTGTCATGGGATCTCCTAATTAGATGATTCTTGTCTCTAAATAAACTAGAGACAGAGCCACAAATGTTCTAAACAAGTCAAATTGAAATTCCAGTTTGAGTTTTCCCAAAATCTGTTCAGAAATAGGAAAAATGTGTTGTTTTGATGTTTGTCCTAGTGTGGGCACGCCACCCTTGTGGTATACGCGTTCAGATGTCACTTAGAATGTCGGGTTTATGACTCATGAGGGTAGGGGCCAAGCACTTAGGGTATCAGAGCAAGAAGAGAAATCGATGATGGGTAAGGAGACTTTGAAGGAATAAGTTCAGTGATTTTGATTTCGCAAGAGTTGGGTAACAGTATCCAACAATTTTTAAGAGCCTCCTTCTCTGCTGTTGCTAGATCTCCATCCATGGGGTTTTTTGTCAATGCCTTTTGAATAGAAAAGAGTTTATCCCTAGAGAATTCAATCTCCTTAGTAAGATTCAGTCCTCTCTTCCCGTTAAGAATCTTCAACTCCTATTTTATGGCCCTGAGCTTTTGGATACAAGTGTATTGCTTAGTCCCATAATTTTCATGCTCCAATCCTTTCTGTATAGCTTCTTGAAAACCCTCCATGTTAACGAGAAAATTATTAAATCTAAAGGGGTGTTGGATTTTATAGGAGGTGAACAAATCTATTATCTTTATATGAGTGTAATCCAAAATAACAAGGTCTAGGTACTTTGTGAAGCTTCTTGAAAAAGAAGTTAGCCATTCCACATTTACCAAAACTCTGTCCAATTTTTTCCTGATATTTCAAATAGAAGTTTGTGTATTTGTCCAAGTAAACTTATGACCTTCTGTTTTTAGATCAATAAGTTCCACCTCCTGCATATAGTCATACATATTTGGGGAGTAGTTGAGTAGGTTACACTTTCCTTCTGCCTCTGTCTTGTACAAAGTAGCGTTAAAATCACCATATACTATCTAAGGGGAGTTTACTAAAGGCTTGATCCTTCTTAAGAAATTCCATAGGTTAGTTCTTTGGAACACAGTATTAAAACTATAGACAAAATAGCTAAAATCCATGACTTTTTTATTTTGAAATAATGCAGTTTGCATATATTGCTGACTAGACTCCAGCATCTCAAGTTTCAAAAAGTTACCATCATAAGCTATAATGATCCTTCCATAAGCATGACTTTGATGGTTTCTAATGAACTTTCCAGTTGCTGCCCAAATATACCAACTTATTAAGATTTCCTTCTTTAATTTTAGTCTCTAACATACAAAAAACTCACAGCTTTTCCTTTATCACGAAATGTTTTAAAGCACAAAGCTGTCAAGGATTATTTATTCCTTTATCACAAAAACTTATATCGTGTTGTTTGATGTTTTTCATGACAATTTCTGTATTCGGAAAATTCCAAATGGTTATATTAATAAATGGGCTGTGTCTATCTCTGAAGAGAAGAGATATGGAGATACAAACACTACAAATGGTTGGGAAAAGAAGGAAAGATGATTAAATACCTAACAGTTTGGAAGATAAGGAATACAGTTAAGGTCGAGAGTTTTAGGTCGCCTAGTTGAGACTTGTATTCCCAGTCTCTTGAAAAAGAAATAAGAAAATGTGTTAAAACCAAGGAAGAGGGTAGGGAAGTGAATAATTTCCCTAGTCTTGCGTAATTACAAATTTGAATGCTGAATGCATGACTGTTCATGAATGAATCAGTTGGAAGGGTCCAAATAAGATTTATCACCGTTGCAGTTTGGTTTATCTTTAGGCCATTGATAAGAAAGAATAGGAGAAGTGGATCATCAGTTACTGCTGCAATGTCTGAGTCTGAGGCGGTGCCACTGGGAAAGCAACAGGAACAACATAAGGAGGATGAGGGTGGTGGTGCCCAGGAGGTGGAAGCATGACAGGAGTCCCAACAGCAGAAGCCATATGACCTGGAGGAGCAGCAACTGCAACTGGGTGTCCAACTGGTGCACCATACATGCCTAAACCAGGGATATGTGGTTGGGCCCTGTGCTTCACAGCCGAGCCGATTCTGCCTGTAATTGTTGGGTTCGTGTTAGCCTCTTGGCCTGTAATTGGTGGCTGATGAGAGGACATATCTCCATTATTCACACTTGTAATGTCATGGATGCTAGACCTTCTTCTATCTCTGTTCATGGAGTTCAAGCGAATGAAGTATTTCTGAGCATGACTAGCCACTTGAGTAGGAGTCCTAGATATCACAAAGTTTCTTGATATGCTTCGCCAATCCCCTTTCCCGAACTTTTCAAGACCCAGTAAAAATAGCCTGGAAAATTATTTTGAAAAAAATGGTCAGACATATTCCCAATTATGGTGTCGATGAAAAGTGAGAAAAGGCGAACAAACCGCTGTACTCTCCAAAGAAAGATTTGGTTGTTTTTTCAATTCATAAGAACAAGAAGGAACAAAAAGATTAAGTTCAACCGTTAAAGGAAAGGCAGTCTTTAATCTTTACACCTGCTGGATTAAATACAGTTTGAAGGCAAAGGATGTTGAGAATTGTGAGTGAGTTTCTAACCATCCATGCTTTAAAAGACTCAAAACTTCCTGAACTCCAGTAGCTAGACACTAAAAGGGGGTATTGGTCTGGAGTTACCTATGCTCTTCTTCTGTCCATGGAATCCCTTTTCTTCTTTCCTGGTCCGACCTTGCTCCTCCTTTTCCTCCATGTCTGAATGTGTCGTGTGCTAACCCCAGAAAACTCCCATTTCCAAAACCACAATTGAGCCTCTTGTCAGAGGTATTTGCATGAGAATCCTCAGTTGAGGAAGAAGTTGGTTCCTCTCCTACGTAAATAGGAATTGGTATTGTTCCTGCTTCTATTGCACCAACATCCTCTACTAGTTCTTGGTAATGCTGTTTCAATTCCTCAAGGCTTTTAATAGGAACCATAGAAGCAATCTTTCCCCAATGCTCTTCACTGGGGTCTCCATCAACCCAGTGCATTGCAATTCCATTCTCAAAAGCTTTCTCTTCATCTCTGCTCCAAGTAATTGAAGTTGGCAATGCCATGTTGGGTTTTGGGTTCACAATTGTTTCTTTAATCTTTTATGTTAAATGAGTTGCACTTGCACTGGAATTTTCGTGTGCACTGCATTGGATAAAAGAAAAACAAGGGGAAGAAGGGGGTGCGTAGGATAAGGAGGAAAGTACGTAGGGGCCCACTTTAGGGTTGCATATTTGTAGTATAGGAGTGTAAGGCGCATCTCGTTATCAAATGTCAATTGATGAGGACCACTTTGTAAATTGCAATGGGCAAATTTGTCGTGTTATTATCGCGAGTCTTCCTTCCTTGATCTTAGCCTTTGGTAGATCTCTTGATGCTCCAAAAGTTGAGAGAGATAGAAAGCCTCTGTATAAAATCCAGGATACTGACACAGCACAATTTTTCTTTTTACTTTATTAAATAACGTCCTTTTTTAAGAAACAGAAGAAGGTGTCCAATAACTTGTAACGCTCAAGCTCTTAAAAATTAAAAGTGTGGTTTTAACTTACAGAATGTTTAATTGATATCTTTTGCATATTGTGGTTTTGGTTTAGAATATCGCAGGAATTTAGAATTTGTAAGGATTAAAATATTAATTGACTTTCTCATACTTGAAAATATTTTTTATTGTAGCCTTAAAAAATATTTTCACGCTAACACAAATCTTTCTTTCAATCTCCTTGCAATTCTTTCTTTTGCTAATCTTACAATCATACTCGGCAACAATTTCTAAAAATCGAAGATTTCAAAATTTCTAGTTATCTTTGAAATGAACTATTATTTTTATATTGAGAGAAACAAACATGGGACATGGTGCATTGAATTATGCGTTCAACTTTAATGAAGGTATCAGACTAGGGTATAGGACAATTTTGTCCTTTTTTAGATCATTGGATGATTATTAATTATATTTTTTAGTTTTTCAATAATTTATTGTAATTTAATCAGATAAAGATAATAAAGTGACTCAATAAATTATTTAAATTAATGGGTCAAAGTCCGTATAGAAAATAAATCTCAATCAGTATGGACTGGACCCATATCGATCTTGTGATGGGACAGCCTGATATGAATGCTATATATATAAATGTTAAGGTCTCCTGCAGTTGCTTATATCAATCGTAAGCATAAAGATTCTTTAACTTGTTAAGTGAGTTTACATTTTGAGAAAACTATAGAAAAATCTCACCCGCATTTCGGAGAGCAATTTTCGTGGAGGCAGTGATAGATTTGCACTCGTTTCGGCTTCGAAAAGTTCGTTTAAAGTTACAAGGACTGAAATCAAGTATTTCCACATTTCTTCGTTTCCTGCCCTTTTACATTCGATCCAAGATATGTAATTAAGATATTGTTACGTATTACATGTGGTATCAGAGCAAAGACATGATCGGGTGGTTAAAATAAAAAAATTTCAGTTTTCTATCCATAAGGCTTTCAGAGATTTAACTTCTGTTCCTCAATTTTTTCTTGCTTTTTATTGCATAAAAGTAGTATACATATGTTTAATCTTGAGAAACGGGGTGAAAACAAGCCCGGGAGCTTGAAAAATTGACCTAAAACTCGCTGGAAATTGCCTTTTACGCATAACACGTTGAGCGCTTGTGTCAGCCGTGTGATACTGACTGGACGCGTGTCTGATCTGTGTGACGCACACGCCAGCGTCGATGGGGGCGTTCGTCGTGCATACACGACATGCGTCAGACGTGTCCTTTGCGTGTCTGACACGAGTGCATGCTCAACATGCGTGGCTAACGTTAACCGTATGGAATTTACTACAGTGTTTTTAAAAAAACACACAAAATTTTCAAATCTCCTATAAGGGTGTCCCGGGATATTTTGGGTCAGTTTTCGGGTTCGGAAAATTCATAAAGTGATTTTTTATATTTTCTGGATTTATTACATTAGTAATAAATTAAAGTTTAACTATAGAAAAAGAAATTAAGGCATTCTGAATCTCATTTTAAGTAAATTTTCATGCTTTAGACATCACATAAGAAGATACTTCAAGTTTTTGTGTCTCTAGTCTTATATTCAATGTTTGGGATCACATGATAATTACTTGGAAAAAGAATTAAGACATTCTGAAGCCATTTTTGAATAAATTTTTGGTCAACAAACTTACCATAAGGGAGATACATGAGGTTCTCGTGTCTCAGGTAGTCGGTTCAGTGTCCGGTGATGCATGATAGTCACTCTACTGATATTTTTCTTTTACAAAAATCTAAAATAAAGTTTTCAGAGAATATCTTTAGCACGAGTGTGTGACAATGAGACTGTGCATTCAGATTTTTGCATTTATTGATGTTACATTGTCACATATCATATACCCATAAAGAATGTGAGAATGACATAAAGATGTATCCTTCGTGTTTTTGGACTTTTTGAGTCCTAATAAAGATGTAGTCACCATAGTGGTTTTTGGAGTTAGTATTTTGAATGATTTTGTTTACACATTAGAGGATGTCTCTGGTCTCATGTTTGGTTATTTTGCCCACAAGTGTTGGCCTTACATGAGATTTTGAGATGCGCATAAAGGCATTGAATAGAGAAAAGTAGTTGTTTGAATGATCTATTCGCCTACAGGTGGTAGTTTCATGAGAGTTGATGGTTTGTACTCTGATCGCTTTTACGTGGAGGTCTAGTTACATATATTATGTATTCAAACCACACATGTTTCATAATATATGTGACCGTATTTTCAGTAAAGATATTATTTAATAGCTTTGAGTATCATTGTTATCCTACATTGTGCTAATTTAAACATTATCATTTTACAGTCAACTTTTTGATCAATAAAACCAGTGTCATCATTGAAATCCTGACCGGTTTTAATACGAAGAAGTGGACAGAGGATGTATTGAATGTTATGGAGATAACTGAGGTTGATATGCTCATACAGACGGATAGGCCATCTCTACCTACATCTATGAGCTAGAAAGCTCATAAAGCAGCCTATGAATCCTGGGATCGGTCTAATAGATTAAGTCTTATGACCATTAAAAATTTCATTCCTAACCATCTGCTTAGTGAGCTTCTAGACACAGATATAGCGAAGAAATTTCTTGATAATGTCTGCCAGAGGTACACAGTCGCACCTAATGTTGAGACAAGTGTCATGATGAAAGAGTTATTCTTCATGAGATATACAGGAGAAGGGGGAGTAATGGAGTATATATAAAAAATGGTCCATCTTTACAATAGACTGAAGATGTTAAATATTCGTCTTCCTGATGTCTTCATTGTTCACTAGAATCTGAATGCACTCCCTCCATAGTTTAGTAATCTGGAGATGACATATTACTCGCTAGATGAGGAATGGGATTTCAATACTTTGGTTGCCCATTTCATTACTGAGAAGGAGAAACTCAAGTTTGCTACTCCTATAGCCCTTAAAGCAACTAAAGGGAAGGCAAATATGAAGCCTGCTAAGATCAAAGATAGAAAGACTAAATCTTCTCCACATGCTAATGCTGGTCAATCTAGTGTTAGTAAAGGTCCATATGACATAAAGAAACTAGCAGTATAAGGCCTAGAAGGAAAGACTGAGACCATCAGGTAACTCCTTGTCTTATAAATTTATGAATCTAAATTGCGATAGTCACATTAACTATTTGGTGGCTATATAGTGGAACATCTGATCACGATATTCTACAATGTAGTGGTTTGTATCAAGGATAAAGCCAAATAAAAGAAAGGAGGAACTGATGGTTCATAGCAATGAAGAAGTAGAAGTAATATCTATGGGGAATGTATGTACTGAACCTTATAGTAAGGTTTATTTGGGTTTTACACGACACATTTTATATGTGATCTTTTAATCAATTTTAGACAACGAGGGTTAGTGTTTTGTATTTAATGCTTCTATTGTACAATTGTTGTTTAATACAAAACATAATGGTATAACTTTCTTGTCATATGGTTTGTATAGAATGTGTCTTACCCCAAATTAGATATATGTTTCTTTGTATCTTGCCAAACAAGTTAAAAATGAAGAGCCCTGATGAATGAGAAGTCATACATAGTATGGTATAAAAAGTTTAAGCCACATTTCCAAAGCTAGGGATGAGAGATTAATCAAGGAAAGCATTTCTCAATTATAGATTATGATGATCTGGGAACATGTATTGACTCTTACAGGAGTAAGTTGACTGATAAAGATATTGAGGTCAACTTATGCTTTTAACTTGTTGAGTCTGATACATAAAGATATTAGTAGACCTTATACAGTTACATTGTGCAATTCTAAATGTATTCTGATATTTGTTGATGATTATTCCTATTGCAGTTGTGTGTTCTTGCTTAAAAACTGACTGTTGAGAACCAATTGTGAAAATACATTAAGATAGTCAAATTTGACCGTGGAGAGAATATCATGACAAACATGGTGTTTCAGAACTTAAAAAGGTTTGTTTGCCAAATATATGGAATTAGTTAAAATAGTGACTTAATTCACTATGCTGGGTAGTTCTGAGTAAAATGGTGTATTATCGAGAGGTATAACGACACCCTAAAGGACTTCAAAAAGTCGATGCAAAATAGGGATATTCTACCTGATTATCTAAAAATGTCGAGACCCAGCTTTGCACACATTCATGTATGAGGCTGCCTTACTGAGGTAACATAATCCTTATAAAAAAATTACTTGCTCGTTAAGTTCATTATTATTTAGTAAGATATCTCGACCACTTTAAAGCTACAACTTTTACTATAGAGAAGGAGGGATCGAAATAGTAGAATCATAAATAGCTAAGTTTCTGGAATACGATGTCTATGATGATGGTGGACCTATTGACCCTTCCAATAATAACAAGGCGGATACTACAGTTATTATGTACCCGCTACTCATATAGTTAGATTCAGTGAATCTAGGTCTTTATAGCGTGCCTGTATAGGAACAATAATCCATACCTATTCACACAGTGGTTCTTGGGAGTACAAGATCTAATGTAGTTATGTAAGCCCATTAGAATGAGATGACTTGCTATCCTCTCTAATTTCATGGTCTATCAAGTGAACAGGACTATGATATTAGGCATGTTTTGAATCCAGTTACTTTTATAGAAACTATCTTTGGACCAAATGTAGATTTGTGGTGGAATGTAATGACTGATGAGATGCAAGCCATGGAGCACAATAAGGTCTAGGAGCTAGTTGATTTGTAGCGGAACTGTAAACTCGTCAGTTGTAAATGAAGTTTTAGACCTAAAAGATTTTAGGATAGAGTTCAGCGGTTTATAGGCTCGCTTAGTTGCCCAATAATTCACTCAGGGAGAAAGGTTGACTTTATTTTACATTTTCTCTCGAGGAGGTTGACTTTATGTTATTTTTTTTCTCGTAGGATACATTTTGAGTGATTAAGGCAATTGTAGCTCATGATGATATAAAGTTACATCAGATGACTGTCAAAACTGCTTTCTTAAATAAAGACCTTTATGAAGTGGTATATATGGTACAACCTAAAAGATTCAGGATCTAAATGGAACTGACATAGTTTGCACGTTATGCAAATCAATATATGGCTTAAATCAAACCTCCCGAAAATGATACCTTATATTTTATGAGGTTATGACCTCTTTAGGCTTCATGGAAAACAAAGTTAAAGATGTTTTTACTATAAGGTTAGGGGGAGCAAACTTATCTTCTTATTACTGCATGTAAAGGATATATTGCTCACGTCAAATATATTGGCCATGTTGCATAAGGTTAAGCAATTTTTAGCCAAACATTTTGACAAAAAGGACTTTGGTGGAGCATCTTTTGTCCTAGGTGTTCAGATTCATTAGGACAGATCTTAACACTTATCAGGCATCTTATAAAGTGCATACATTGAGTATGTATTATAGAGATTCAATACGGTTAATTGTAAACTTTTCATAACACCTATCTCTCATAGTGAGAGATGATTTTTAGCACAATATCTAAAGAATAAAGTAATGAGAAAGGTTATGAGGAATGTTTCATATACTTGTACTGTCTAGCCTAATGTATGCTTGGGTATGTATTAGGCGGGACATTGTGTCTACTGTTAGACTGCTGGGTCGATATCTAGCTAACCTAGGTGTGGACCATTGAAATGCAGTTAAGTGAGTGTTGAGATACCTAAAGGATACCAAGGATTATACATTGACATACAGAATAGTCAATGATTTAAACCTCACAAGGTATACAGACTCTGATTTCACTGTGTTCGGATGATCGAAAGTCCAGTTATAGTTACAGTTTTAAGTTTGCAGATGGTACAAAGTCGTGGAAGAGTGTCAAGTAGAGACGGGTGACTTCCTTGATGATGCATGCAAAGTGCATGCTATGAGGATGCTTCACAGATGGTTTCACTCAGAAACTTGATTTCTAAGTTGTCTGTGGTTGATTAAGTGACTAGACCCATTCGGTTGTACTGTGATAATCTTCTTGCTATGTGGTTTAATAATAACAAAGAATATTAAAGGGTCTTAGCATTTAAAGATCAATTATTTGGCCATAAAGGTGTTGATACGAAAAAGTTGACATTAAGATTTGGAGCATTTAAGGATTGAGGAAATGTTAGTCGATCCTTTAACCAAAGGACTTCACCCACTTTTGTTTATGACACAAGTATACAATATGGGTGTTTTAAAGTACTTAGACGTTGTTAGTTAATGGATCGTTATGTTTGCTCTATGTACATTTATACATTTTAATGTATTATGATAATATGATGGTTCATCGACAAAGATGGTCATTGTTTATCCTTAGTAATAGATACATGTTATTGTATATTGCCATAATACATATAAAGTTTAAGATTTATGTTAATTTTAAGCGTTTAAAGGTCATTGGGCATATATACAGATTGACCTTAAGCTTATATCATTTTGACGCATACAGCTTTATACAAATATCCAAAAAGTTTGACAAGACATAGGGGGATATAAGTTTTTAATTTCATAAAAGTTCTCTAATGCAGTTTAGCATTTGGTTAGAGAACATAAAGGTTTTCTCTAATGTAGTTTATAATTTGGTAAAAGGAAATAAGTTTTCTCTAATGTTGTTTAACATTCGTTGAGTAAAAACATGATTTCTCTAATGAAGTTTAGCATATGTGGTTTAGCATAAAGTTGGAGAATCGAGACCTACAAACGAAGATAATATAATTTAGATCATAAAGGTATCATCTTAGTTTGCCACACTCCATTTTCTCATTCATGTTAGTGAGGTATTAGGTATATGTGATTATATCAGATTTGTGTCACACATGACACATGCATTTGATACTTTTCAGTATTGAAAGCCTTACAGGACGGAATGATGTACTTTCATTATTTTTGGATCAAATGTTTGTTTTAAACCTAGTCGACTAATTCAGTAGCGTGACTTAAACGAGTTTTAAAATTGTTTTAAAACTTGGGTCAAAACTGCAATGAATGCTTGTCCAACGGAGAAAATGTTGGACAATTTTGTCCTTTCTCATAAAGTTGGATAACTATTAATTGTATTTTTAAGAGAATGTTGGATAATTTTGTCATTTCTCATAAAGTGGGATAACTATTAATTGTATTTTTTGATTTTTCAATAACTTATTGGTTAAGTTACATAATTTGATCTAGATAAAGATAATAAAGTGACCCAATAAATGATTTAAATTAATAGGTCAAAGTCTGTATGAAAAATGGATCTCAATCAGTGTGGACCTGACCTATATCGGTCTTGTAATGGGGAAACCTGATATGGATGCTATATATATCAAGGTTAAGGTCTCTTGTAGTTGCTCATATCAATCATAAGCATAAGAATTCTCTGACTCATTAAGAGAGCTTACGTTTTGAGAAAATTATAGAAAGACCTTACTCGCGTCTCGGAGAACAATTCTCGTAAAGATGACGGTGGATTCACGTTTGTTTGAGCTTCGGAAAGTTTGTTTGAAGTTACGGAGAATGAAATCAAGTATTTCCGTTTTTATTCTTTTCTTGCCCTTTCACATTTGATCCAAGATACATAACTAAGATACCATTATGTATTACGTAGAGGAGTTGGTTCAAATTTCATTTTAAATGGTTGAAACTTTTTTTAGAAAATTGACATTAATTTTATTTAAAAATAATATTATTTTTGGTCTTTAAATTTAAGACAACCTTATTTTAAGAAATGAAAATAAAATGGCGTCATTTAAAATATATTGAATGATCAAGATGATGGTATTTTGGAAGATCCGAGCAACTAAAAAACTATTGTTTGAGATGGCTGAAGCAGACTCGAATCCATGTAAGAGTCACCCAACTCAGATGCAACGAAGCTTCGACCCGAGTTCAAACTGCACCTCCATGACTTGATTCGATCTAAGTCCAATTATTAAAGCTAATGACAAATAAATAATTATATGAGAAAGACTCTTTAGCCAAACGCTTTAAGTAATAATTTGAAATTTGGAGTATTTTTTGTCTTTTTGATGATTTTATTTAATATTATATAATTAGGTAAAATTAAAATATAATTTATCTTTTCTAATAATCAAATTATTTAAAAAAAACATTGCAATAATCGCTGGACTTTGGTACAACCAAACTTGTGTTGCTAGGTCGAAAATTACAGTTTAATCCTTTGTGAGTAGGTCAAATATGTAAAAGTTGTTCGAATTAAATCATTTCAAATTCAGTTTGCTGATGTTAACATTGGAACTTAATCCTAAAGTTTTGAGCTAGGTTGTACCCATGAATTAAACTTAACCATAATAAATATTTAGGATTTGGTAAATTTTAAATAAAAGCATCAATAAATTTACAATAACACCAAAATGTAAGTTAGAAGTAAATGGGTATATAAGAAATTTAATCTTCAAATCTTAGATTAATCCAAAGAGTCATTCTCATTCTACATGCTAAAGACTTAATTAAATTACAATTATTCTCATTTAAACAAGGACACAATAAAATAACTTTTAAGATTAGGGAGTCGAATTTTAATATAAAATTAGTAACTCATAGCACATTTGTATGTTGTGATATGATTATCTTAATAATTAGAATAAATGTATGTTGTTATATGATTATCTTAATAATTAGAATAATGAATTAGTTTTCATTTTAATTTAGCACATCTTTTAGTAATAATGTATAATTCATGCTTGTGTTTTTTTTTTAAACTTCCTGTTCTATCTATACAAACCAATAATTAATCACTTTTTCTTTATTATAAATTAGAAAATATAAGAATTAATGATAGTAATAACGAGAGTTGTTTTAAAGATACATTACAAATCAAAAGATCATTACTTTGTTCCTTAACCATCTACTTAATAGGCGGGCACAATATTTAGGATTGCCTTGTTAATTTTTTTAAATAATTTTTTAGCATTAAAATTATAAAATAATAATTTTTTAAAATTAAATTTAAGTCTAGACCTTTTTAAAGTCTAATTTTTTAAAACAAAACGAAAGTTGAGTCTTGGATTATTCTAAGTTTGATTTAGCTCATAGATTGGCCAATTAAGAATTTCTAAATTTAAATTGATAGGTTATCCCTAACCATCTGTTTGGTTAGCGTCTTCAACATGCAGAGACGGGACGAGACAGAACAGAACAAGACGGAATAGAACAAGAATTGAAGACAGTGAGATGTTTGGTTGCGGTGGGCAGAACAGAGAAAATTGTCTTCATCCTGAGGACAGAAATGTGTTCGGTTGTAGGGAATAGAACAAAAAACAGTGTTAATGACAAAAATGCCCTAAAGTATAATATATTGGAAAGATGTAATTTATTGATTATTTTATAATTGTATCAATATTTATTTGAAATATATGTGTAATTTGTTAATTACGATGAAATAAAATGAGAAATTAGGCATATTTATTGAAATACGAAACTTAAAAATTAACTATCTTACAAGTTAATTATCTTA
>JANSVA010000007.1:22271824-22284480 GCA_025504915.1 Erythroxylum reticulatum | reverse complement strand
ACGTTTCTTTCAAGAAAATGGAAATAAATGGTTTCAACTACTTCAAAATCGTGCATTTATTACTCTTTGAATGATTTAAGGATGTGCTGCATGTTTTGCATATAAATTTTGTTTGACATATGAAGATGATTTTTGAAAAGATATCAAGTTTAAGAAACTAAGTTTCCAAAATATACTTTTTAGGCAATATGCTTTACATTTTATATAGGTTTGTGGTAGTCCCCTAAGTTACGTCAAGTGCACTTTGAGAAAAGGATTCTCCCGCCTGCCCATTAGTGGCTTGGAGCTCCTTCAAGGACTCCCCTAAGTTTATGGCTACGTAAGACCATTATGTGGAATTGCATAGTAAGTTTTGTTTGGGATCCACCCGAACTATTATGATATGCTTATAAGCTCATGATAAATTGCCAAAAGTGATGCATACATAATTTCAATAGCGTAAATTTCTGCATTGGAAAGGACTTCATAAATGGTTTTGCTTATTACTAATTATAAATTGTTACCCACTGTCTTAAGCTCACCCCCTCTTTTTCCTCCCCCAAATTCAATTGATGAGCAAGGTATTGAGTAGATAAGGGTCAGGGCATCACTCCAAGTTTTTGTGTATTTTGTATTTGAAGCAAATTTTTTACAGAGAGGCTTTAGTTGCATTTTGAGCAAATCATGGATTATGTACCTTCTGTATTTTGGTATTGTAAGCTATTAATATATTTTTGGCTTGAAATGCCCATTAATGCTTTTTAAGAATCCTATCTTTTGATGCAAATAGAATATAATTGCAATTTTGATCATGACTCTGTTTTAAGTTTGCACATTGCATTTTAAGTTCCATAAGGGAAAAGTTCGTGTTCGAACTTCAAGGGAAGGTCTAAATTAATCCAGGTCAATATAGGTAAAGGTGCCTTCAGTAAAGTTATAGGTCTCTCTCTTTTAGCTTTCTAACCACATATAGTATAAAATTGTTGGACTTATAGGTTGTAAGTTATGGTCTTTAAGAAGGGGAGATTCTTATGCTTAGGGGTATACCTTGGTATCGTCTGTAAAGATGCTTTGTCTTAAGAGATCTATCATCTGTAATGACGTTATATCGTTTGTGATGATGTCATTCATCTTAGGAGTTGTATTTTCTGTAAAGACGTATCGTCTGGGATGACGTCATATCTTTTGTATTGATGTCATATCGTCTATGATGACATCATTCATCTTAAGAGTTGTATCGTCTATAAAGACGCTTCGTCTTAAGGAATGCATCGTCTGGGATGACGTCATATCATCTGTGATGACGTCATTTGTTTTAAGTTTACTTTTGCTTCATCTTAAGTTGACCATCTGTATCATCCTAGATTGACTTCTACTTCGTCTTAAGTTGACCATCTATATCGTCTTACGTTGACTTTTGCTTCGTCTTAAGTTGACCTTTCAACTTTGTCTGCCTTTGTCATTTGTCTATCTTTCAGCATCATCTGCCTTTGCCATTCGTCTGTCTTTCCGCTTCATCTGCCTTTATCATTCGTCTATCTTTCAGCATCGTCTACCTTTGCCATTCGTTTGTCTTTCAGCTTCGTCTACCTTTGCCATTCATCTATCTTTTTACTTCAATTGCCTTGAACATTCGTCTGTTATTTGCTCCCTTTGTTTTCTGCCTGTGTGACCTAAACTTCTCCTTCTGTACACTATTCGTCTGATGCTATCATCTGCCCCATTTTTTACCCTTCAGATGATAGAATCCGCCTTCAAGCTCTTCTTTCAAACCGTCCTAAGATGGTATTAATCTGATATTCCAACTGATATTTTTGCTAATTGCCTTAAGATAGGTGCTTTAAGATTAAGTTTTTCCTAAATAAATCAGTCCTGAAATAAAATAAGACCATTGTTTTGATGTTTGTCCTAGTAGGGGATCGCCGCCCTTATGGAACACGTGTTCAACTATCACTTAGGATGTCAGACACATGAACCTCGAAGGTAGGCTCCTAGCACTTATGGTATCAGAACGACTAGGTTTCAGAGTATCCTAGGCATGTGGTGGGTAGTCTATGATATAAAATGAACATACATCATTTTAAGGTGAATAACTTGCATTATTTTGAATTGTTTTACAAGATTTGAAATTTTCTTTATACGATTTGAATTGTTTTACGTGATTTGAAACTGTTTTGCATAAACTAATGATTTTCAATGATTTTAAATTGAAGAAGTGGAAAATGATGCCTCGAAAAAGACTTCGAGGAGCTGTGACTCGATCTGGCTCTCACCAAGGGAGCACGGATGAATCCTATGTCCTGTAAGATGCTAGGACAGAGCCTGCTCCTAATTCTGAGGCACCTAGTGTGCAACATGAAGTGTCAGTGCCTCCTCCTCCTATGTCTGCTATGGACCCATGATTCTTTCAAGCCTTTGATCAGGCTTTCACATATTTCATGGGCCAAGGGTCGTAAGGGCCTGTGCCCGCTTTAGTAGATAAAAGTGGATAGTATGATAAGCTCCATAAGTATGGAGCTGTGGATTTTAGTTGGACTATAAATCTGAAAGAAGTTTAGGCCTGGTTAAAGAGGATCAAGAGGGTTCTGATTCAGATGAAATGCTTCGATGAAGAGAAGCTGGATTATGCAATTAGCTTGCTGTAAGGGGATGCACTTCATTGGTGGGAATCAGTGCCCCACAATTAGGATATACCTCTGGTGTTGTCATAGAAAGAATTTTTGGAAGCTTTCAGAAGGAAGTACTTCTCAAGGTTCTATATCCAAAAGAAGGCTAGGGAGTTCCTAAACCTCACACAGAGGAACATGAGTGTGAGTGAGTATGAGATGATGTTCACCCAGCTATCACGGTATGTAGTCAACATTGTTGCGAATGAGGAGGACAAGTGCCGTAAGTTTGAGGGAGATTTCCATCTGGGGATCAAGAAGAAAGTCTTAATCCATAATTTATATGACTACCAGCAGTTGGTAAATGTCGCACTTCAAGCTGAGAAGCTGGAGAATATCAAGTATGAGATGAGTAGGAAGAGGAAGAACTGAGAGCAATTTTCCAGGAAGGGTGTAAGTGCTCCAATACCTAAAAGGGGTGTGAAGAGTTCCCGTACATAGAGTGAGGCGGGGAGTAGTGCCTCTACTAAGAACAAGCAAGCAAGGGTAATGTCAGTGCAAGCCTCAACAGTAGGAGGCAATAGTAAGGTGGAAAGCAGCAGGAACATAAACCCCCAATTTGAGCATTCTGGAAAGCTTCATATAGGAGAGTGCTTCTAGTTACTTGGATCATGTTTTCGATGTGGAGAGAAGGGACATACAATCAAGGATTGTCCCTAAGTAACAAAGCAGCAGGGGTCGCAGCTACAAGACCTAAGGAGAGATTAAACAATGGGAACTCGACCAGCCATCGAAGTGGGCAGTTCTGAAGCTGCAAAGAAGGTTATTCCTCTAGGAAGGCCAAAGGGTCACGCACAGGTAAGAGTTTTTTCCATGACAAGGGAGGAAGCAGCAGCCACACCAGAGGTTGTCACAGGTATGGCCCAATTATTTGATTCAGTAGTTTATTTACTAATTGATTCTGGTTCCACGCATTTTTTTGTTTCTACAAGTATGATTCTACATGGTGTGAATTCAGTGATTTTGAATAGTCCTTTGTTTATTAGTATACCTCTAGGATGGATTGTAGTAATCAGTCAAGTAGATAAAGGCTATGAGCTCTTCATCGATGGTCCTAGACTGGTAATGGATTTACTACCTCTAGACCTAAAAGGCTTAGATGTTATACTTGGAATGGATGTTATGGAAAAATATTGTGCGAAGTTAGATTATGGCCCCAAAGAAGTAGAGTTTGATCTTGGTAATCATGAGAAGGTGACCTTCAGAGGGGACTGAAGGACATCTCCTAAGCTTGTTTTGATTTTGTTAGTAGACAAGATGATGAGGAAAGGGTGTGAAGCCTTCTTAGTGCATGTTATAGACACTGATGTAAATGAAGGGAAGTTAGAGGATTTTCCAGTTGTGAGGGAATTTCCAGACGTGTTTCTAGAAGATCTACCTAGTTTGCCACCAGTGAGCGAAATCAAGTTTTCCATTAACTTGATTCCCAAAACCGCACCCATTTATATACCACCGTATAAGATAGCCCTAGCTGAACTAAAGGATCTCAAGGAACAGTTGGAAGAATTGTTAGAGAAGGGGTACTAAGGCCAAGCTCGTCACCATGGGGAGTGCCAGTCTGTTTGTGAAGAAGAAGGATGGAACGTGACACATGTGCATTGATTATTAGAGACTCAACAAGGTGGCTATTAAAAACGAATGTCCTCTACCTTGGATTGATGATCTATTTGACCAGCTATAGGGAGCAAAGGTCTTCTTCAAGATTGATCTCAAGTCAAGTTATCATCAGCTCAGAATCAAGGAATCTGATGTAAACAAGACAGCCTTCAGAACACGGTATGGGCATTAGGAATTTTTAGTTATGCCTTTTGGACTGACCAATGCTCCAATTGCTTTTATGGATCTCATGAATAGGGTCTTCAAGGAACATGTACATCAATTTGTTATAGTATTTATCAATGATGCTCTGATATATTCCAAGAGTGAAGGGGAATATGAGGAGCATCTCAGGATTGTATTGCAGACATTGAAGGAGAGGGAGCTTTATGCTAAGTTCAGCAAGTGTGAGTTTTGACTTCATATATTGGTATTCCTTAGACATGTGATTTCGAAGGATGGGGCACATGTTGATCCGAGGAAGGTCAAAGCCGTGGTGAATTGGCATGCACCCAAGATAGTGCTAGAGGTGAGGAGTTTTCTAGGTATGGCAAGTTATGATAGGAGATTCGTTGGGGGATTCTCTATAATAGCAACTCTAATGACAAAGTTATTGAGGAAGAATAAAAAATTTATCTAGAGTGAGGAATTTCATAAAAGCTTTGAGGAGCTCAAGTGTAGATTGACAAGTGCTCCAATTCTGACTATGTTTATGGGAGATGAGGCTTATACAGTATATAATGATGCTTCAACAAAGGGTCTGGGTTGTGTATTGATACAATCAGACAAGGTAATAGCATATTTCTCACGGCAGCTAAAGCCTTATGAGTTAAATTATCCGTCCCATGATTTGTAATTGGCAGCAGTGATTTTTACCTTGAAGATTTGGAGACATTATCTGCATGGGATTCAGACGAGAATTTTTACTGATCATAAAAGTCTTTAAGTATTTGTTGAGACAGAAGGAATTAAATTTAAAGCAGATAAGGTGGATTGAATTGCTTAAGGATTATGATTTATTGATTGAGTATCATCCAAGAAAGATAAAATGTAGTGGCAAATGCTTTGAGTAGGAAATCATCAATAGCTCATGTTCAGACAATTTATCTGTCGTTATTGGAAGAGATGGATAAGCTTAGAATAAGTTTGAAGCAGGAGGAACCTGATTGTTTAATTGTTACTTTCAGAGTGAGACCGATACTCAAAGAAAAGGTTAGGGAGCTATAAGTTCAGGATGCAGAATTGAGGAAACTCCGAGAAGAAATTCAGAATGACAAGACGTCTGAAGCGATAGTAAAGGATGATGGACTTATGGTTATAGGAAACCGACTTTGTATCCTGAATGTCAAAGAAGTAAAGGATGAAATATTGGATGAGGCACACAATGTGCCTTATGTCATACACCTAGGTAGCACCAGGATGTACAAAGATCTTATAGATCATTTCTGATGGAAAGGTATGAAGAGGGATGTAGCAAAGTATGTAAGTGTCTAGTGTGTCAATAAGTTAAAGTTGAACACCAGGCACCTTTAGGCAAGTTAAGGCCATTATCCATTCCTGAGTGGAAGTGGCAAAGAGTAACCATAGATTTTCTGATGGGTTTGCCCAAGACCAGTAGGAAGCATGATGCCATATGGGTCATTGTTGAACAATTGACGAAGTCAGCCCATTTTCTTACCATTAAACAGACCGATTCTCTGCAAGTACTAGCAAAGAAGTATACCGATGAGATAGTGAGACTGTATGGGATTCCAAACTCTATAGTTTCTGACAAAGATCCTCGGTTTACTTCGAGATTCTGGGGAAGCTTACAAGAGGCTCTAAGGACCAAGTTAAAATTTAGCACAGCTTTTCACCCCTAGACAGATGGTCAATCTTAAAGGACCATTCAGACATTTGAGGGAATGCTTAGAGTATGTGTAATGGACTTTAAAGGAGCTTGGGATGAACATTTCCCACTGGTCGAAATTGCTTACAATAATTTGTACCATTTGAGCATTCAAGTGGCTCCTTATGAGGCACTGTATGGAAGGAGATGTAGAACTCCTATATGTTGGGATGAAAAAGGAGAAAGAAAATTAATAAGACCAGAGCTGATTCAGATGATAGTTGGCAAGGTCAAGTTACTTAAACAAAGGCTTAAAGCGACCCAGGATAGAATGAAAAGTTACGCTAATGCACACCGAAAGAAGATGGAGTATGGAATCGGTGAAAAAGTCTTCCTTAAGACGACTCCTTAGAAAGGGATCATGACGTTTAGCAAGAAGGGCAAGTTCAGCCTAAGATATGTGGGTCCCTATGAAATTCTTGAGAGGAGTAGACCGCTAGCTTATAGGTTGGCGTTTCCACCGGAATTGTCACGAACACATGATGTCTTTCATGTGTCCATCTTAAGGAGATATAGATCAGATCCCTCTCCCATTATTCAGAGCACTGAGGTTCAGTTAAGAGATGATCTAAGTTATGAGGAGATTCTAGTGTAGATCCTGGACATTAAGGAAAATATGGAGAAACCATTCTGAAGAAGAGGCCACGTAGGAGCCTTTGGAAGGTATAAGGGAGAAGTACCCACAACTCTTCAATGACTTAGGTAATAATTTCGATGGCAATATTATTTTAAGAGGGGGAGAAATGTTGGCCCAGGATTTTTTTTTATGAATGAGCATGATTAAATTAATTTTAGGGTTTTGCGAGATTAAATTGTGTTGGAGTTAATTAGCATATTAATGTGAGTAAGATATTATGTTATAGGTTAAGGTAAATAAAGTGTTAGAATGATAAGATTTCATAAGGGGTATTGTTGGAACATCAATTAAGTTATAAAGTCTTAAAGCATTAAAGGAAAGGCAAAGTGGGAAGAAGGAATTATAGGCTTGTGTTTTAGAAGACAAAAACATTAGTGAAGAAAAAGAGAAGAGAGAGAAGATGAAAAGTAAGAAAGAAGGGAGAGAGAGTGTCGGTGATAGAGAGAAAAGGGAGAGTTGAGCTAGGTTTTAATTTTATTAAACTTTCAAGAGGGATTTTGAGAATTATCAAGGAGGGAAAAAAAAAGAGGAAGATTAGAGCTTTCATTAGAGTCAAGAAATTCATTAACTGGTGAAGACTCAAGGTAAGCTTATGTTAAATCTTTTGGAGTCTTAGGAAGGTTTTGGTTCTAAAAGTGTAGAAAATGTATGGGCTTAAGTATTCTAGGATCAATTCATACATGGGTTTCTTTGAATATTACGATTGGAGTTTTCTTTAATGAGGTTTTATTAATATTGAAGGGAGGCAAGAGGAGCAAGAGGAGAGACATCCTTAAACAAGCTTTTAGGCAAAGAAATTCAAGGTGGGTTACTTTTTATAGTTGAATAATAATCCATCAACGTTTAGTTTAAGAAAATGGAAATAAATGGTTTCAACTACTTCAAAATCGTGCGTTTATTACTCTTTGAATGATTTGAGGGCGTGCTGCATGTTTTGCATATAAATTTTGTTTGACATATGAAGATGATTTTTGAAAAGATAGCAAGTTTAAGAATCCAAGTTTCTAAAATATACCTTTTTGGGCAATATGTTTTACATTTTATGGGGGTTTGTGGTGGTCCTCTAAGTTAAGTCAAGTGCACTTTGACAAAAAGCTTCTCCCGCCTGCCTGTTAATGGCTTAGAGCTCCTTCAAGGACTCCCTAAGTTCACAGCTACTAAGACCATTATGTGGAATTATGTAATACGTTCTATTTTGGATCTACCTGAACCATTTTGATATGCTTATGTGCTCATGATAAATTGCCAAAAGTGATGCATACATAATTTGCAATAACAAAATTTATGCATTGGAAAGGACTTCATAAATGGTTTTGCTTATTACCAATTATAAATTGTTACCCCCGGGCTTAACTCACCCCCTCTTTTTCCTCCCCCAAATCCAGGTGATGAGCAACGTATACCTTGATATCATCTACAAAGACGTTTCATTTTAAGAGACATATCATTTGTAATGACATCATTCGTCTTAAGAGTTGTATCATCTGTAAAGACGCTTCGTCTTAAGGAATGTATCATCTGTAAAGACGTATCGTCTGGGATAACATCATATCATCTGTGATAATGTCATTCGTCTTAAGAGTTGTATCGTCTATAAAGACACTTCATCTTAAGGAGTATCATCTATAAAGACGTATTGTCTGGGATGATGTCATATCGTCTGTGATGACTTCATTTGTTTTAAGTTGACTTTTGCTTCGTCTTAAGTTGACCATCTATATCATCTTAGGTTGACTTTTGCTTCATCTTAAGTGACTATCTATATTATCTTAAGTTGACTTTTGCTTCGTCTTAAGTTGACCATCTATATCGTCTTAAGTTGACTTTTGCTTCATCTTAAGTTGACCTTTCAATTTTGTCTGCCTTTTTCATTCGTCTGTCTTTCAGCTTCGTCTGCCTTTGTGATTCGTCTGTCTTTCAACTTCGTCTGCCTTTACCATTCTTTTATCTTTCATCTTCATCTACCTTTTCCATTCGTCTGTCTTTTTGCTTTGTCTGCCTTTGACATTCGTCTGTTATTTTGCTCCATCTGTTTTCTGCCTATGTGACCTAAACTTCTCCTTTTGTACACTATTCGTCTGATGCTATCGTTTGCTCCATTTTTAACCCTTGAGATGATAGAATACGCCTTCAAGGTCTTCATAGAAATTGTAAACCTTGGAGTCTTCTTTCAAACCATCCTAAGATGGTACTAATCTGATATACCAACTGACATTTTTACTAATTTCCTCAAGATAGGTGCTTTAAGATTGAGGTTTTCCTAAATAAATCAATCCTGAAATAGAATAAGAGTGTTTTTTTAATGTTTGTCCTGGTGGGGGATCGTCGCCCTTGTGGAGTACGCGTTTGAATGTCACTTAGGATGTCAGACATATGAACCTCGAGGGTAGGGTCCCAACATTAGAACTCAAATCAGGAAAGAAATGAATGCCAGGAAGGAACATAACCTGCAGAGTTAGATAATAGAAGGAGCTGATCCATATGAGTAAAACTTGTTAGGCTCCAACTAGAATAATTGTTGATTTCATAAAATTAGATGTAATTGCTTTTGTTGAGGTTAAAATGGGTATATGATCAGATACCAAACTGTTTGACAACTTATATAAACAATTTGGAAAAACAAACATCCACCTAAAGTTAGCAACACTTATGTCCAATTTCTTCCTAATTAGATGAGGACCATTTTGTTTGTTATTCCAGACTTATAACAAACATCCACCTCAAGTTAGCAACACTCATGGATTGCAACTTTATTAAAGAGTTAAAGTCACTTAATAACATGGAAATCATATTGATTGAATTAACTAAATCCCTAATCTAGGTTTTGTAAGAAACGTTTTTGATATGTATTATTTTGTGCATATGAGTGAGATGCATAGATATTGACTTAGAGAGAACATATAAACTTTAAGGTGAATTATCTAATCTAAGATAAAATTCAAAGAAACTATCAGTACATTAAAATCATATAAGACTATTTCTCTACCATTAGGATGACAATCATGATTTGTGATGATCTGCCACTGAGATGGAAAATAACTAAGTGACCTACAATACTCCTTTCTCATTCTACTTTCAACAATTACTGTAAGAGTCACTTTATTTTATAAAATAGTATTCTTGATCATTAGCATCTTGTTAGTCAATTACAGTCAATGAGTTTTTTCCTTTATAAATTCATGCACTTGTCATATCATATTGCTTTATTATACTCTAAATACTTGGACTATTAGTTTTCTTTATTGATTGGATACTTATTCTACTAGTTTCTCTCTGAACCTACTTTTTCCTTTGATTCATCATTCTTTCCAGGCGATTCACATAGGACCTAGCCTAACCAAGAAGAAGAATAAGGTTGCACCAAGCAGCTTAGTACTGACACAACTACAGTTATGATACCGTCAGCTTCTTGGAAGTGCAGCTAATGAGCCATCTGCTCGTATACAGTTTCAAGATCATACACCTGCACTTTGTGAGCCTACTCTAACACTAAAAGATGTCACATCTATTCCTATTATTCATCCTAGAGATAAGTATGAACAAATTTTGAATATGCAACGCAACGTTAGTTCTCCATCAACTTCTCAAGAGATGCCTCCAGCTTCTAATTATCAGACACCAGTAAATCAGACTATTCTTCCCACTATGGGCTCTTCTTCTGCAAGCACTGCAGTTATGATCTTTCACATCACATTGGTGAAATTTATTAAGTTTAATTATTTTGCTTATCTAACCAACTAAGAGTATGTTATATGCTAATTATAAATTATTCCTTTGCTATTTTAGGATCCACGACTGATCCAAAAAAAAGTATGCTAATTATAAATTATTTCTTTACTATTTTAGGATCCATGACTGATCCAAAAAAAAGGGGTATACAAAAGGACACGGATTGGAAAAGATTAATAAGGCGATAGGTAAGAGATTGGAGATAGAGATCACCCTTACTGAAGGGCGACCAACCAACTCTGTACAGTCTGCCAAATTATCGAGTGAGATTGGTATGGTATCCCGAACCTCCTTACCTGTAAGAACAAAATGCAAAAGAATTATTAATTATGAGTTAGATGTTGCATTTGATAAGTTAGACATAAGTATTATAAAACTATCTAATTTGTACATGTTTTCCATATGCCAAAAGCTTTGATCAATAATTTACACTTTTTTCAGCAAAAGTTGGAAGTCAAGGGATTGACCACTGATAACAAAGTACATGCTACTTGTTGGGACCCCGCCCTTGCGAGTCATGTGCCTAACGTCCTAAATGACATCTAGACGTGCATCCCATAAGGGTGTCGTGCCAACACCAATCAATCTTCAAAATGAACTCACTTCTCCTATTTCTGAACAGATTTTAGGGAACCTTAAATTGGAATTTCAAACGGACTTCATCATAAAATTTGTTCCCCATTGTATTAAGTCTCTAATGACACCAAAATCATTCAATTTGTTTGAAAATCTGAAAGTTATAGCCCAAACATTTTCAGACTATTTTTTCACTAAAATAGGACATTGTACCTAACTTCACTCCAGAAATTGAAAGTATTAAATACTGAATTAAAATTCAATTTCTTCAAAATATTTGTATATATATGTCTCTAGTTTACTTAGAAATAAGAATCATCTCATTTAGAGCTCTACAAATTAAGATATCATCCAAAATATTGAAGCATGATCAGTAAAAATGTCCAGTTCATGTTCTTCCAATTGATACCCTCACTTTGATTTGATCAATCTTTTTTGACTACATACGAAAAGCTATAAATTTCTATAAAGAGGTAGAAAAATATGTTATGAATCCAATGCTTCAAAAATTAGGTTATTTGGAGGTTAGATGACAAATTTATGATCAAAAGAGTGGAAGGTGTTTAGGTTTGGGAACACCAGAAAAGTCGCGATCGCGACTAGTCACAATCGCAACCTGCGGCGTGGACGAAAAGTCGCGATCGCCACTTCTCGCGAAAATTAGTAAATTCATGATCGTGACTTGCTTCCCTTATTCCTCCATAGCTTTTCTTCCTCAAACCTGTTTTAGAAAATAAAAAAATAACTTTCACTACAAATATTGGATTAAGGTCATTCAAAGATTGTTTAGAAGATGACTTCTAGACCTACAACTTCTATTAAAAACTTAAAAACAATTTCTGTCTCTATGAAGGTCAAAATTTCAAAACAATATAGCTATCCTGAATGTCCATCTTAAATAGCATCTTAAAATTTCAATGATCATATCTCTCAACTTCATTGTCCAAAAATTTCATACTTTATATCAATGAAAAGCTAGAAAGATAAGTTATAACTTTTAAGAGAAAACTTTGTCTAATTACACCTAGATCATTCCCGATATTCCCCTGAACTCAAAAACCCAATTTGACCCTCATGAAAATATTGAAATTTGCAATGTACAACTTGGAAAGTCATGAGCATAACCATTAAACTACCAACTTTACTTCATTAAACTCCCTAATCTCTATTCATTTGACTCATCCCTTATAACTAATTCTCAACATTTACAAAATTCCTATCTTTCCTTTTTTCCATAATATCTCACTTACGTGGATAATATATCAACAATTCATGTTCAAAAAAAATCATCATCTCAAGTTGATAACTTCTTCAAATCTACCCAATTTCAACTTGAAAACAATCTAAAAGAGGGGTTGAATAGATCTTTTTAATCTTTTTACAAAGTGCTACAAAATAGAGAATTAAAACACACGAAACAAACAAACAAATTGAAATGTAAAAGAGTAGCGAAGAGACGCAAAAACAGTGTTTATAGAGGTTCGGTGCTAAGACCTATGTCCTCTACGTAAGCTCCCACTTAGGATTTTGTCAAAGCTCTTTACTACACACTTTTTAGTTCAGTATGAACTCTTCCAATTCAACT
>JANSVA010000007.1:22224236-22246781 GCA_025504915.1 Erythroxylum reticulatum | reverse complement strand
TTTCTCTCTTTACTCTTTCCTCATTTCTGTATCATTTTCCTATTGTCACTTTTTTCGTCTTCCATATGTATATCCTCAATCAATTCAAAATTATTGATGCATAATCATTATGAAATTCTAATCTCAATTCCACTAATATCTTCTTACTGCGGATCATAACTCTTGTCGCATTAGTCGGATAACCACTTTGGTTCTAATTTCCTCCTCTTAAGATTATAACAAGGTTATGTTTTCTTTGCATTCTGCTCGTACACTCTAATCTCATCATTTATACTTATATCCATAGATTCCTCAAACAATCCATGACAATACATTCGGATCTATATCACTTCTAAAAAATATTACCACGGTACAATATTGGTGTCATATTCAATAATACATCCTCCAATACAATTGCATTGAATCATTATGTAATATTTACCTATATACTATTTCTCCTTTCTAATTATCTGCAACTTTCATTTTCTCATATCATAAAAGAGTATCATCATTTTCTCACTAATTCTATCAACTCAAACTCTTAACAATCGCTCTAGAATGCATGTAACTTGGCATATACGTCGAAAAATGTCCATGTAAGATCCTAATTCTTTCCCTCTGATACCACAACTGTTGGACCTTAATTTTCCGAGCCCAACTCTAATGTCCTAAAATGTGAGCTTATTCTACTAAAATCTCCTTAACCATCTTCAGTTCATCTTCATGCTTTGATACCATGAATGTTAGGTCCTTGAGTCCTGGTGGGCTGGTTTGCCTTAGCAAACTTTAAGTTTCGTTGTGGCGAACAAACGAGCATTTCTGTGGAGACCCTTAAGGAAAAGTTCATCGTGGCGAACTCTTGACTTCATCGTGGTGAAGTTAATTAGACCTAGGCATCTCTCGGGATAATTATGCCGCGGCGAAGATGCACTATTAACTATAATAATATCTTTAGGGAAGGGTTCACTCAAGAGCCTTCCCTAGGTTTTTCCATCCATCCTGTTGGGTCCTATTTTCGAAACCCAACTCTTGCTCAAATAACACAAATGTTGGGCACCATTTTCGGAACCCAACTCTTACAAAATCATAATCACTGAACTTATTTCAATAAAGTTTCCCTAACCATCATCGAATCCTCTTTTTACTTTGATATCATATATGTTGGGTCTCGTTTTCGAAACCTAACTCTTTCTCAGATAACACAAATGTTGGGCACCATTTCCAGAACCCAACTCTTACGAAATCGTAATCATTAAACTTATTTCAATGAGGTTTCCCTAACCATCATTGAATCCTCTTTTTGTTTTGATACCATAACTGTGTTGGACCCCAATTTCGAAGCCCAACATTCCTTATTATAGGACGCATGCTTGTGCTTGTTACTATGCAAGGTTATTCCTATTTAACCCTTATTAATTATCCTCGGTTTATCCTTATTTCTTAATACCGTAGTATCGAGCCCTATCTTCCAAATCTTTCTTATACTGAAGCCAATATTCTATTTTCAACTTTCATCCAGATATTGAACATCTTAGAGACTAGTTTAAAATTCTATTCCTTCAAATCATTTGATATCTCTATGTCTCTAGTATATCTAGACACAATGTTCATTTCATCTGGCGGTCAGATAATGAAGTTATGGCTGAAAGAATCAAACAGGGTTTTGACCTCAATCATATTGAACCTATCTTGAGACAAAAGGCATAACTTGCTCGAAGGTTTTCAGATCAGGGTCATTCTCAGAAGGTTCAAAAGAGGACTTCAAGATCTACAACTTTCATGAAGACCTTGAAGACGAATTCTACCGTCTGAAGGGTATAAAATGGAACAAACGATAGCATCAAATGAATAGTGCACAGAAGGAGAAATTTTGGTCACATAAGTAGAAAGTAGACAAAGAAAAAAGGGCAGATGAAACAAAAAGATGACAAAACAAAAAACAGACGAAACAAGAAGCAGACGAAGCAAAAAGAAGACGAAACAGAAAGCAAACAAAGAAAAAAATAGACGAAGTAGAAGCAGACAAAACAATAAGGAAGACGAAGCCAATAAGCAGATGAAACAATAAGGCAGACGAAGTAAAAAGTAAACAAAGCAAAAAGTAGACGAAGCAATAGACGGACGAACCAAAGGTCTTAAGATGAAGCAGAGTCAACTTAAGACGAAACAAGGTCTTAAGACGATGCAGAGTTAATTTAAGATGAAGCAAAGTCAACTTAAGATGATGCAACTCTTAAGACGAAGTGCCTTTATAGATGAGATAAATCTATAGACAATATGATGTCATCACAGACGATGGATCTCTTAAGACAAATGATATCATCACAGATGATATGATGTCATCACAGATAATACATCTTACAGATGATGCATTTTTACAAACGATGCATCTCTTAAGACAAATGATGTCATCACAAATGATACATCTTACAGATGATGCATCTTTATAGACAATGCATCTCGTAAGATGAATGACATCATCATAGAGGATATGACATCATCACAGACGATAAGTCTTTATCCTCCTAAGCATTTCCCTTTCTAAGGACCATAACTCTTGATCTAAAGGTCCAAAATTTTCATATTACCTACCGTTGGAAAGCTAAAAGAAAGACCTACAACTTTCTAATCGACAATTTAGTCTAGTTCGGCCTAAATTAATCCAAATTTTTTCCTTAGGTCATAACACAAGTTTTACCATATAGAAGGCTTGTAATTTTATATCTCACAAACTTGGAATGTCCTGAGCTTAACCATTCAGTTACCAATTTGACTTCATGAAACTCTAAAAACTTAACTCATTTGTCTCATCACATCTAACTACATTTGATCAATCATAATTCCTGTCTTTCCTTTCCATAAATCTCACTTAGGCGTACGTGTGTATATATATATCCACAATTTATGTTCAAAACCATCTATTCAAGCTGATAATCATCCATGCACAATTCATATTTCCTTAACAGCATAAGAATGAAGTTTTACAAATCTTTGATGGCATTTCAAGCCACATTACAACATCATCTCAAAGTCTCAAATTACAACAATTCTTAAACAAATGAACTGGGTATGCAACTATAACATTGTGCAGTCCCAAAACCAACTCAAACTACAGATTAAGCAAATTTGGAGAATTTCCCTTAGGCTCTTGATCACTTGATCTCTTAGCTATCACTTGAAGATGGGGGTAAAAAGGGGGTGAGCTTGAAAGCTCATGGATAACAGTTTATAACAAAACATAAGCAAAACTTTTAAAACCATTTTTCTTGTCATGGAAAACCTTCATTGAGTTTATAAACATATATTTCTTAGGCTTTTAGCCAAAATCCACGAGTCATAAAACATGAATGCATCAAACTTGCTAACATAACATGAGCACATAAGCACATCAAATTGGTTTGGGTGGATCCAAAAACATGACACACTACATAATTCTCATAAGGGTCTTGTGTAACCGTTACATAGGTAAGTCCATGGAGGAGCTCCATGCCACTAGCGGGCAGGCGGGAGAAGCATTTAACTTAGTCAACATGCATGTGACTAAACTTAGGGGACCACCACAAACCCACATAGCACATATTTCATAACATGTAAATTTGTTGCCCAAAATGACACTTTTTTCAAAGCTTACTTTTCATATACTTGATATATGTCTTGAAAACCATTCTTGAAAACATGTTCCCATGAACATGTATCTTTTTAGAAATCATTTGCAAAGTCTTTTCATAAATCATCACCCAATTCATATAACCAACGTATAACAATTTCACAAATTATTCAAAAGCAAAAGATGGAACACTTATGATGCAATTGAAATCAGTAAACTTCTTTGATTTAAAGAAAACAACAATAGCTTATTTACTCTATTATAAATATGTACCCACCTTGATTTCCTCGCTTGGAGAATTGCTCAAAATGTCTCTTCTCCTTGCAAACAACTTGAGGTATCAAAGGTTCTTTCCTGTTGTATCTTTAATACGTACTCCGTAAGATGATCTAATTGAAATATAACTCTTTGATTCCCGTGGTTCTTCACCAAATGAAGAGATCCTTGACTCAAATGGAAGCTCTTCTCTTCCTCTACCTTTGTCCCTTACTAAACAACCTCAAAATCTCTCTTTAAGGCTAAGGAAATTGATACCCTAGCTTGTTTTCTCTTCTTTCTCTCTTTCATTTTTTTGTGCTTCTCGCTCTTCTCTCTTTTCTCATCCACACATCTAGCTTCTTCCAGAAAAATGCGCCATTAATGTTTTCTCCTTCTCTTAAATGCAAGACCACATTTTGGTCTTGTCCTTCCAAAAATACCCCTCCTCTCCTTTGGTCTTCCTATTTTTGCCCCTTCTTTCATTTTCCTCCTAACTCCTTTAATCTTCTTAAACACCATATTAACTCTAACTTAATCCAAATCTTTCCTTATATGCCTTATGTTCTTTTATCTTTAAGTACCTTGCCAAAATTACCCTTGAACATACTTATAACCTTAACACTTTAATTTAATCAACCTATATCATATAATCTTTCTAACATCAACATAAGAATTAACCCCACAAACATTCATAAAGATCTTATAATTTTTGTAAATCACACTTATTCGTAAAAAAAATTGAGGGCCAACATTTCTCCCCCTCTTAAAAGAATTTCATCCTCGAAATTCATACCTGACTGTACTCCTTCATTTTTCCATTTTACTCCATCACTCAAATAATTTCTTTCAAATGACCCTTGTTAACGAATTCAATCCATCCCTTCATGACTTGTTCAGATATCACACTATCCTTATCTATTTTCTCAATATACTTTAGACTACTCACCATTTTCCACTTCCTGTGTCAATAACACCAATATCGTATCATATCAATATTTTTTTAACATACTCACATATATCATATTACGAATTTAAGACATCTTTCATCAATAGCACTTCTTATAACTATTTCATATGGACTTATTCATATCGGGCTTCACTAACCTTTCGTTCGAGCCTGAGCACACCTTGGCATGGTGATACTCTTAGAGGTAATTTATCTTTTGTTTGATGATTCATATCAGTGTAGTGTCAGTACACTTAACTCTTATGCCTATTCTTACTGTAGTCCATGCCTTTGACGTTGATCCTTCCAATTCATTCATCTTTCTCAAATCTCTTAAGTTCCAACATTGATCAATTTCACCTGTCAAATAACATCTCCTATTTTGGCCTTCAACAATTTGTAGGCCTTACTCATCATAATATAAAAATGACAACTCATTCTATCGTCTAACTCCTCATACAGTATTCAAATGACATCACTAGGACAGTGATTGCGATGCTTAAGGTCAAATAGAACAATACTTGGATCTCATGGTCTTTTTCTCTTTACGTTTTTCATCATCATCTTCTTCTTCTCAGAATTTCTTTCTTTTAGTTTGTTTTTGGTGTGTTTTTATCTTCTCTTTTTGCTTTGATTTCAACATTAAGGACAATTTTATATTTAAGTGTGGGGGGAGGATTTAAGTTAGTTTTTTCATTAAATTTTTAGGTTTTAACTGGTTATTGGTTCGGATGTTTTTCTTAATTTTCGTGCTTTAATGTGCCACACCTTTGCTCTTGCTTGAACTTGAAGGTTTTCACTTGTACTTGTATGCTTTATTCCAAAAAAAACCCATAAACATTGAAAAGAATTTTGAAAAATTCAAAAAGATTTTCTATTTTTGCATGTTTTGCACCTTAAGTGTTTGGTTTTGTCTCTTTATCTCCCAATGATTGATAAGAATACAAATGTTACAAATGAGAATTAATCTGTGATTATTGAATCATAAATTTTATGAATGTGTTTTTATGTAAGTTCTAAGCATGATGGTATTTGAATTGACCTTGAAACTGCACTATGTTGACTTAATAGATGATTGTCCCATATGAGCTTTTAAACCTTCAATGTGTCTCTTTAATCTGTGATTTCATTCAATGTTTTGTATCTTTAGAACTTGGTTCATATCTTGTTGAGACTACATTTGTGCATGCATTACATAAACATGATAAAGGCCCCTAGGATTTTAAACCACTTAACCAAAAGCCAACCCAAAGCATGTTGACCACTAGTTAGCCTACTTAAGCTTATTACCTATTCTTTTCTTTACCCATGTTTAACTTAGCCTGTTCTTATTTCACTTATCTTTCTAACCCTTATCATGGTTAGTAGAGCATGCTTTTGTTAAGTTAAACTTAAGGAGGTTGCGTGTGTTTGGTTATCTACAGTATATGGCTTGTTTTATGCTTAATTATTAAGGGGGAGTAATACTAAATATATTATATTTAGTATTATATTCGAGATTGAAGAGCAAGCATATGGTAGAGCATTACATTGTTTGAATTTTTTAGAGTTAAAAACATATAAGCCTTAAACACTTTGAATGTTAGAGAGTATAACAATGAGAGGACCTATTATTTTGACATGGTGTAGATTTCCTCCAAGTCTTGTATGCTATCTTACTTGTTTCTTACATTCAGAGTAAGTTCATTAATTTTATCGATTGAATGTCACGGGTTCCTTTTTGTCTATGATGTTTGTGCTTCTTTGATGTTGTTGGGAAGTTGGGAGAAAAGCTATAACACTTAAGAAAACTTTCCCTGCATTTGCATATACATTTTCCTTTGCTTTTGCATCCACGCTAGCTTTTGCATGTCACGACTTTTCCTTAGTATATTTCTTTTGTCCTTCTTTCTTTTTCCTTCCTTGAGTACGAGAAAAAGATAAGTGTGGGGGAATTTGATGCACTCATATTTTCTTATCCTTTTATACTCTTACACTTAGTTTTTATTCTCATTTGATGTATAAATTATGTGACTTACATTAATTTTATCATTTCAAGTGTTTTAGGTATGAAGTGAGGAAATTTTTGCTAAGGAGGGAGATTTAGGACTTTTGGATGCCATTTTCAGAATAAGGAGTTCGAAATACCCCAAGGTGACTAAATTGCAGAAATCTTAATCCTATTAGGATTAGGATTCCCCAAATCCTAATGCAACTAGGATTTCTTGTTTTGGAGAAAATCTAGCAAGACGAGAATTAAGAGCTAAACTTGCCAAAGGGGTGAAATCCTAATCCCAAAAAGATTAGCAATCTTACTTAAACAAGGAATCCTACTTTAACTAGGATTTCTACATTTCAGAAGATTCTTGTTCGCCACTATGAGAAATGGATCCAGGAACAATCCAGACGGTCAGGGGACATGTAGATTGGGAGAAATGAAGATCCCTACTTTTTAGGAGAATTGATGAGCTGGCAACACCTGATTAGTACACATAGATGACTTGGGCCACATGGAACCTACACAAAAGCACACGTGGACTGCCATTTAATCCCTAGGAAACGTGTTTGACCTAGAGGGAAGCTTCTAGAAAATCTTAATTCGACAAGGAAAGAAAAGACCTATTTCTATATGGAAAAGAAATCCTCTTCTATAAGGAAAGAAAGACCTGTTTCTACTTAGAAAAGAAACACTCTTCTACAAGGAAAGAAAGACCTACTTCTACTTGGAAAAGAAATCCTCTCCCACAAGGATTTGATGACCATACCTCCTCCAACATAAATAGGGGGATCTCCCTTCTTCTCTTTCTCTCTCCTATGTTCTCTCTTTCTCTCTCTAGGTAGAACCCTAGTTTTATTTTCCCTTCTTCTTCTTATACCCGAATTCTGCACTATGTTTTCTACGATGATTTTTATCTTTTTTTTAATTAAATCATGAACTAAATTCTCTTTTCCAATTGTTGAGGCTATTAGCTAAATTCATGGTTGTTTTTATGAGAAGCATGCGCATATAATTGATGAATCTATGATTGAAAATTTGTGCTCTCGATCTGGACATGATTGTCGAATTATGCATATGGATTTAAAGTCATGAATTCGAATTTTTCATGAATAATTTGTATTCTATCTTATTAGTCTAATTGCTAGACAATAAATTGATTAGGTTAGTAGCAGCAAATAATTAAAATTGAATCTTGTATGTAGGTTTTAATTAGTTTGATCAACACATAGTTTAATTTTTTGCATGCTAGCTTTCTTGATAATTAAATTAGGTTTCGCAGACTTGATTTTGATCTTAATGCTCCTGTTATTGTATTGTTCATGCTAGTTTTGGATTAATGCATTAACAAGAAGATTTTGCATTTTATGCTTATTTTGAATCATCTATCTTTGCTTGATGAATCTAATTTTTCAATCTAAGAAATAATTCGTTTTCAATGATTAAAAACAACCTAAGGATTTAGTGAAAACCTTTGCAATTGGTCTTTAATTAATTTGAACTTTTTTAATCAAATTTTCCTCACAATTTCTCTCTTGAAAACTTTTGACTTTATTTTAAATTTTTGAACTTAAATCACGTCTTCTTCTTTCTCTTCTTGTTTACTTTTAACGCAAGCAAACAAATCTCCCAATATTGTCCTATTCTATCACGTGATCTAGCATTAGTTTGTGCATAACATTCACGTTCTCTTCTTCTCTTTCTCTCTCCTATGTTCTCTCTTTTTCTCTCTAGGTAAAACCCTAGTTTTATTTTCTCTTCTTCTTCTTCTTATACCCGAATTTTGCACTATGTTTTCTATGATGATTTCTAACTTTGTTTTAATTAAAATCATAAACTAAATTCTCTCTTCCAATTGTTGAGGCTATTAGCTAAATTCATGGTTGTTTTTATGAGTAGCATGCACATATAATTGATGAATGTATGATTAGAAATTTGTGCTCTTGATCTGGACATGTCGAATTATTCATGTGGATTTGAAGTCATGAATTCGAATTTTGCATGAATAATTTGTATTCTATCTTATTAGTCTAATTGCTAGACAATAGATTAGGTTAGTAGCAGCAACTAATTAAAATTGAATCTTGTATGTAGGTTTTAATTAGTTGGATCAAGACATAGGTTAATTTTATGCATGCTAGCTTTCTTGAAAATTAACTTAGATTCGGCAGACTTGATTTTGATCTTAATGCTCCTGTTATTGTGTTGTTCATGCTAGTTTTGTATTAATGCATTAACAAGAAGATTTTGCAGTTTATGTTTGTTTTGAATGCATCTATCTTTGCTTGATGAACCTAATTTTTCAATCTAAGAAATAATTTGTTTTTAGTGATTAAAAACAACCTAAGGATTTAGTCAAAACCTTTGCAATTGGTCTTTAATTAATTGAAATTTTTTAATCAAATTTTCCTCACAATTTCTCTCTTGAAAACTTTTGACTTTATTTTAATTTTCTGAACTTAAATCACGTCTTCTTCTTTCTCTTCTTGTTTACTTTTAACGCAAGCAAACAAATCTCCCAATATTGGCCTATTGTGTCACGTAATCTAGCATTAGTTCGTGCATAACATTCATGTTCTCTTCTTCTCTTTCTCTCTTCTATGTTCTCTCTTTCTCTCTCTAGGTAGAACCCTAGTTTTAATTTCTCTTCTTCTTCTTCTTATACCCGAATTCTGCACTATATTTTTTATGATGATTTTTAACTTTTTTAATTAAAATTATGAACTAAATTCTCTTTTCCAATTGTTGAGGCTATTCGTTGAATTCATGGTTGTTTTTATGAGTAGCATGCGCATATAATTTATGAATCTATGATTGAAAATTAGTGCTCTTGATCTGGACATGATTGTCGAATTATGCATATAGATTTGAAGTCATGAATTCGAATTTCGCATGAACAATTTGTATTCTATCTTATTAGTTTAACTGCTAGACAATAAATTGATTAGGTTAGTAGCAGCAACTAATTAAAAATGAGTCTTGTATGTAGGTTTTAATTAGTTGGATCAAGACATAGGTTAATTTTATGCATGCTAGCTTTCTTGAAAATTAACTTAGGTTCGGTAGACTTGATTTTGATCTTAAGGCTCCTATTATTGTGTTGTTCATGCTAGTTTTGTATTAATACATTAATAAGAAGATTTTGCAGGTTATGCTTTTTTTGAATGCATCTATCTTTGCTTGATGAACCTAATTTTTCAATCTAAGAAATAATTTGCTTTCAGTGATTAAAAACAACCTAAGGATTTAGTGAAACCTTTGCAATTGGTCTTTAATTAATTTGAACTTTTTTACTCAAATTTTCCTCATAATTTCTCTCTTGAAAACTTTCGACTTTATTTTAATTTCTAAACTTAAATCACGTCTTCTTCTTTCTCTTCTTGTTTACTTTTAACGTAAGCAAACAAATCTCCCAATATTGTCCTATTGTATCACATAATCTAGCGTTATTTCATACATAACATTCACGTTCTCTTCTTCTCTTTCTCTCTCCTATGTTCTCTCTTTCTCTCTCTAGGTAGAACCTTAGTTTTATTTTCCCTTCTTCTTCTTCTTATGCCTGTATTCTGCATTATGTTTTCTATGATGATTTTTAACTTTGTTTTAATTAAAATCATGAACTAAATTCTCTTTTCCAATTGTTAAGGCTATTCACTAAATTCATGGTTGTTTTTATGAGTAACATGTGCATATAATTTATGAATCTATGATTGAAAATTTGTGCTCTTGATCTGGACATGATTGTCGAATTATGCATGTGGATTTAAAGTCATGAATTCGAATTTTGTATGAATAATTTGTATTCTATCTTATTAGTTTAATTCTGGACAATAAAATGATTAGGTTAGTATCAGCAACTTGAATCTTGTATGTAGGTTTTAATTAGTTGGATCAAGACATAGGTTAATTTTATGCATGCTAGCTTTCTTGAAAATTAACTTAGGTTCGACAGACTTGATTTTGATCTTAATGCTCCTGTTATTGTGTTGTTCACGCTAGTTTTGGATTAATGCATTAACAAGAAGATTTTGCATGTTATGCTTGTTTTGAATGCATATGTCTTTACTTGATGAACCTAATTTTTCAATCTAAGAAATAATTCGTTTTCAATTATTAAAAACATTACCTAGGGATTTAGTGAAAACCTTTGCAATTTGTCTTTAATTAATTTGAACTTTTTTACTCAAATTTTCCTCACAATTTCTCTCTTGAAAACTTTCGACTTTATTTTAATTTATGAACTTGAATCACGTCTTCTTCTTTCTCTTCTTGTTTACTTTTAATGCAAGCAAACAAATCTCCCAATATTGTCCTATTGTGTCACATAATCTAGCATTATTTCATGCATAACATTCACGTTCTCTTCTTCTCTTTCTCTCTCCTATGTTCTCTCTTTCTCTCTAGGTAGAACCCTAGTTTTATTTTCTCTTCTTCTTCTTCTTATACCCGAATTTTGCACTATCTTTTCTATAATGATTTTTAACTCTGTTTTAATTAAAATCATGAACTAAATTCTCTTTTCCAATTGTTGAGGCTATTAGCTAAATTCATGGTTGTTTTTATGAGAAGCATGTGCATATAATTGATGAATCTATGATTGGAAATTTGTGCTCTTTATCTGGACATGATTGTCAAATTATGCATGTGGATTTGAAGTCTTGAATTCGAATTTTGCATGAATAATTTGTATTATATCTTATTAGTTTAATTGCTATATAATAAATTGATTAGGTTTGTAGCAATAACTAATTAAAATTGAATCTTGTATGTAGGATTTAATTAGTTGGATCAAGACATAGGTTAATCTTAGGCATGCTAGCTTTCTTGAAAATTAACTTAGGTTTGGCAAACTTGATTTTGATCTTAATGCTCCTGTTATTATGTTGTTCATGCTAGTTTTGGATTAATGCATTAACAAAAAGATTTTGTATGTTATGCTTGTTTTGAATCCATTTATCTTGCTTGATGAACCTAATTTTTCAATCTAAGAAATAATTTATTTTCAATGATTAAAAACAACCTAAGGATTTAGTGAAAACCTTTACAATTTCTCTTTACTTAATTTGAACTTTTTTACTCAAAATTTCCTCGCAATTTCTCTCTTAAAAACTTTTGACTTTATTATAATTTTTTGAACTTAAATCATGTCTTCTTCTTTCTCTTCTTGTTTAATTTTAACGCAAGCAAACAAATCTCCCAATATTGTCCTATTATGTCACGTAATCTAGCATTAGTTCATGCATAACATTCACACAAAATTTGCTTGAAAGTAAAATAATCTTTCTTGTGTTTTGATCTTTTTAGGTTGATACCCTTGCTTCACTATACTACAAATCAACTTAAATAGGGGATTAAATTTGTAGGCTAACGACAACCTATCAATTTCCAAGTTAAACTAAGAATCATAGTTGTATAAGATCTTCTCTAAAGTTGGATAACATGAAGGTCGATTCTTCTTAATCAAGATCACTCTTTACACAATTTTAGCACAAAACATATACTTATATAAGGTGGATGTTGATGACAATATCTACCGAAGGTAAGGAAAAACCCTAGAACCTTAAAATCATTATAGTTCCTCTCTAACTAGGAAGTTGTTATCTTTTGAACATAAAATACTATTTTGGAAATAGTTTTTATAATAGAAAACCAATTTTAATGTCATTTTCTTTAATAGAATCTAGAATAAAAGGATATACAAATAAGTACAAACATTTTATAAAGGATTTAAAATCCATTCCTATGAAATTTTACAAATTCAAGGAGAGAAAAAGCGTTAAAAACATTTGACATTCATCATTATCTTTCTCCTATTTCTTTGCGATTCCTACATACTTGTAAATGCTTTTAACATTATATATCATTGTTATTCATATATGACCTACCCATTAGAAGATATTCTACATATGATTGATCTCAATGAGCAAATTTGAAGATGAGAAATATCACTCTTCTCATAGTTAGGTCTATAATGGCATTGGCACATTTACTTATCACCTATTAGGGTGATGTGTCATTGATGATCAAATATGCACTTGATAAGGTGCCTATGAAATCACATCCTAAAAAATATGAGATATATAAAGGCAGGAGAATAAATTAACCATATCTAATTTCTTGAGAATGTGTTTATTACCTATATTCATAGTCCCTCTTATAAGTATAGGAATCTAGGTTCCAAAGGGAAAAGGAGTATTTTTAAAATATATTTTTTAAACATTTCAAAGGATATATGATTAAAAGTGAACAAAGATATAAACAAGTAATTAAATATGTGTCACATGATATCTCATTCTTAGAGAATGGTTTTCTAAAGCAAAGAAAGATGGTTAAAAACTTATCTCAAAATAAGAGATTAAATTAGAATGATATTGTAAGACAAAACCAATTAAATGGTAATGATCTATGTGGGAGCAATTTAGGAAATGAAGAATTGGTTTCTGATTAATGACAATTGCAACTCAGTAGGAGCTCTTTATCACTATTTAATTCGAGTAAGAGTAATATGAATGTGTAAAGATTTATTTCTCAAATTTTGATTATGCCTATATTTTGAGCAAATTATTCCTCACAATTTTAAATTTAAAAGGAATAACAATTATGGTAGTTCCAAAAGAAAATAATACGGTGAGGACTATGAAAAGGCTCAATCTATCTTACTAAGGATGAATAAGTAATAGCGATAAAAGAAGAATTAAATTTAATGAGTTTGATCTAAGTATACGACTTCGATAATCTTCTAAAAGATGTGTAGCCATCAAGAACAAATGTGTTCTTCAAATGTTAAGTAAAATGCTAATGGAAACTATGAAAGATACAAAATGTGTCTAATGGAAAAAAAGATACATATAATTAAAGAGATAAATTATGATATTAAATTCTAATTTGATATGAGGTTTACATCAGTTTAAATGATTATAGCCTTAGTAATTAGAATGGATCTGGACATACATCAAATGGATATAATGACTATATATTAATTGAAGAACTAGATGAAGGAATCCATATAGTAGAACCACTAAGTTTCATTCAGAAGGGCCAAAAACATTACATGCTCAGAATGTTAAAGTCAATTCATGGTCTAATATAGTCTTAAACTACTTGCATATTACATCAATAATATAATCATGTCATATGATTTTATCGTGATTAGAAAAGACCACTTAGTATATGTTAAAATATCCAACAATAAACATGTAGTTTAATCATTTTATATTAATAATATTTGGTGATAGCTAGCTATAATAAGTAGTTTGTTAAGCAAAACAACAAATTGGCTATCAACAATGATCAAAATGAAGAATATAGATAATGTCGCATGCACCTTTGCAATTTAGATTGTTAAGTATTATTCAAATAGACCTTTCTTAATGTTATAAGCTACATATATATTAATAGAATACTTGAACAATTTTGTATGTTAAAGAGTAAAGCATTTTTTTAATTCCAATATTTAAAGATAAGAGCCTAAGTTATGCCAATATTTAAAGATAAGAGCCTAAGTAATATGTAGTATCCACAGATGCCACAGGAAGAATAAGAGATAAAAATGGCTCTTTATTTTAAAGAAAGTAGTAGTCTCATGCACACTATGTTAAGCATGAACAAGTACATTTAAAGACAAGTACAAGATAACTTAAATATCGTTATCAAATTATCCATATAGATATTAAGTCTAATTATGTCAAAGACATAATAGTGCAAAGAGAAATGAAGTCTATTGACCATTTATAATAATTATTATTAATGGTGATAGTTTGCTTGTCATCAAATATTTTATGAAATATATAGTTAATTAAGAATTAAATAACATTTTCTATAATGAATTTTAAACGAAAATCCAGTTCTAGAAATATGAGAATGCTTGATTTTGAATTAAGTTTTTTGTTCTACAATGAATGTTAAATGAGTGTTGAAAATTCAATTCAAGATGTAAGAAGTATGTTGAAAAGATTCGAGATGCCTTTCTATATAGATGATCACCATAATTATTTTGCAGAAATAGGGAAGAGATGAGTTTTAAGTGATTTATCTAGGTGATAAATAAGAGCTTAATTCTTAAAACGTTAATGTTGATGTGAAGTACATTGATGGGTGTAAAAACTTATTAGTAATGAAATAACCTAAAGAATGATATGTTCACCTAATCTGTCTAAATATGATAGATGTGAGGTCTGAAGGGTGGGTTAAATAATAAACAAGTGAACTCAAGTTAGACATTAGGTATGACTGAACTATCATTTGTATAGTATTTGAAGAATGACATATTCGCTAATAAAAAAGACTCAATACTGTAAAACATGAACCATACCATGTGTGCATTTTCAACCAATAAGGATAATAAAAGTAATATTAACTTATATTATGAGAGGATCCTTTGAGGCTATACAAACCTCAAACTCAAAGTACCTTTTTTATTTGGTTTCTAATTCCAAAGACTTGAATTAATGTTTGCTATCTTAGAGAATTACTAAAAAATCATAAATGATTTGATATAATGGAACATTCTAGAAAATCGAGTTAATTTGATTTTAAGAATTGAGAAACAAGAAAGATCATTTCAATTCTAAGTTTGCATCAAGATGTATTTCTTCTATAAAGAAGGTAGTGTGAACACAAAATATAAAAATGAGAATGAGATAATGATTAATGAAAAGACGATCTAAAGTATGACATACTAAATCCACTTAATAATTTATTCATTAATTGAGAAGTCATATATTCCTAACAAATGTATGAGACAATGTACACAGGTCATATGCTAATCGTACAGATTATTGGGCAAATATGATGTAGAAATCTTATGAACAAAACTCATAATATGTGAGTGGGAGATGATAATAAAAGGAGATCGTTAAATGTTAAGTACAGTTAATAATATTATCTATAAATAATAGAAAATGACCGATTGAAATAAATAATGATTTTTTGAAAGACACAAATATACAAAGAAATAATTTCTAAGCAGAAGAAAAGAGATTCTCACTAAGAGTCCTTTAAAGATGCATTTGAGATGAAAGATTCTGTATATATCTATATTTAAATATTTTCTACAATTTAATTTTTTTCAATGATACAAAATATGTTTCAATCTTATCACTTTTATCTTCAAATGAAATTTTCTTACAATAAAGAACAAGTGGAAGCATTAGAGTAGTCTATAAGATAATGGACATAAAGTAGGTGTATAATGAAAGACCATTCTTATGTATGAGTATATGACACATTTATTTATGATGTTCATAAACCAAATATATAGAACTTAAAAAGCTTAAATTAATACTAATGATCATGAAAGTATGCATAATATTAGGTTAAATAATTGTGTTTTATCTTGTAATTTAAAAAAAATTAGAAATCACAAGAAATTAATTAGTTAGAAACCATACTTGATTTATTGTTATTTAATTTAATTTTTCTCATTATTTTCATTTTAAGTAGTTTATTAGCAGTTTTCTTGAGTCAACTCTTAAATTAATCTAATGATGTAATTAATTGAGCAATTTGTAACATTTTTTAAGAGTGCACCTTATCCATAAGCCTATTAATTCTTATGATTTGTCTATTTGTAGTTAATTCCCTAAAAAATTTTAACAAATGCTCTACGTAAACAATTGTTCTTTTATCATTATTTTGTATTTCGTTAGCTACTTTAGATCTTTTAATTATTTGTTTATTAATTTGATTAAGTTAATATTTTAGGTATTCCTTAATTGTTAAGATGACATATTAAGGACAAATACAATCCTAAAATTGAAAAAATGTTGTAAGTTTTAAGAACACAATAAAGAGAGGAGCGAGCAAATAACAATGAGGAGTAATTGCAACCCAAAATACAACTTTGAGACTATGAAACTTTTCATATTAGAGGAGCTTAAATATGTATAAGGAAATCAATTATTAATAATAATTTTAATATTAAAACAAATATCATTCAAATGATGGAATAGTCTCATTTTGAAGTAGAAAAATTAATTATCCAAACTCTAACTTGATAACTTTTTAAAGATTTATAACATATTTAAGATGTATAGAATATGTGATGATGTTGCTATATTGATGTGTTTCATTTTTATTTACAAGAAAAGGTGAAGATATTGCTTATTTATAAACCCTATAATTATTCTACCAAATGAAATGCTTTATGTCAAACTTTTCTATCTAAGTATTTTTACTAAGACCATAAATTTGCATAATAATAATTAACGTAAAACAACATCATGGTGAGTCCATTTATGAATCTTAGGGGAAAAGAAATAAAGATTTACATAAAAAGAGGCCATATTATGACTACCTGATTGATTATAATACATCAGCCAATTTTAGAAGAATTACAATAGATATTACTACAAGTAGAGCTTTAATAGCAAATTCTATCAAAGAGGCATATGCCATATTTGGAAGGAAAAAAAAAGGCCTCCAAAAACTATAAATGGATTAATGAGAGAGTTATGCCCGATAGAGTTAGAGAAGTGCACGAGTGGATGAAATTCATTCTTTATCTATAAAGGTAGAGGCACTTCTTTAAAAGTTTGATTCACTTTATTTTATTCAGTGTTTAACCAACCTTTGAATTATAAGTCTTGTGGAGGATTACATGCATTCACAAGTGATCTATAAATATTGAATGGCTTTCTTTCTAAAATTTTAATTAACAACAAAATAATCCTTATTCTGACGCTTACAATCTATGTTGAAATAATCATTCACATTTTAAATGAAGTAATCAAAAGCTCTAAATCTTATTTTATAGTTTTAAGCCTCATTCTCCTCCATATTTTCAAGTTAGAAATCAAGGAGTTTCTACTTACAAAGAGTAAGTCATCATAGGGGTAGCACTTGAAAACTTGTTAATTTCATAATTAAAAATTTTGGTAAATTTGATTTTGAAATTGAACAACTACTAGTCTTAATAGGTATTTGGAAGTTTTAATTTGTCAATTGGCTAATCATTAAATCCTAGAACTAATGATTACTAAACTAGTAGAACTGAAATCAATCTTAATGAATCTTGCCTAAGCAAGTTGGTGAAGTTAAGTTGGAGCATATTGAAGACAAAAGTTAGGAAGAAAGATAGGTCAAAGAGAGTCCGGACAAGAAGTTTCCTAAGCTAAAGTTAGTAAAGAGTCTAATCCTCCAAAAGCACTTAAAGAGGACATTCTTAGTTACTTATGCAAAGGCATTGGACCAAATCCCCTCTTATCAATAAGGAAATTATATAAAGCAAAAGCAAGTTAGAAGATTGTAATACAATTGTTGTAAATGCATTGCAATCATTCAGAATTAGCTTTCTCCAAAACTTAAAAGAGCTTTGTTCCTTATATACTATTGAAAAGTTGTATTTTTAAGAGGTTTATACGACCTACATATTGGTAAATTGGGGCAAGATTCGATTCTACTCTCAGTAGAATAATTACAAAACTTTTTTGTATAATTTTTTAAAATCCAAGATAATAAGGTATTATTTATGATTCTTTCTTTATTAAGATTTATATGCTAATTATTTTTTAAAATCCAAGATCATTTAAATTTTAAAAAATAATTAACATATAAATCTTAATAAAGAAAGAATCATAAATAATACCCTATTCTGAAGCTTAATTATTTTCTAGTCATTTCCCTCAAAATGTTTATGAAAACTAGTTTATCTCAACTATCGTAGATGCATAAGTGTCTATCATCTAATGTTATCTACAAAACATATTGAGAAAACTTTGAAATCATCGCAGAGAGGGTTAAGAAAGAAGTGCTAACCCCCTTGAAGCCTAAGCTTATTTATAATAGGATTTGGGCCTTTTGGTAATTTAATTAAAATTAAATTCTAATTAAAATTAAAATTTAATTAGAGTTATAAATAATTTTAATTAAATACCAATTATGCCCAAATAAAATCAAATATCTTACTAATCTTTATTTATTAAATATATCATATTTAGTCATAAGTTCCTCAAACTTTATAATCAAGTCAAACTTAATTAAAACACCTTTTCTCTCTTCAATCTGTTCTTTGTGTGTGACTCATTAGGTTCCCAAATATGTTGGCAATGGATATAAATTATAAACCTAATATTTAGGAATAGATAAATTAAAGTCCTTTAATTTCTCTATAATTCTCTAATTAAATAATTTATATCCATATATCAAAATTGACATCCAACAATACATTATGACCATTTAGATATTTAGAAATGTTAAAGTGATTTTTGACTAACCTTTTCATGCATGATTTTTTGTATAATTCAATAATTTCATTGTACAATATTTTGATTAGACACAAAGCATAAATCCAATGATAGTCTATTTAAGTCCAATCATACTATTCCTCCACCATTAATAATTGACTCAATTAATGATATTTGTAAACCTTTTACAAATTGTCATATCACCTTGTCTAATAATTTCTTGAATCAATACTAATCAAAAATAACAAAACATTCTTCCTGATCACTTTAAGGTAATGAATCCTATATTGATCACTTAGTTACCTCTATATAGTTCATGATATATCCAATGACTATCGACTAAACTACTCTTGACTAGAATAGGTCATAAATAGTATCAAAATATAACAATCCCTATATAAAATACTTTGGTGATCTCAAGTCAAAAAAATCACTTATATAATCATCACTATGAGAATTTTGATAGACATATAAATAATGTTTCTAATGGAATTCTCACGTGGGGTCAGTTTAGTAAACTTGTTCTTTAACAAGCACCTATATGTTTGTTTAGATATCTCAAGAGTTTATTCTAAAAGATCAACTACTGCTTTTATAAGGAAGAAACATAACATATGATAGTCTTTTTATGCCAGTCTTATTAGAACAATGACCACGAATAATTTATAGATAATGCATAAATACAATATGAATCTCATAGATATGATCTCATCATAATTTCATTTATAATGTATATTTACCTATAGTCTTTATCACATGCATCTTAATATCTACAAGATAAAGAATGCTTTTAAATAATTGTTATTAAACTACAACCAAGTCATTAGTTGTAAGTCATAAACCAACACAACAGGAGAGTGTTTTTTTAATCCTCATTTATATATCCAAAAAATTTGGATTGAAAAATTAAGACCCATTATAGTAACTTTATAACTTACTTACATAATTATGAGACATTCGATTGGAATTCTTAAGGATGTTTGGGTTAACATTAGGAAGTTTACATTCGTTGGCTTTATTATTTTGGAGAAGAAGGAGAATATTGAAATTCCATTGATTTTGGAAAGGTTTTTCTTCTTTCTTATCTACTGTTCATACTTTTATAGATATTAATAATGGGAAATTGGCATTGATAGTTAAAGAGGAAGAAATAAAGTTTAATTAGTTTAAAGCTACTAAATATTCTTTATTCGTTGATATCTCTTTTAGCATTCACGTTATAAGAAAGTTAATAGAGTTTTGTTTGATAAATCTCCCTTTATTAATGCTTTAGACTCTTGCCTTATGAATATAAGTTTGACTAAAGAGGATGACATAGAGATGGGGGAAATTGCTTATGATTTGGAAGCTTCTTTTATGGATTATAGGTGTCACAAACATTACGAGGAGTTTAAGTGAATTATCCCTAAATAACATCTATTTAATTATATTATTGATTTATTTTGTGAAAAAATATTGTGGTAAAAATGAAAAATGGATTTTCATCCGATTTAGAAAAAAATATTAGGTATGGACAAGGCGCCTCCTATTGAAAGGGCAACAATTTTTTAATTAAAGCTTTTTCCATCATATATGAAGAATTCATTTCTCGGTGAAAACTTTAAGTTTTTTAACATCACGTAAATGATATGTTTTATTTTTTATGTAATTTAATTATTTTCATATTTTAAAATTAATAAAAAGCTTATTTGTACCTTTAACTCTTAAGAGTGTAGCCCAAAATAGGCATTTTCAAAGTCCTCTATTTAGTATACAAGTAATGAGTATAGGCCATATTTATAATGAAACCAAAAGTAATCCTTTTTAGTTTATTAGTTGTTAGATGATTGCATGTTATATACAAGAAGAATTCATTTAATAAAACAAACCATTAAAAGACAAGGTATGACTAAAAGAAAAATCAAAGAGAAAGGTAAGTCCAAGACAGAATTTAAAATCATTTTGATCAAAACCTACAAGTTCACATCCAAACTACAAGCTCATAAATTTTAAAGCTTAAGCCAAGCTCCTAGTACTTCTTTTCTCCCTAATCTCAGTTTTTTTTCAATATCTACGACATTTTCTCATTTTAAAAGCATTATTATCCATTCTAAATATTTTTATTGTAATTTCAAGTCCTCAGGCATAACCCTAAGCATTTTCTCCATTTAAAAGTTGTAGGACCCATTCTAAATACTTTAATTTTAATTTTAAACTTTCAATCATAGTTTTAAATACTTTTTCTATTTTAAAGCCTTATAATCCATTACATGCATCTCATTCCATTACATTTTCTTTTTAAACATAAGATTCAACTCTGGGGATCTTCTCTTTAATTCTATTCCCAAAAAGTTAGTTCCAAATCTTTCCATTTTTTTAAGAAATTATTATGGATTAAACTTGAGATTACAAAATTTGGATGAATGGCAGTATACACCAATCTTTAAAGGAGAAAAACTAGTATAATTGTAACTAATTTGGAATCCAAGGACATGAATCTTTTATTTGAAATGCTTTCCATCATTTTCTACATTCTCAGCTTCTATATTCTCTAGCTATTGGACATTTATGTGCTTGTGTTGTTTCTAGGAAAAAGGATGATGAGTTGTTCTCTTATGGCCTGTATGATTGATATTTTTATAAATTTCTCTTACAACATTAATTGTTTGACTCAGTTGCGCATCTTAGTCTTTCTATTCATCAACTCATTCTATTCTTTCTCAATGGTCCATTAAACTTAAAGTAATTCATATACGTTAAACTTAGAGTAATTCATATAAATAAATGATAGTAAAAACTCAATAAGGCTATAGGACTTACTTTTGAACCCGCTTCAAGTTAGGATGATTAATCAACGAATCTTGGGGCACCCGGTCTAGTTTTCTTATGTTTATTTCTGTTTTACTTTTGTACATAAGAAATGAGCCTCCATTTTTTTACTGCACATTTAGAAGCTGTTTTCTTTCACTCATATAACCATCTAATTCAATTCATCAACCCAAATGGTGAATAAAAAAATGAAGATATCCTATTCAACTCATTTCGACTTCTTTTATTTTATCGTTCTAAGTCGAAAAAAAAAATAGGTAAAAACTTCTATTTTAACGACTCACACGTAGAGCTATGGATAATACACAGAGAGTTAAGGGTATTTCATAACTAATAGATTGAGCAGCAGCTCGTAGACCACCTAAAAAGGAATATTTATTATTTGATCCATATCCTGACATAAGAAGTCCAATAGGAGCAATACTTGAAATGGCAATCCATAAAAAAACGCCGATATCTAGATCGGCTAAAACAAGGCGATAGTCAAAAGGAATTACTGAATAGCTTAATAGAGTTGATATGACTGCTATGGACGGTCCGATACTGAAAAAAAGATTATCGCCTCGAGATGGAAAAAGATTCTCTTTGAAAATTAATTTTGTCCCATCTGCTAGAGCTTGAAGAACTCCCAAAGGACCGGCATATTCCGGTCCAATACGTTGTTGTATCCCTGCAGATATTTCTCTTTCTAACCACACAATTACTAATATACCTATTGCAACTCCCAATATAAGAGTAAAAATAGGTACAAGCATCCCTAGAATTCCATAGATCCCATTTAAGTTTAAGG
>JANSVA010000007.1:22213693-22224136 GCA_025504915.1 Erythroxylum reticulatum | reverse complement strand
GCTTCCGTGGGGTATGTGCTCGAATGTTCTCTGTAATGTCGGGTATATGCTCTATGGAAGTGGGATATTATAAGTTGTCACCTAACGGATCTAGGATTCACAGAAGATGGGATTGACAAAGTTATTATCCACCCAATTTAAGTTTAGTTAGTTTATTGAGCAAACTCAAGATTGACTATATTTGAATGGTATCCTAGTCCACTAGAAAAATTAAAGTAATAGTTTCAAATAGTAGTGAGGGCTATTATTTTGAATAAAATAGTGGGAGTAACTAAATACAAGATTGATGTCCTATTCTCATTTGGTAGTCATGATATATAATCAATTACTTACTTTTCTTACTTTTATATTCTTTTCTGATTGAAATTTACCTTGTTTAGTATAGTTAATTCTAAGTTAGTGAACCAAATTTCTTAGACATAGGATATGTTTGAGAAGAGTTCTTAAAGCTTGGCAGAAAATTGTATGCTAATTATGTTATTTTGCTATAATTCTTATTAAAGATTCAGTGACAACATTTTAAAAATATGTTAAAAATTATATAGATGACAAAATATATTGACATTTTGAGTTGAGTAATGTCTCATAAACTTTGATAACAACATGTAAGATGTATGTCAACACCTTGATAGCAAGATGCAAGAGATAACATAGAGTATAATTAAAAGGTATAGTACCTTTTTAGAATTGTTCCACCTAATTTAGCCTACTAAAAGCATAAACATGAACATCAGTTAAAGGAATTAATTATAGTCCGATAATATTTTTTATAAGAAGAAAAATGATTACACGACTTTTCTTGCATATATGAGATATGATAGAGATCATATGCATTTCTAGTTAATGTTTATGAGTGTTTGATACTAAATTTAGATTCAACATTATTATAATTTTTGAAACATGATAAGAAATAGATTATTAAGTAAAATTAGTTAATCCAATATTATACAAATAGTTTGTTTGTTTTAGATCAAAGGAGACTTATGCTTAACATAAATGGCAAGAATACAAAGTTGATCACTAAGACTATCCTTTTATGCCATGTTGGTTAAATCAACATTATGAGAATCATAAAGTTACATATAAGGATATATTTATCCTTTTGATTATGAATCGTATGAAACTTGTGAAACTTATTAAGTTGAAGAATAACCAAATCAACCTTTGGTGAAAAGATGATGATGGTATTGAATTGTTATATTTATACATGTAATGTATTAGATAGAATAATCATTCATAAAAGGATGATACTTATATTTCATTTAATACATATATATTTGGTATTGAGAATGCTGAAGCACTTTGATGACATCATTGTGGTGAGATTAAATTTTTGGTTATCTTTAGGGAATGAGATTCTCTAGTCAATACCTTCACAACAAAATTCCATAAGATTATGGAGTTATGGAAGGAAGAAAATATAATATGAGATATTGTATAATGCAATATTTATTTATTTTATAGCTATGCCTAGTATAATGACTTACCTTCTATAGTTCCAGTTAATTCAATTGGTTTGATTTCATATTAGATATGAAATGCTAAGTCTTTAAACGAGTTAAAGTTAACGATTCAAGGATGCAATGATTGGTTGAAGCATACATTATCTATTAAGTTTATAACTAAAATGGGTAATAAAAGTTTATGAGATATCTAAAAGGTTGGATATAATCTTACATTTGCTTATACAAAACCCTCAATGTTCCAAGCGTATAGATCGTAAAGCACAATAATTGAGGTGTTAATCCTACGAGAAAAGCTAAAACTAATTGAATCCTAACTTTGTCTAAGGTTACAAAAATGTGATTTAAAACAAAAATACTAAATAGAAAATAAAGCAATTGAGTATGGATTGATTGAAATTAAAATTATGAAATTAACACAAATAAATCAAAATAGAGCAACTTTACAATGAGAAATCCTATTTAGATAGGATCAAATAATTATGAGAAGATAAGATTCATTTTATCCGTTATTTTGCTACCTTAATCACTTTTAATCTAATCGGTATTGATCCTATAATTTTGAAGGGTTGATTATTCTCTCTCAAGATCTAATCATTTAGTCCTAATTAATAATCCCTAATTGATTTTGAAATTTCAATTTTGCAATATCTCAATTAACAAAATTAACCTACATTTTCATTCAGTTCTTAAGCGATCTATTAGATAATCGGTTTCTCACACAATATCTCTCTTTGTATGATTATCAATTTGATATTTATGTGATCTATTAGGTTGTTAATTCTTATTACCCAACCTACTTATGTTGCTATTGATTCAATCTCTCGATTTATTATCGAAATATGCAAAAACCATAAATATCACAATACCCAAACATTTCAATGAAATCAAACGCAATTAAGTCATAAAATGATTCAAGAATAAATCCCACAATGAAAATGTAACATCATTAACAACATGTTCAATATTATCAAACCCATTTCATACATCAAGATGAAGTAAATAAACAAGAGAAAGTAGAAAAGAACTTGAAATGGTTGGGTTGGAGTGGCTGGATAGCAGTTGCAGATGCTCTTATTCTCTTCTCTCCTTGTTGCTCTTCCTTATGTTCTTTCTCAATTTGGCAAAACATTAGGGGTCATTTAATGTTGTTATATATTTCTTTTGTCATTTAGGATAAAAACTACGTTTTAACCAAGACAAAAAGTCTAAAAAGACCCTCCAAATATCAAAATAGAAGGAGATCCCCGCCTTTGGCGAGTACTTGTCACGATTGTGATGTTACACCCCTGTCACAATCGTGACCATGGGAAAATTGCCTTCTGTCACGATCGTGACCTAGTATGATCCTATTCTATCATGGTTGTGACCCTGGGGAGACCTTCTGTCACAACTGTGATAGGCATGTCACAATTGTGACCTTATTCCTTTTGTCCAATATCATGCTCTAAACCACAAAATATTTAAAAGCACAAATACACCATCACATTAACATAATTTGAAACCTAAACATGCACAAATCATCTAATCAATACCTAAAAACATATTAAAACACCTACCAAAACATAATGTAAACTAAAACTATCAACCCCTCCCACATTTAAACTTTTGCTTTTCCTTAAGCAAAACAAAACAAATACAAACTCAAACACACCAAAAGATAACACATACGTTCATGCATATGCAATAATAATATAATGGCATCTAAGTTCACAAAATTATTTTAACCTCAAATGACAATCAATCAAGTTATTCCAACATATTAACTTATGCAATATGTGGCTAAGTACTTTGGACTGAATATGAATACTAATCAAGACCTTAACATCATACTAATTCACCCATGGCACTTGTACACACACATTGATAATTATTATTCAATTAAAAGTACAATTATCACTAAGTAGCTTTTCATGAAAATTCTTGTTATTTTTAAAGATCGGTAGGATTTTTTTTATCAAAAAACCATTTTGTTCATTTTCTTTAACTATGACCTAGTCTTTTGATGTGAAGGAAAACATTTATAATAAATGTCCCCCATTTATTCAACTAGGTCATGTTTTATTGATAGACTTGTTTGAAATGTCATTCTAGCCTTTTAATGCGAAGGCAAACATTTATGATGAACGTTCCTAGTTACTGAACTACATCACATTCTCAATTGGCATAACTTGAAGGCTGGCAGAATAGTTATTTATTAAAGAGATACATTTTTTTTGGTTTTACAATTCCTGTAGCCTACCTCATTTCTTTTAGCTAATCTTCCTCATGAAAAGTTACTAATGATGCTACTTATTCAATTGAATTATAATTATAAATGTATGTAACAAATTTTCTAAGGTGAACAAACTGGCATCATATCCTAATTAATATGCATATTCAACCAAAGATATTTAGAACACAAATTTCAAAGCTAGTATGTCTTTACAACCTAAAAGAATAATTTTAAAACTAAATTAATTCCATCAAATTATATCTATTGACACATTGACACAATTCACACTCGGGCTTCACACCATGTCAACCTAAGAAAAAACTAACAATATGATATGCAAAAGTCACACTCATGTCGACAATAACAATGTAAATCTCCCCACATTTGGACAACACATTGTTCCCAATGTTAGGAGAACAACAACAAATAAAAGAAATTAAAAATGATAAGAAAAAGTAAAAACAAAATGAAAAGAGAAAGGTTAGAGCATGAGCCGATATAGTGATTGATGTGGTGACGGTGCTGGTGAACAAATTTAGAGATACTTCTAGCCATGAAGTTCTAGGAATTCACTCCCTACAAAATAAAAATAACAAAATACTAATAAAATAAAATAACACAGATAAATCTAATCTTAATTCTTAGGTTGCCTCCCAAGTAGCACTTAATTAACTTCACTAGCTCAAGTTGAGTTAATTATGAGTGGTTTACGTCCACCTGTATTGCCTAATTTAGCTTCATAGCTTGAAAATAAGCTACATGGTGGAAGATAATGAAAAGGACAAAATTAATTGAATCGAAGAATCCAAGTATTTTTTGTAATGCCCTTTTTGATAACAAACTATAAATATAATTGGGAATGATGAAATCCTATGAATCTTTAATAAAATCAAAATCATCTTCTTCTACAATCATCATCGTCCACTCTTTTGCTTCAACTTCTTAAATAGGGACTTCTAAATATTCCTCAAACTCTATATCCCTTGTCACCTGTCCCTCATATCTTACTTCTTTAAAGCAGTCCTTCTTTTATGCTTTGATATATTCATCCAATATGTCTTTTTTCATGCAAGAGCTTCTTTCTTTTAGATTATTCAAGTTATTATTCCTGCTGAACTTCAAATGTTTATCACTAATCCAAAGGAGCATCTTGCCTCATAAACATATATCAGTGCTTTTCTGGTGTTCATGAAGGGTCATCTAAGAATTCGTGAACAATTCTTATCCTCTTCAAAATCTAATATGATGAAATCCATATGAATAATGAACTTATCCACCTTTACGATAACATTTTTCACCACGTCAAACTGTTTCTTTATGTATCGATCCATCAAATAAATAAGCATCGAAGTTGGTTTCATGTCATTGAGCTCCAATTTCCTAAAGGTCAACAAGAGCATAAGGTTTATACTTGCACCTAAGTCGCATAAACATTTTGTGAATTCTAACTCACCAACCACACAAGGTATTGTGAAGTTTTTAGGATCCTTCAACTTAGAAGGCATATGATTGGTGATCATAGACATACAACTTTCAATTAATACTACCGTTTGATTCTCTTCCCAAGTTCATTTCTTTGTTAACATGTCCTTCAAGAATTTACTGTACTTAGGCATATGCTTCAATGCCTCGACAAAAGATGGATTAATTTGCAAAGTCTTAATTTCTCCATGAACTTTACAAATTGTGAATCTACTTTGTTCTTTTATAATCATTGAGGGTATGGAATCTTGGGTGGATATAGAGGAGGGGTAATGTAACGAGGGTACTCAATTATTCCTATGTCCTTCTTCTTCCTTTTTTGGTCTTCTTCTAGGTGGGTTTAAAATTGTTTCTCCATTGATTGCTCGAGTTCTTCCCCACTTATAAGTGTGATTGCTTTGAGTTGCTCCCTTAGGTTTGCTTTATTATTGCTTGGGAGACTCCCCACACTTCTTATTGACAACGCATTTGCCAGTTGACTCATTTCGACCTCTAGATTATGAATGGAAGAGGCATGGTTTTTAGTGACTTGCTCGAACTTCTCTTCCAATCTCTTATGATCTTCATCTATGTTTACAAGCTTGTCTAAAATTTTGTGCAACTTAGAGTCCATAGAATTAGGTTTCTCCTGTTGATATCCATGTTGCTCTTGAGGTTGAAATTGACCTCTTGCATTGTTCGACCAAGAAAAATTTAGGTGGTTCTTTCACCCAGGGTTTTAATTGTTTGAATAAGTGTTGTTTCCTCCTCCTCAACCAAATCGTGTATCCATATAGTTGAGTTTCTCCACATTGTTATTTTGCATTAAAAACCAATCAGTGGTAAAATGGTTATTTTGACCACATAATTCACATCTATGCTAAATTGCTGTAACTAAAGTGGATGAAGAGGCTGGGAAGCTGTTAAGCTGTCTTGTTAAATTGCCAATCATAGCCTACATTGTTGTCATTGAGTTGACATCAATGACTTCTTTCTGATCTCAGAAAGTGGACTGCTATCTACTTTTCTTTGACGACCAAAAACAATTAGTGTTCGCTATCTCTTCTAAAAAGTCCTCTGCTTCCCCAACTGTCTCCCACATAAGAGATCCTCTAGAAGCTGCAACTATAGTCCCTCTCATGGGGGATTAACTCCATTGTAAAAGGTTACAGAAGGAATTCTTTAGGTAAGTTATTGTGACGGCATCTCCTTTGCAAATCCTTAAACCGTTCCTATGCTTTATAAAGTGACTTCCCACCACTTTGTTGGAAATTTGTGATTTACTTTATCAACTTTATCGTGTTAGTGAGGGAGAAGTACTTGTCCAAAAATACATACACCAACTGCTCCTAATTTGTGATGTTTGCAAGGCTTAACAAATGATATCAAGCCTTAACTCTGTCCTTTAATGTGAAGGGAAAGAGTCTCATCCTACGAAATCTTTTGACATTCCATGAAATCAAAAAGTATTACATATTTCCATAAACTTCACTAAATGAGTGTTAGGATCCTTATTAGTTAACCCATAAAACTGCACATTGGTTTGCAACATGTTTAGCAAAGCTGGCTTAATCTCGAATGAAGTAGCTTAAACCGATGGTTGAGTCTTGCCTTGATGTGCAACATTGAACACTGGTCTCATGAAATCCATAAAGGCTCATTGATGGCCGCCTTGATTGAATTCTTCTGCCATTGTTTCTTTGATCTCTTCTTCTTGACATCTTGCTTTTAGAATTGTTCATTCTAATTAGGTGATATCAAATGTTAAAGTTTTGATGATCTTACTTAAACTCTGAGTGAAATTTATGTTCATACAGTAGCATAGACAAAAGAAAGGAGAAAAATTCCTTTGACAAAGGAATTTAAATAATCCTAAACTAAATTCCTGACAACGACACCAAAAACTTGTTGAGCAAGTTTTACTTATATAAAACTCTCAATGTTTCACAAGTTCACAAATCGTAAAGGGTAGTAATTGAGGTGTCGATGTCACAAGGAATTAGCTGAAACTAATTGAATCTTATCTTTGTTTAAGGTTGCAAAAATGTGATTTAAAATGAAAATAAACTAAACAGAAAATTAAGCAATTGAGTATGGATTGATTGAAATTAAAAAATTGAAATTACACAAGTAAATCAAAATAGAGAATTAATCACTTAACAAATGAGAAATCCTAATAAGACAAGATCACACAATTATGAGAAGATGAGATTCCTTCTATCTTGATTTTACTACCTTAATCACTTTTGATCTAATCGATATTGAACCTAGAATTCTGAAGGGTTGATTATTCTCTCTTAAAGTGTAATCATTTGACCGTAATTAATAATCCCTAATTGATTATGAAATTCAAATTTTGCAATCTCTTAATTAACAAAAACAACCTACATCTCTAATTAGTTCTTAAGCGATTTATTAGATAATCAGGTCCTCACACAAGATCTCTCTTTATATGATTATTGATTTGATATTTATGTGATCTACTAGGTTGTTAATTCTCATTCCCTAACCTAATCTTGCAACTATCGATTTGATCTCTCAATTTATTATCGAAGTATATAAAAAACATAAATATCATAATACCTAAACATTTCATTAACATCAAAAGCAATTAAATCACAAAATGATTTAAGAATAAATCCTACAATGAAATTAGAACGTCATTAACAACATGTTCAACATTCTCAAACCCAAATCATACATCAAGATGAAGTAAATAAATAAGAGAAAGTAGAAAAGAACTTGAAATGGCTAGGTTGGAGTGGCTAGACAGTAGCTGCAGATGCTCCTCTTCTCTTCTCTCCATCTTACTCTTCCTTATGTTCTTTCTCAAATTGGCAAATAGAGACTAGGTCTCATTAGGGTCATTTAATGTTCTTATATAGTTCTTTTTCATTTAGGATAAAACTAGGTTTTACTTATGCCAAAATGTCTAAAAAGACCCTCAAAATATCAAAATAGAATATCCTCACGTCTGATATGCCCTTGTTACTATAATGACCTTGGGAAAATTGCCTTCCCATGTCACGATTGTAAGCTAATATGATCCTCTTCTATGATCATGACCTAATATGATCCTCTTCTATCATAATCATGATAAGGGTGTCATGATCGTGACCTTAGGGGAGATCTTTTGTCACGATTGTCAGGCATGTCACGATCATGACCTTATTCCTTTTTGTCCAAGCTTTCTCTAACTTCCTTTAATCTTCTTCATCTGAGTTCATACACTAACAAACACATCAAAACACCTCAAGCGCACAAAATTAAAGTCCAATATCATTATATAAAGCACAACACTAAAAAACGTAATCACTCCCCATCACATTAATATAATCCTAAACCTAAACATGCTCAAATCATCTAATCAAAACCTAAAAATACACTAAAACACCTACCAAAACATAATGTAAACTACAACCATCAATAATCGTATATATTTATTAAACAAATTGTTTGTTTCAATATATACTTATAGAAAATAGATCTTAAGATAAGTGGTGAGAGTTAGGAGAAGTTTGAAAAGTTCAAATCTTATGACAGTATGTCTAATTGGAACTATTGCGTTTGTTGATACATTTGATGTATAATTGAAAGGCTACGAGATATTGAAAGATTAACTTTCTTGATGAATTCAAAGAGTTTGTATTCAAGATGATTGTGAATTTATCATGTGGATAAGAAACTTAATGGAAGTATATTTTCCGTCTTCAATGGGATTATGTTGAGACATATTGCTCACAAAGAACAATAATTCTAATTTTAAATTGTTGAAACATAATTGTCCAAGAACAACTCCTATTGGATATAAAAAGGTAACAACTTAATTATAGGAATTAGATATATAGAGATAGATTGGAAGTTTTTCACCAATTCTATGTCTTAGTACATAGATAATGTACTAAAGATGTTTAGTATTTGAAATACCATATAATTGTGTAAGTATTAAAGATATTCATTATTCTACGTATGAGTTGATATTTAAGTTCAAAAAGATAGGGATATTTACTTTAGAAGTAAATCATAATTAAGGTCTAATTCACTTAAGAACAATATCATTCAAGATTGGAAATAATTTAATGAAGCAATGTTTTTTTTGCTAATTAAGTCATAATACATTTTTCATTTAGTAGAAATGATTAATTGGATCAATAAGTTCTTTAATGAACTTAATATAGTTCTTTGCATTGTTCAAGACAGTAATATACTGTGGAACATTAGAGCCATTGGGCATGTCAAAGGGGCTAAGGTCTCATAAAAGATCCAAAGATACATTTAGGCAATTTTTTTTAATTATGATGATAATTAAGAATGAAGTTGAAAGATTTAAACAAGTGCTCACTATAGAAAATCTCGTAAAATTTTCTCGTTAAGCAATTGGCACAGTAGTAGCATAATTGTCATATGATGATATGGTATAAGATATTTAAATGATTGACTTAGTGCAAGTAGGAGATTGTTAGTTTATGCCCTACTGCCAATCGATTGGTTGTAGTTTAGTGATAAAATACTTTAAAGGCATTCTTTATCATGTAAATGTTTAGATGTATATGATAAAACTTATAGGAAAATTATGCCTTGCAAATAAAATTATAGTTATGAGATTCATGTTGCATTTTTGTATTATCCTTAAATTGTTTCTAGTCATTGTTTTATTAAGATTGGACATTAATAGAATGTAAAAAGGACTAACACACTTTTTTTCTTATAAAGGAAGTAGTTGATTTTATAGACTAAAGTATGAAGATACTTAAACAAATATGGAGGTGCTTGTTAGAGAACAAGTTCACTGAACAGAGCGGATATGAGAAATCCATTTGGGACATTACTTATATCTCTATAGAAATTCTCATTGTGATGATTATATAAGTGATCATTTGACTTGACATCTCCAAATTTATCTTGTATAGGGATTATTATATTTTGATACTACTTTATTACCTATTCTAATCATGGGTCATTTAGTCGGTATTAATTGGGTGTAGTATAAACTATATGGAAGTAATTGAGTGATCAAGGTAAGATTTATTATACCAAAGTAATTATAGAGAATGTTTTGTTATTCTCGATTAGTATTAATTCTGGAAATCTTTAAACAAGGTGGAATGACGATTTGTAAATAGTTTACATATGTCATTGAATTAATAGCTAATAATGGAGAACTAATATGATTTGACTCAAAATAGAGTAGACATCAATTTTATGTTCTATGTCTAATGGAGATATTATATGATAAAATAGTTGAATTATGTAAAAAATCATGCAAAGAAAGGTTAGTTGAAACCACTTTGATATTCTCAAATA
>JANSVA010000007.1:22196922-22210558 GCA_025504915.1 Erythroxylum reticulatum | reverse complement strand
TTGTTCAAAACTCCCTGTCATCATTTGATAACAGTCAAACGACTTAAAAATGCCTATGCTAAATCATTCCCTATTATTTTTTCTAACGATGTTATTAACTTTTATTCACCCTTCATATTAATTATTATTACCTTATATTCTTTTAACCGTTTATTAATAACAAAGTTAATCAGTATCAAAACATTTAACATTTTCTATTCACTCTTCACAAGTGTAATATAATTTTATAAAATTTGCCTACTCTTTCCTTATATTGTAACCCACTAAATTTAGTGTGCATTATTACTGCGCATCGCGCAGTTTTACTCTGCTAGTGTTTAAAGAATTCAGATGATATTTGGAAAAGGATGAAATCAAGAATTAGTTTAAATAGAACATTATTAAGGTGGAAATTAGAGAATTGTTTATGGATCAAACTCACTAGTTCCCGTATAGACTCAAAATCTCGAACATGCTTCCATTTTATTATCTCTGGTAGGTCGTGGAGTCCTCAATAGCCTTTTTTAGCAAGATATATGGAAGACAAGGTGAATAGCTATTGTTGTATGCAATTCCAACTGATAAGCCACCTTCCCCATCTTCTTAACAATCTTTTAAGCCCTAAAGAAGTGAAGTGAAAGTTTCTCATTTATCCTTTTAACCAAGGATTTTTGTCTATGTGGTCAGAGTTGCCCTACCCTAGAACTCCACTTCTGACCTCTTAAAGTTAGCCACCTCTTTTTTTATGTAGTTTTGAGCAAGCAACAACTAATATTTAAACTCAACTAGGATGGTATCCCTTTCATACAACATTTTCTCTAAATCAAAAGTAGATGTAGAAGATGAGTAATCATACTTGAATATGGAAGGTGGATCTCTTCCATACATTGCATAGAAAGGAGCGCATTTAAAAGCAATGTGGTGAGAAATATTGTACCAATACTTCGCCCAAGCTAGCCATTTAGACTATTCTTTTACCTTTGTCTCACAAAATAGTAGAGATAAATCTCTAAGCAGCGATTTACTATTTCATTTTGACCATTACTTTGAGCACGGTAGGCTGTGTTCTATATCAATAACATGTATCAATTGTGCTTGTTGTAACATGAAAAATTCCTCCCAAAAGTGGCTGATTGGTTTATTTCTTAAGCTTATAAGAATTTATCAATGTAAAACCACTTGGCGTAGATGAAGCTAGCACAACCAAGTATGAGTCAATCCCATGAGGACTATAAATACTAGTATTTACCCTTTTCCTATTATCTAACCATTGAATCATATTATAAATTTAATTAAAAATTAAACTAGTTAAAATAAGGTAAGATTGAAGCAATATTGAATTCAGACAAGGGAAAATACTTGGAAAAGTAAATATCGAATAAATAGAACATTGGTGATAAATCCCCTAAGAATACTTAAACATTAACCATTTATCATGCAATTATATTATTGATTATTGAAATATGGAAATTCCTATCTTATGTTAATATCATTTTCAAGACTATTACCAACTAATCCTTCAGTTGATTAACATAAATCTCTTTCTAGATAAAACTCCTAGGATTGCATTATTAATTCGTGAATTTCACTATTAGGTTTGGCCCATGCTATGTTTTGTATCAAGGACTTCATTAAATCAATTTATGATCAACATCAAATCTATAAATGTATGAACATCAAAATAATGAAAAATGCCTTTATTAATTATAAAATGATTTGTGCAATAAGTGCTAAAGGTGATTGCCTTTAGAGCGCTTCTCTACCACTTTATACTATCGACAATGTTAAAATGGATAAGGCTTTAGCAAACTTAGGAGTTGTCATAAGTATAATGCCTTAAACTTTATGTAAGAAGATGGAATTAGGTGAATTAACACTAACTAAGATGTGTGTACAAATGGATGATAGATCACTCCACTATCCTATGAGTATAATTAGTGATGTACTTATTAAGGTTGACAAATTCACCTTTCCTATTGATTTTACCATCTTGGACATAGATGAAGATTTGGAAATATCCATTTTCCTTGAACAAACATTCTTAGCTATTGTTAAGTCTTTTATAGACATTGATGGAGGCAAGTTGAAGATGAGAGTAAGGAACTAGAGGATTACATTTAATGTCTCTGATGGTAAGAAAATTCCTCTTAAATTTTTGGATGCTATCAAGATAGAGAAATCTTGTGAAGAAGTTTTACAGGACTTCATTCTCAAGGATCCACTTAAGAAGCCACAAGTTCAAAAGAGTAAACCAAAGGAGCAAGGGGGTGGAAAGCATATAAGGGTAGCTTATTTGTAGGTTATCAAACCTATGGTTAAGCTATAATCACTCGATTCATTTGAGCCACCTTGAGTAGAAGAGTGTGTTGAGTCATAGATGTTAATCAAACACTCCTTGGGAGGCAGCCCAAGATTCATGATTTTCTTTTCTTATATTACTTTATTATTTTATTTCATTTTTATTGTTTGATTGTTTTCAATTATGTCACTTTTATTTTTATTTCCTTTATTTATTTTCATCCTTTCTTTTTCTTTTTTTCAAGGATAAGATAACATGGGATGGATTAAATTAAAAAATCACCAAAATCATGAAAGTACCAAACAACCCTCTCATTTGCTTATTTAATTGTATTATGTACATTGAGGACAATGTCTAATTTAAGTGTGGGGATGGGTTGAATGAATTTTTAAATTGAATTCTTCATGTTTATTACAATCCTGATTATAAATTTTATTAACTGATATCTTGAATTAGTTGAGATCTGTCCATGATTACTATATGTTATTGTTGAATATTGATTTGAATTGGTGTGTAAAAGGAGGATAGTTAAAGTGAAATTAATTTCCTAAGTCATATTTTTCGTATTCAATGAAATAGTAAAGTTGAATGAAAGTGCATATTATCTATATACATATACCTAGTTTTTTCGTGAGCTTTTGAGCCTAAAGAGAAAATTTCATAAAAAATTTAAACCTTTTATTTTTTTTGCTTATGTGTGATATCTTGTATGGTATGATAATTCTAGAACTTGTTTTTATTATGTATGTTCAGACCATATTTGTTAAATTATAAGCATTGACATGATGAAGACATTTAGATTCACCAATTTGCTTAGCCTATTTCTTTGAAAATTCACACACCCTTAAATTTACCTTTACGAATAAACAAGTTGAGCCTTAGCCTTTTTCATTGATTTTACCCACATATTAACCTTATTCTTATCTTTTTCTAAAGACCTATTTATCATTTTAAACCTTAATGGTTATTTATTTTATTTATTTGTTTATTTGATGAGACTTGGAATTGGTGAAAGGTCCAACATTTGTTGAATTATGGTATTGAATGCTTTAAATATTTTATTATGATAAAAAATGAGCATATAAAAGAAAAGAAGTAAAAGTAACTAGTACCAACAGAGTTGCATTGAAAAGACCTATGTGTGTTTTGGTAAACATGTCTTGTAATATTTCTTGTAGTAAATTTCCTTCACTTAAACTCCTTTTATCCCAATTTTACCTTACCTAAGCCCTATTACAACTTGGATAAAGACCTTTGATTTTTGTTTCTAGTTTGAATATAAGAGGTGGAAATGTGATTTTATTACAAGCCTTATAGTAAGAAATCTACTATGCATTGGTTGAGAGTCTTGACACTTTTCACCTTAAACATTTAAGTAAATTGAGTGAAATCTTGATGCTTAAAGGGGTATCTTTTGATTTCAATGCAATTGTTAATTTGATTACTATTGATATTACTTAGGAACTTTATTTTAGGGTAACTTGATTTTGCTTGTATATTAATTCAATTTGATAAGATATGATGATGGATATTATGAATGGATAGGTTGACATTGATGATGGATTGATATTTTAAATTTTTAATTTTGATTCTAGTTTGCTTAAGCACAAGAAAAAACTTTACTTTGGGGATATTTTATAGATGGTTTATTGATTATATTTTTACGCCATATTTAAAGTATTCTTGCTTGATATTTTATGCTTTTGGTATATATTTGGTAATTATTTCATTTCAAGTGTGTTTACAAAGTATAAATGCCTTCATGGACTTAAAGGAGAAGAATTCAAACAAAAACATGATGTAAAACAGAGAATCAACAATCTGGACTATGCATGGTCATATAAAAGACTGTGTATAACCCAAAAATGTAGATTTTAATATAAATCAACATTTCAGAGGCAAATCAGAGGACGAGACATTGGGAGGTGATTTCCAGAAGTGGGACTCATTCTTTAGGTGCTATTTTGGTCCAAAGAAGTGGAAAGCACAAAGATTTCATCGAAAGATCCATTAGAATACAAGATCAAGCCTCCACATTGTAAGAACATTCGATAGAAGACAATCAAGGAGATTTAGAATTATGATTATGTTGTTTTCTATTTTGTTTTTTGTATATATGGACGTTCGTTGATGTATAGCTAAATTTTATTATAGCATTTAGGCCAGATGAACCTTAGTTAATACTGAAACAAGATTTGATTATTTTTTGAATGCAATTGAGTTGGTTGATTATTATGATCCAATTATCTATTTTATTATTGTCTTTCAATTTGATTTATTAGATTTAAATCTAATTTACTACTTAGTGATTGAGAAACCATAGGTTTGAATAGATTTACTATAATTGGAAATACTTGATTGCAATCCTAGAGATAGGATGATATAATTTTTTAGATTATGGTCAAACTTAATAGAGGAACTCATAATATGGTAAAGCAATCCTATCATATTTAACCTGAGTAATTCAATTAGAAACCTTAGGATTAGTTGTTCGTAGACTTATGGTCAGCTATTAACATACTTTAGGAATCTCCATGGTCTAATTAATCAACAATATAATTGCATAACAAATAATCAATTAGTTAAGGATTTAGGGGGATTTGACGCCTAGATACTAATCAATTGATATCGATAATTTACTTAGTGATCTTATAATTCTTTGCTTGAATTGCACTACTTGTTTACTTTGTTTTCTTAATTTTAGTTTCTTTAATTCAAAACCCATAATCACTTTGTAGGCTAAATAATAGAATAACAGTAATTACCAGTACTCACTGTCCTTATAGGACTGATCTGTATTTGCCAATACTAGCTACAACTACACCGTTGAATTATGGCATTAAATATTGACTACTCACAAATTAGGCCAATCATAAACTATATAATATAAAAAAGTTAAGAATAGGATGTGAATGCTCTTACTTTTCAATATATCATATTTGTTGTTTTTCTCGAAAACTAACCTTTAAAATTCTTAAGGGACATAGTCACTAACCTCATCAAGTAATTTCACTAAAGCACTCCTATACTTCTCTAACTTCACACACTTGGATGTATATAAAAATTGATTATAGCCAAAAGTCATTAAACAAAATATCTACTAGGTTCTAGCTTGCCCTAAATTTGATTACATCCTTACATACCTTAAAAGTTGTAAGAATCTTGCGCTAAGCTTCTTATGAGAATATTCAGAAATGTTTGGAAGCATTCTCCACCCCAAGTTCAATTCGATATATATTCCTATTAGATTCAAAAGTTGGTGTTCTTAGATAAGCATACCTTTCATGAAGATGAGATTTCTCACAAGTAAGCATTAGGAGCTCATTTGGTTTATCTTTTGTGGTTGAATTTAGCTACTAAATGTTCTACAAAAGGCTCTGGTTTTCACCCTCTAACTTGTAATGATTGTGAACTCATATTTATGGTCAACTGAAATGTATATAAATAAAAAAATAAACAAGTGCAAAACACAAAAAGATTTAAAAGTGATCGTAGAGCCTAAATTTATGAGAAATTTAGAAATTAAAAGTGAAAAGGTAGGTGAATCTTAATGAAAAATGATGAAAATTTCCTAAAATCTATAGGATGTCTTAGGAGTAAAACTTTTGTTATGGGTGTTTAATGAATTTAGATAATTTAAAATAAAATTGGTATTAATTATGAAAAAAAAGGTCTGATATGACCTTTAGAACTTTTAAAATTTTAGGGATACGACCTGCTACATGATTTTAGACATTCTAGATTTAAAAATTTAGGGGACCGATCTAGAACATAGGTGTGACTTAAACTATGAAACTTGCTAAATAATTAGGAGGGTATAAATATGTCCCAAGTTATGGATCCTACTTTCATCATCTCCTAAAAGCACATACTAGGGTATCACTGTGCCTCTATGGATCCTCTAATATTTATCTTGTCAAAGGCACAACTAAGTGTGTGCTAAGCTGTTGACCCTTTTGAAAAAACTTATAAATCAATTCATTTTATGGCATAATTGTATCCTAGGCCATATTCAATAATATAATTTAGCATAGACCAAAAATTTAAGCTTTTCATTGGCCTATTTCTTAGATCATTCATTCCCTATATTCTTTAAAGTTACTTTTTAAGCTTATATATGCAATATTTTGTATTCATAACTATAAAAGCACAAAGAAAGAACAAATTACAAAATAGAAAAGAAAACTAAAGCAAAATATAACCTTATTTATCAATCTAATGAAAACAATCCAAATCAAATTCTATAAGAAAATCTAAGTTATTAAACCTTATCGTAAAAAAAAACCCATATGAAATTTTAAAGTATTTAAATTATGGTTTGGTTGCCTCCCAAATTCTATGTAAGATTTTTCCTAACTAGTGCAATGAAACTGCACATTTTGCTAAATCATTTACATTAAGTTGGGCTTAATATCAAAATAGTGAGCATTTATATTAGGCCTTAAAATGCTTGATTGAGTTCTTAAGAGAGATAGCTTAGCACAGTCCATCATTATTCTTCTTTCTTATTATGCAATTTAGGTTATAATTATGGTGTTTATCTGAGTTCTTACTTGTTCTAGTCTCTTCAATTCTCTCTCAAGTTTTGGATCATCTTTAAGAAATATATGTACTAACAAGTTCTTTTTATACACCACAATGACTCTTAAAATCAAAAATAAAAAAGAAAATCAAATAAAGCAAGATATGTAAAGAAATTTTAAAATAAAACTAATTAAAAAAAAGAGAAAATTTACTATACAAGAATTAGAAAATTGTTAACATGCTTCCTGAAACTAGTTGCTTATTTAGTATAGAAAGTTAGAGTATTATATTGATATGTACTTTTATGGCAACGTTACTAAAATTTTTCCATATTAACAATATAACCATAAAATGTGCATATTATTGGTAAGCAACATAATGTTAAGTAGGGATTGAATTTTACGAATAAGTGACATGGATAAAAAGCCTAATACTATTAACTAGTCTAACGATAATAAATGAAGATATGATTTTTATAAGTTTTTGGGCAATGAAGTATAAAACAAAACTAAACCTAAGGAAATAAATAATAATACAAATTCATCAAAAGTGAATCCAATCAAATATCTATGTTTAGATTAGTACTTCCCCTAATCGTAATTTGACTTTATGATTTAGGATTTTAGATGCCTCTCAATGTTTAATTCTAGATTTTGGAAAAAAAATGTTTCTTATATTTTTTTATATCTAAAAGATGGCTAAATCCCATTAAATTTTGGTTATCTACATTTAAATATGTTTTGGTCCATTTAGGACATGATTGGGCACATAAGTAGCCTAGGTTATAAGCCTTAATAATTTATCTAGGTGATAAACCTGACCTTTGACCTGGCCATATCTCCAATTCATGCAACTTCATAGTTCTTCAAGATGAATACATGACCTTTGGCATAAAGTTAAATTATGGATCTCACTATTTGTTCTTAAAGACAAGGTCTCTTAGGAAATTGTGGATCAGATTATGTCACTCACTATATTTTATCCTTTTAGGGCATAGGTTGGTACACATGTATGGGCCAAACTGTGTCCCTTTAAGAATTGTAAATTTATTTATATTTTTACTTAAATTTCCCTTTAATTTATGAATAATCTCATCCTAAGGTGCAACTTGCATAATTACTTCAAAAGTCATCTAAAAAAGTTAATGTGGAATTGAATTCAAGAAAAATTCTTAAAACAAATGTGCATATTTCATGCATATAATAAAGGTTATTTGTACAAATAATGCCTTTAGGATGAATTGCATTAATAACTAACTAGATTTTAGATATGTAACATGCTAGGAATATGGAAACTCACAGAACTCACTAAAAGGACCAATTTAATTTCAAAAATAAAGAAAGTGATAAGCCTTATCCTCTAGCTATAATCAACTCCCAGATACATCAAATATTGCATCAGATTTCATGTTTTGAAGAGTTGAACTTGCCCTTAAAGACCCTTTGGTTCCTTTTCCACCAAACATTATGAACTGTGTTGCCAAGAACTAAACTATACAACAACCTCTCTTCTTTATGACCCTTGGAAAGGGCCACTGGATTATTCCCAACAATCCTCTAATCTACATATCTAGGTTACAAAGGCCAATATCATCCCTCTAAACCTTATATAAATAATGCAATTAAAAAGAAGGTTTGCATTGGTTTCTTGGTATGAAAAACATAACTTACATTTTAAATTATTGTTACATGATAGGATTGAATTATCTTATATTTTCTTATGCATTTTAATTTCTTTTCAATCCTATTTTTGTGTTTAAATACTCAATTTATGTTTACGTATAAATTAAAAGATTGACACAAATATGTGCTAAAAGGAAGAAGTTTGACATAGTTTGTCAATATGAGATGCAGTGATCAGTTGAAGAAGTTTGACAAAGTTTGTCAATATGAGATGCAATGATCATTTTGTTAGTGTTTTAGGGCATTCGAAGGAGTTTTGGAGTAGGTTCGAACCAAAAAACAGGCCCACAATTATGACCTTCAGGCTACAAACATGATAGAATCTCGAGTGTAGGACCACAATTGTGGGGAGTCAGCTATAATTGTGACAAAGAGCATACTTCGCGCATGATCATGGCCTGCGCGCAGACAAACTCAGGGTCACTTTTGGATTCAAGTTTATGAGGGACTTTATGGAATTTTTAGGCATAGGAAAATTGTAGGGCTTATCCTAAATGGAAGATACTATATAAAGAAAGAGAAACGACCTAAAAAGGGGCTCTGAAATCTGCAACCTTTGGAAAAACTCCAAGAAGAGAGAAGGATAAATGGAGAAATTATTATGATGGCTTCAACATTTTCTTTACTTTTTAACTATAGTCTTTTGTTCGTTCGTTACTTTCGATAAGCTTAGTTATTCTCTTCCAGTTTTTATGCTTTATTTTCTTATGTTCAAATCTATTAATATTCATTCCATTAGTTTAAAACTTTCTTAGTGCTAATCATATTTTAAAATGTTCTAAAATATTTAGAATGAATGTTTGATAGATTTTACAGTTGAAATTTATGAATTTTATAAGGAACCTTTACGTTTATCAATGGATGTTTATTCCTTCAATTTTCCAACTTTAATCTTGGTTGTTTGAGCTTATTTATATGCTTTTTTAGGTCTAAATTTATTCGATATTTAAATTTTTAATGGTTTATGCTATGAGTTTTTGCTTATTTGTGATGTTTTTGATTAATTTGTGCTTAATAGTTAGGATTTATGCATGTTCTTAGGTTCATAATCAATTAATTTTAGTTTTTGTGCAAGTTATGTGTGCTGGAATTTTTATTTTGATGCAATTAGTTTAGATTTTGTAATTTAGGTTATGATTAGTTATTTGTTAGCATAAAAGTTCTAATTTCTATTAAGTTAGTATTGAATTTTGATTTTTATTTCTTCATTTATAATTTATAGCCTTGATTTTATTTAATTAAGTATGAGTTTTGTTTATTTAATATCTATTTTGCTTAATATGAACATGTGTGGATAGATTACTTAGGGGTTTGGAGATAATATGAGGATGAAGGGATAGAAATTGTGAGAATGGAGTTAAACTTGTCTTGAATTGGTGCTTATAGGTCTAGGTTGGTTTAGGATTTAGGATATATGTCATGAATTAGGAGTTGCTTATGGGCTTGATCAACCTTTAGGTAACTTTCTAATCCGAAGGTTAGGGTTGAGCGTGTGATATGTAATAGTTCATAGTGATTCCCGAAAGTAGCAATAAGTTAGTTGAATTTCTCAGGATACTTAATCAACTAATCTAGGGTCCCATGCCTTTAGGTTACACCTTCCGAGCTTATGAGTAGGTTGCCTAAGTTAGTTATTTCTTAGCACCTAATGCATCTTCACTATTGAACTCAGAGAGCCTATTCTAGGTTATAGTGGAGATCGGGGCATTTCTAGAGCTTATTAGTTTTGCCTATTTTAAAGAAATTAAGGGTTTGAGAGCTTAATCGAGTCCATAAACTAACACTATGATGAGAGTACCTTTTATTTAGATTTAAAGATCAATGAACATCCCGAAATCCCAAAGATATCTCTAACCCACTTCTTTACCTTTGCTATTAGTCTTTTCTAAATTTGCTTTATGTTTGTCTTTTTGTTTACGCTCATTGCATCTTAGCTATTTCATTTTCACCATTTTAGTTGTCTTGATTTCTTTTGTTCACAATATTTGCAATAGTATTTATATTCCAGCTCTTTGTGGTTCAACCCTTTATCACTATTTACTGCATAATTTGGTAGCTGGGAATTTATTTTTTGGTAGTTAGTGACAGGCTACTAGTGTATTTTGTTTTGTTTAAGGTAATCAAGCTTACTTTAACTGTAGGCCAAGGATTAATAAAAATCTTTGGATAATTTTTTTTATCGCACAAGAGAATACTAGTTCATGGCCATTGCCTATTTCTTAATCATATCCATACAAGATTTGTTTGTAAATAAGCTGGATGGATGTATAAGCTAGATTACCTTATCATCCATTTGCAGGTTTAAGGGAGTTTAGGGAAAGCAACCTTGAAAGAATTTCTCATCATAGTCACAATTACATCTTCCAATAGTAATTAAACTACTAACCTTTGCATTTCTAGGGAAGAAAACTTTAAGGCCAGCAAAGAAGATAGAGAGGGCCAACTATACTCCAGTTGCTGTACCATAGCCATATATCTGTTACATTTCTTACCTTGTATTTGATAAGTGGGTGGATGAAGTCCCTTTGCTTTAGCATTTGAAGCCAGTACCATGATGAATCTGTTCTTGGTTAAATTCTCCACAAGTTGGATCTTACTATACAGTGCTCATGAAGCTATTTCACCTAAAAGGCTTCCTTTTCATTTGTTATTTTCTAGAGCCTCTTGATCAGTATAACCTTGTTTACCAACTTTGCAATTTAACTACTAAACTTCCTTCTCTTTTAGGAAGACAAAGGTCATTTTAGCTTACCTTTGCAAAAGGCTTGGAGGAGTCATTGCTAGTCCAAAAAAATTCGTAAGAAGTTTGTCAATTTGTTTACAAAGCTTTATAGGAAATGCAATATGAGAGGACTAATAAATGGATAATCTACTAAGCACTAAACAAATTAATTGTAACTTGCCAAAAAAGCATATGCATTTTGACATCCAGGCCTAATTATTTTCTTGATTAGATCCAATAACCCTTAATTATTTGATTAAGTTATTTTCCTTGAGGATATATCAATACCAAGGTAGATAAATGGTGGAGATTTGAGTGATAGACATGAGATGGAAGATGATAACTAAGTTGAGTTTAAGGCATTTACTGAATTGATAATTGATTGATATTGTTTTATGTCAATAATTAAAATTTATCTCAAGTGCACGGTGTAGCTGTGGCTAGCACAAACAAGTACGATAATCCCATAAAGACTATAAATACTAGTAATTACCCTTTTGTATTATCTAATCTATGAATCATATTTTGGATTCTAATAAAAAATTAAACTAAATAAAAAATAATAATTAAAACAATTCTTAATGCAAAACAGAGGAATGTACTTAAAAAATCAATATGGAATAATAAGTCTAGGTGATGAATTCCCCTAAGAATACTTTTATTATTAACTCTTTATCTTGCAATTATATTATTGATTATTAGACCGTTAAAATTCCTATCTTATGTTAATATCTTTCGTAAGACTATTAACAACTAATCCATCAGTTGATTAATATAAATCTTTTTAGTTGAAACCCGTAGAATTGCTCTTTTGATTCATGAATTCCACTGTTAGGTTTGACCCTAATCCTAAGGATTTATGTTGAACTATCTCTACGTTTGCATGCAACTCCATCTAATTATGGTAGATCTATTCATACAAGAGGATTTCTCAATCTCAATCATATAAAATCAAATCATTCATTAATTTTTGAATAAATTAGAATAAGAATAAAATGCATAATTTAATCGCAATAATTTAATCAATATAATTGCATTAAATAAAAGATGAAATCATATTGTTATCACAAACTATGGTTGATCACACCTAGACACTAAACAAGTTTAGTTATTTATAGAAAATGAAATTAATAACAATCATGTAAAAAAAGTAATAGAAAACAAAGAAATCATAATTCTAAATCTCCGTTTCTCTTCTATTTAATCTTCTTACAAGTCTGAATTGGATGTAGCTTATTGGATCTCATGATGTATTCTTTGTTCTTTTCTCATCCCTTAATCAAAACTATCACCTCTACATGTGTCTCACGACTTAAAATCTTTTAAAAAATTAGCCCTCCATTATTTGCCTCCTTATGTCCTTTTATAGTAAAAATTAAGGGTTTTGGGTTATACACTATCAATTTACATAGGCGTGTGACCATATATCTTTAAAAACATTTGAATTAGTGATTTCATATAGACATAGAGACTTACACAGGTGTCATACAAGGCCATGTATGTCAACATACAGGGGCGTATAAGTCCACATGACCAGAACTAAAATTTTTCAATCTTCACACATTTATAGAGACTTACATAGTTACTGTACACAGTTATGTAGGTCTTTAGTTGCTTCAAATCTTTGTTCCCCACCAAGATTTCATCTTGGTCCATAAAGGAAATTATAACCTACAAATGCACTTAAAGTGAATTAAGTACCAAATATACAAAAAAAAAAACTATTCAATAACAAGAAAAACATGTTAAATATTAGTGTATAATTATATTCAAATAAGCATCTATCATACATCTCCACATTTAAGCTTTTGCTTATCCTCCAACAAATCATAGTCTAAATTATCAACTTTACAAACACGTATCTTTTATTAATCTTAAGTTGTCCGTCCATATTTTAAGTCCTTGGGTCTGTTTGGCAATTAGCTGATTATATTAGTTGTTATTTGATTCTATCAGTTATTAGCTGATAGTTGATTCTATCAGCTGATTTGACCAGTGGATAGTATTAGCTGTTTGTTAGAGATGTTTGGTAAAATTAGTTGTTTAGTATTTACTGTTTATGTGTAAAATGACTTATGAGGATATGACTTTAAAAAAATTATAAGAAAAACCAATTTATCTTCTTCTTGCAAAATTGATTTTTAATGCTTCCCATTTTAATTAATTAATTAATAAATGCTTTTTTATTTTATTAATAATTAAAATATGATATTAAAATAAAATATATTACTAATCAATATGGTAATAAAATAAAATTTTATTCAATTTTTATTTATTACATAATAGTACTAACATATAAGATGATCAATTACTCATATTTTATTTGTAATACATATTTTATAAATAATTATTAATTAATTAATAAAATTTATATTTCTACAATTTATCATACTTAGATCATTATTTACATTATACAATTATTTATTTATA
>JANSVA010000007.1:22158493-22175416 GCA_025504915.1 Erythroxylum reticulatum | reverse complement strand
GGCGCTCCACCTACAGGTAAAACCCCGGCTGCCCCAAGCTCTTACAAGAGGGGCTAGCAGGGAATCGAACCTGGGACTTAACCGAAGTCAAGCCCCGCTCTCAACCATCTAGCCACACCCCTTGAGGGCGCTTATAAAATATTATAATTCAAAAGTAATACAAATGTCCATAGGGAGCTAAATTTACAAAATAACAACACAACTTCATAATACCATAAAAAATGAGGGGATAAATAAAATAAATCAATAAAAGGTGATCACAAAGCTCTTAAGAATCAAAAGAGAAGTCAACTTATCATTAAAATGTTGGAAACTCTGGCTAGGATCCCATCCCACATTCAGTGGAATAATTATAAAACTTTTTCATTTGATTTTTCAAAAATCAAGATCATTAAAATTTTGTAAATTTTAGTCCATAAATTATAATAAAACATGAATCTTAATTTGTACCTTATTCTAATGCTTGATCTTTTTCTTATCGTATCTCTTAAACTGTTTTTGAAATTGATTCATCTCAACTACTATAGTCGCACAAGTGTCCAATCTCTAACGGTATTCACAGAACAAGTTGAAAGAACTCTGCAATTGTTACAGAGAGGGTTAGGCAAGGAGTGTTAGTTTTATTAAAGCTTAAGCTTATTTATTATATGTTTTGAACATTTTAATAATTTAATTGAAATTAAATTCTAATTTCAATTAAACTTTAATTAGAATTACAAATAATTTTAATTGAATATAAACTATGCCCAAATAACATCTAATATCTTATACTGATCCTTAATTATTAAATATCTCATATTTAATTATAAAGTTTCTCAAACTTTATATTTAAATCCAACTTGATTAAAATATATTTTTCTAAAATAGCTTTTTCTCCTTTCAACTCATTCTTTATATGTGATTCATTAGGTTTCCAAATATGTTAGCAATTGATACAAATTATAACCCTATATCATATTTAGGATTAAAGAAATTAAACTCTTTTAATTTATCTCTAATTCTCTAATTAAAAATTTTATATTTATAAATCAAGACTAACATCTAGAAACACATCATGATTATCTAAATATTTAGGAATATCAAAATAGTTTGGACTAACCTTTCTATGCATGATTGTAAAACCTCGAACTTTTCTTTTCATTGGAATATAAAATTTTATTTTCATTGAATCCTGTTTCTAGATGAATAGTAAATATGGGTGAATAGTAAATTTGGGGACTCAACCTCAAAAAAAGTTGAAAATATCCAGAATACATATTAGAGTCTATTGATACTGAAATGAATTAAAAATAAGTCTGATCGAATGGATTCAAGAGTTCCGAAAGTTTCGGATGAACATGTCCTTTTTGGAAAATATTGGGCATTGATGATTTTAAGCCCAATCAATTTTTTAAAAGCATCTCATCAATAAGCATTGACCCTAATTAGAGTTTTTCATAGTCAATTTGATGATGTGATGATTGTGGAATATTTTTGAAATTTAATTCGGTTAATTGGTGAATTAAATTCATTAAAGGGCGGTTTGTTCTTTTTATATAAAATGGCATTAGTGAATTAATGAATCACACTTAATGACCAATTAGAGGATTTCTTAAAGGCTAAGAATCATTAATTACATAGTGATGAGTCATTAGAGATGTCCAAGGAGAAAATGACATGTGTAATGCACTAAATGAGTCTAAAAAGCAAAATTTAGTCATTAATTGCTTCATTTTGGTGTGTTAACTATGAAAGTGGAAAAAGAAAAAGGAATATAATAGAAAATAAGGTGGGATTTTGGCCAAGGAGAAGAGTAAGAAGAGGGCAGCTAGTTTTAAAGGATTTTGAGTGTGATTTGGAGAAATTTTGATCAAGTCTAAGTGCTTATCAATTAACCAAGAGATTGAAAGAAAAAGAGGTAAGTTTTCCTAGCTTAAGCTACTGGTTTTACGGGTTTTTGAGTGGAATGGATTTATTTATAATCAATGGTGGTTTTTGACTTATCATAGAGTAGATAATAAGCTTGGAAGCATTTAAGGGTTAAAAGTAATAAAGCAAACCAAGAGATCAAGCTTGAAAGAATTGGTCAAGGTTAGGGTTTTGTGATTAAAAATTCGTTTGATTTCATTTTATGTGTTTGGACTTCAATTCATATATTTAAGAAGCTAATTAGTGTGTTGAAAATAAAAATGAAAATGATTGGGAGGCTTAAATGATGAATTTGGACTAGGTGAAGTTTATGTAAGTTTGAGGATTTTTATGATTAAATGATTGGGGATGATATTATGTAAATTAAATAATGTTATAGGTTTTAAAACATGTGTTTGTGATATGATATGTTAAGTAAATGGAAGGAAAATTGATGTGTATCAATTTGGCCAAGCTAGAAAGCTGTTGGAGAAAAATTGTAATTTTTAGTTTGATATGTTTGAATGATTCTTGATATGAATCTTAGGTGAATTGTGTTGGAAAATTGGAAAGAAAATGAAATTAATATATATATATATATATATCTGTGTGTGTGTGTGTGTGTGGTGAGGGAAATTCAACCTTAAGAGAAATGTAGTTGTTGGTGTAAGTTATTGAAGTTTGATTATATTTATGGTGTAAATAAGTTGTTGAAATTTTAAGGTTATTATTGTGAAAAATCAAATGGAAAATGTTAGCATTCATAGCGTTACATATTCGTCCATATGGTTAATCAATTGAGTGAGATAATGTTTCGAAGAAATTCATAAGTTAGAATGGGTAAAAGATGGCACCATATCGAAACATTGTCGGATTGTCAAGGCAATAGCTATCTAGGGCTTACTATGAGTTGACCTAGATGATCCTCGCTACAACTGAATTGTTTTTGTTTAAATTTCAGTTACTGAATTGTTACTTATATAATTGTGATATTCCAGACATTATTGGTTTGAGGAGCTTGATATTCGGAAATGTGTTGGAAGTGCTAACTAATTGTATGTGAATACGGAAATATGTATTTTTAACTGAATGTTGAATGCCAAACTTAGATTCTAAGAATGTGATATATGATTGGAATTTATCGAATGTAAAATTATGAATGCATCATATGTGAATTGTTGCATCTCATTAAATTGAAATGCATTACCAGATAAAGGACTTGTGACTGGAGTGACCCAAGTGAAAAAGAGCTTAAAGATCAGAAATGTGCACAAAGAGCCACAGGCTTAGTTATCATGAGCCCAATATCCATAATGGATACAGGACAGTATATAAAATGAGCCCGGTATCCACAACGGATATATGACAGTTAAATAGGTGCTTGGTCACAACAAAATAAAAATGAAAGTGAGTCTCATGTGCATTTACATCTATATCTTTACATGTGCTTAGAATGATTGCAAGTAAATGTTGAATTGTGATGATGATATGAAGAATTGAGATAAATGATTGGATTGCTCTGAAATGACTATATGAAGTTTTTGTATTCAAATATGCTTGTTGAAATAAGATGAGCATTGTGATAAATATGGGATTTGATTTTGGATGAGGTGTTATACTAATTGAATTGTGTTTAATACATGAGATGCTTATGTTTTGTTTGAGTGAGTGCATCGATAATGGTTCATTCATTAAGTTTCCAAATCTCATCAAAATTGTGAATATTGATTTTCAGATACTGAGGAGACCTTTCTTCTAAAGCAATGTAGTTGAAGTCTAGTATTGTCTATTTTTGAAATAAGAAATGGCTCAAAGGTCTGGTCAGCTGACATTTAATGAGTTATATATAATGCTTTTGTTTAGTATCTCATATCATGTAGAACTTGTTGTATAAAATTGTGAACTCAAAAATGGTTTTATATAATGTAAAAATATGGTTGGTGTGTAATGGAATGACAATATAAATTATGTTTTATTAATGAAATAGGATGAGTTGAAACTTAAATACTTGTGTTATGTATGGTGCCTTAATAATTGAGTGTGATTGCCCTAACATGCCATTCCCATAGGGTATATTCTTGAAAAATCAATGGATGTTTGGGCATATGCACCATGGTAGTGGTGTGTTACAATTTTTAGTAACAGAGCACGATTTGGCATCCCTTAGGACATATAGGAGTAGTTTAGCATGACATTTTGTGAGAAACTTGTATAGTGATCATGATTGTTGGTTGTTATAGGTCATCTATTGTAGGAGACTGAGTTATCGAGTCAGCTGACCTCGAGTCATTAGGAGCCAACAGAGAGTCTTCTATACCCCAATCTGAGCTAATGCCTCAGAGAATATCTAAGAGGAGGGAAAGGAGGTATGACAAACTTAGGAAGCAGGGGCTATGAACTTCTATAGAAGTACATAACTTGTTGAGTCTTAAGGTTGGTTAGAAAGGACAGTGAGATATTTGACTCAGAGAATATCTAAGAGGAGGGAAAGGAGGTATGACAAACTTAGGAAGCAGGGGCTATGAACTTCTATAGAAGTACATAACTTGTTGAGTCTTAAGGTTGGTTAGAAAGGACAGTGAGATATTTGACCACATAGACTGCAAGTCTGATGAGAGGTTTGACTATATAGTTTCACTACTTTAGGGTCCAGCCTACTAGTGGTAGAAGACTATTCCTAATAGCTCGTTTTGACCCTGTAGATTGATGTGGGACAATTTTTTAAGGGTCTTTAAGGAGAATTACATGCTAAAGATTTACTTAGACAGAAAGATGAAGGAGTTCTTAGATCTGAAGCAAGGAAGTCTCATTGTAGCTAAGTACAAAGTGTGGTTTAATGAGTTAAAGGTGTATGCTACTGCCTTGATTCTAATTAAGGAGGACAATTGTAGGAGATTTGAAGATAAATTGAATATGGAGATTTAGACAAGGGTAGTAACTACTAATTTGAGCAATTTCACTGCGATGAGAGTTGCTTCGATTAGAATTGAACAGTTATTAAAAGATGAGCAAGAAGAATGCAAGCAGGAGTTCAGAATGAAGAGGCCTAACGAATTTGAAACTGATTCTGGCAGAAGGTTTAGTAAATGCCAAAGTAGACCGTCATGATCACAGCAGAGATCAAGCCAGTCAGGATTTTAGCAGCGAGGTGGTTTTATTTATTCTGGTGGTAGAGGACTAGCTTTAGGAGGACAGTCATATGGCAGACAGACAAAATAAAACCCCAGTAGTGAAAATTATGGGAAAATTCAGGTTGGATATGTTGGAAGATATCGGGAGCTTGTCTACATTGTGGTTCTTTTGAGCATCAAATAAGAGATTGTACTGCCATAGTTGGACCTCATTCTGAGAGGAGGATCAGTAATCGAAGTGATTGTTCAGCAAAGTAGAACGAGTGGAATAGGACAGAGAGGTAGAGGTAGAGGTAGAGCTAGTTTTGTAGGTCCTAATGCTAGGACAAAGACTAAGGTGCAGAGTAACCCGCTGCAATCCTAAGCTAGGATCTATGCCATCACCAGACATAAGACTTAGGACTCCCCAAATGTTTTAGTAGGTATGTTATATGTCTTTAATTTTGAGGCATATGCATTATTAGATCCAGGATCATTAGATTCATTTATTATTCCTTATCTGGCTTCTAAATTGCATTATGAAAAGAGATACTGAAATGTGAATTAGAGGTGAGTATTCCAGTAGGTAGTACTACCGTGATTAGGTAGGTTTGTAGAAGGTGTATTATTCGGGTTGATCAGGCGGAGTTAGATGCTAACCTAATAGTATTGCAGTTAAAAGAGATAGATCTTATCTTAGGTATATACTGGCTTACTGCATATAAGGCTATTATGAATTGCTACACTAAGGAGGTAATTATTGAATCTCCTAATCAACTGAGAGTAATATTTCGAGGTGTAAATCAAGTAGCGCCAGCCAGGCTAATTTCATCAATGAATGCTCTTAGATTGATTTAGAGGGATGTGAGGGTTACTAAGCCTACATAACTGATACATGAATTGAGCAGACAGTTCAGGATATTCTCATTGTTAGAGAATTCCTGGATGTGTTTCCCACCAAATTACCGAGACTACCCCTGAATAAGGAGATGGAGTTTACTATCGATCTTGTTCTAGTTACTTCCCTATATCGATTCTTCTATATAGGATGAAACCTATAGAACTTAAAGAACTTAAGAATCAGTTGTAGTAGTTGTCGGATAAGGGTTTCATTAGAAACTAATGTGTCACCTTAGGGAGCTCCAGTTTTGTTTGTGAAGAAGAAAGATAGAACCTTGAAATTATGTATCGATTATAGAAAGTTGAATAGAGTGACTGTAACATCCCCTTACCTATGTTAAGGCTAGAATAGTAAATATGAGAGATTATTGAGAGATTAGAAAATGCATTTCAAGGTCATGCATAATATGACATCTACATACACGTGAATATACATATTTTTGCACATGAAAATAATTGTACATGCATTCATTGACATTCCGAGTATAATTGATTTATATAGGTGGAATATGATTTTATTGAGAGTTTTGGTTTATTTGTATTGAAATTTGATTAGGAGAGTGTGGTGTATTTGTTGATATAGAATTTTTGGAGAATTTTAGAAAAAACTTCCAAAATTGTTGGATATTATTGAAATGGGAAAAATGCCACTTGCAAGTAAATTGATAAATGGAAATAGAAATAAGAGTCAAATGATATTGAAAAATTTTAGAGATGACTTTAAAATTTTTGAGGTAATGATATTGAAAATTTAGTGATAATTGGAATAAAAAAATAAGAGTTATGGGACTAGTTCAATAAGAACTTAATTAAAGCCCTAGAAGTTAGATAAATGTTAAGTGTCACTTATTTAGTTCAAGTTTCATTATACAATTACATTTTTAAATGACCAAGTCACATTTCTTTTATCTTTGAAAGACCAAGTCATTATTTTTTTGTCTTGTCTTGTTTGCTTATTCATGGCTTTCTTCTCTAAGCTTCATCTTCACGGTTTTCTCACCAAAGTTGCGCCTTGCTTCTATGTATCTTTTACTACTCCCATTTTGTTGTCTCTTTCTTTTGCTACAAGAAAACCTAACCTAATCCACCTTCAAGATGATCTATATGGGTTGCATGAGAATTAGGGCTTCTTGGAGTTTTTGAAGAAATTGAAGTTTTAACAAGTAAGTTATGCTTTAAATATCATGGGTATGGTTAAATGAAGCTAGAATGATGAGTAAATTAAGAGTTATGACTTCATTTTTTTGCAATGTGTATGTATGTGTCGTGGGTGATGGATAGTTGATGTAACTGTCCTGCTTTTGTATATGTATGATGAGTAATAATTCATAAATTGTTTTAGAGATGTTTTAGAGGTAGAATAATCACCAAAATGTTGTTAGGATGAGTGAAGAAAATTGATAATGAATGGTATATGCATATGTTCTATTTTGAGTTAATGATCAAATATAGATCATGAATTCGTTTATGAATGATATTGAGTTGAAATGGAGTTAAGAATTAAGATTAAAGAAGTAGGAAAAGTGATATTTGTACAAGTTGTGTTAGGTGTAAAATCTAGAAAATTGGAAGATAATTGCTGGAAAATGTAGCAATAACATGTTCATTGATTATGCTTCTGTGTTTTACCCATATCTTGACCTATAGTTATCCAAATGAGATGATTCTTAATATAAATTCAAATAGAGATATAGGGCTACAATTGTTCTTAAGAACTCAGATTTTAATTCTATCTCTATAATTCCAGAATCTGATTTGAAGTTTGGTACAGAATACTGTCACAGTTAAAGAACAGTCCGAATTATTTGTAGTATAACTTTCAGAGTACTGAACCAAATTGAATGATCTTGGTGTCATTAGAAACTTAAGATAGTGGGAAACATTTGTATAGAAGAAAGTATTGCCAATTTGCTTCATTTTCATTATCAGATTGATCATGTACAGTAGACCCGAAGGTATGTTTTAGGAAAAATCTAAATTGACAAAATGAGTTATAAATTTCGATTTTAATAGTTTTATTAAGGTATAAACCATAAGTATAAATGATACTTATTTGAGTTTAGAAATATGAATGCTTAAATTATAAGAATAATAAAGCGATACCCAGGATTGTCATACGTTGTGAATATTTCATATACATACATGTGCGTTAATAAACACTTATAATTGTGCAAATTTTGTGATATGTGTATATTGCGTGATATAGAGGAGCAACTGGAATGTCAACATCAAGACATTGCCAAAACTTCAAGGCAATAGCTTCGGGAGCAATTTGTGAGTAACCTAGACAGTTTTGCTTAATTAATTGTTTACTTTAGAATGTGTTTTGAATGATGATATGAATGTGATTTGATTATGTTGATGCTGGACAATGAAAGTCTGAGACTTGATGCATGAATGTGATATTAAAGTGCGACTTGTACGTGAATGTGACGAAATAATTGCTTCTTAACATGATTTTTCAATGTTAGACCAAGGTATGAAGATCAATGTGAATATGATTGATTGAACATATGATATGCATTCCATACATGAATGCATGATCAGATAATGATAATTATGGCCTGAGTAACCACCGGAAATGAGCTTAAAGCTCCAAATGTGATTAAGAGCCAAAGGCTCACTATGTAAAATGAGCCTTGGATCCCAACAGATGAGGGATAGTATAAATGAGCTCGGTATCCATAATAGATACGGGACAGTTTAGGTACTCATTTATAATAATGTAATAATTGGAAAAAAAGTCACATGAGCATTTCATATACATTTTAATAAATATGCTTGATTAATTGAAATGTATAGTTTTCTTATCTTTATATTAGAATGTGATATGTGATAATTTATGCAAAATGCAAATATATGAATTATACATTATATGTGTGATGTGTTGTATGAATTGAGTGAACCATCAATGATGGTTACCTCGTTGAGTTCGCAAATCTCACCAAAATTGCAACGTTGATTTTCAGGATTGAGAGGGATTTTAACTATCGAGAGACACTATAAGAAGCATAGTTTTGTGCTTTTAGGAAGAGGAAGAAATGACTCAAAGGTCAATCAGCTAGGATTAGAAAGATTAGATAGCTTTTTTGTAATTTCCTCTTTCGTATAATATATTTTGTATTAGGATATGATGATGTACGTATTTGGATGATATTGAAAACTATCAATGTAAACATTTGGTTTTTATGAAATGAAAGGAGGAATTTAGTTATGTACTAGAATGTCCTCAAGGTGTTTCAGTATGTACCCCAAGGTAACAGGGCACTACATTGCATGGTATCAGAGCATGATTTGGCATCTATAGGGACATGTAGGAATTTTAAGCATGAAATATCGTGAGAAATGCAAACAATGATTGAAATTATTGTTTATTATAGGTCATCTACCATAGGTGATCAAGTGGGGCAATCAGCTGACCTAGGATCTGTAGGAGCTAGTAGAGAGTCTTCGGTACCTCGACTTAAGGAAATCCCTCCTAAAGTTCCTGAGAGAAGGGAGAGGAGGTATGATAGGCTATGAAAGCAGGGGGATGTGGATTTCTACGGAAGTACAGACCTTACGGGGGCCGAGGGATAGCTAGAGAGGACGGAGAGAATTTTCGATTAGATGGACTGCAAGCTAAACAAGAAGTTCAACTATGCAATGTCTTTACTTCAAAGCCCAGCTTACCAGTGGTGGAAGACTATTCCAGGCAGTACCAGCAAGCCTTGCATGTTGGCCCCTGATTTTTTTCTTTAATTAAGCATGATTTAAATGAATGATGAGGTTATGATAGGTGAATTTTTGGGAGTTAATTTTTTTTATGTCTATGTTAGTAGAATTATTGCATGGGTTAGTTAAATTAAAAGTAATAAGAATGCATAAAAGGGTGTTTTGGGTAGCTTACTTAAGTTTAAAAACTATAAGGCATTAAAGAAAGGGCGAGGTGGGCTTTTCTCAATCATTAAGGGTAAAAAACTTCTTACGAAAGAAGGGTTGACTTCTTCCTAAAGAAGGGAAAAACAAAAATAGGAGAGAAAGAAAAGAAATAACAAATCAAAGAGAGAAAGAAGAGAGATTTCGGTGCTTTGAGAGAAAAGAAGAGAATTGAGCTGGGGTTTCCTCTTTTCTAAGTTTTCTTGAGAGATTTTGAGGTTGTTCAAGAAGAGCAAAAGAAAGAGGAAGATAAGAGCTTGAAATTGGGCCAAACATCTCTTCATTTGGTGAAGATTTAAGGTAAGAGCATTTTTAATACTTTGGATTTTTGGAAGGGTTTTAGTTTATGAAGCTTAGGAAATGCATGGGTTTAGGTATTCTAGGATCAATTTCAGTAAATGTACTTTGTGGGTTTTCAATTTTGCAACCCAATTAAACTTAGGATTTTTGCCTATGAAAAGGGAATCAAGAAAGACAGAGGGAGCAGGAGGAGAGGCATATTTGAGCAAGGAATTCAAGATGGGTTACATTTTTATAATTTAATAATAAGCCATTAATATTTCTTTCAGGAAATGGAAATAAATTTTTTCAACTGCTTTTAATTGTGCATTTATTGTTCTATAAATGCTTTGAGAAAGTGCTACATGGTGTGTGTATAAATTTTGTGGATGAATTATGAAATGAAAAATGGAAATGATATTAAAAGCATATCAAGTCTATGAAATCATGTTTAAAAAATGTGTCATTTTGGGCAACAAGTTTTCAGGATGTGAAATGCATAATTATGTGGGTTTGTGGTGGTCTTCTAAGTATGTTAAGTGCACTTTGACTAAAGGCTTCTCCTGCCCGCCCGCTAGTAGCATGGAGCTCCTTCATGAACTCCCATAAGTTCACAGCTATACAAGACCATTAAATGGGATTACGATAGTACGTTCTGTTCACGACTACACAGGACCATTATATGGAAATGCACAGTATGTTCTATTTTGGATCCATCCAAACCATTTGATGTGATTATATGTTGACAAGTTTGTTGAATGCATGACTTATGTTGTTTATAATTTGCTTGATAAATGGAGAATTGGGATTTTTATGATTCAATGTGAGTTTTACAATGAAAATGAATATTTCAATGATTTTGCTTGTTACCAATTATAAAACTGTTACCCACGAGCTTTAAGTTTACCCCCCATTTTCCATCTTATCTTCAGGGGGAAAGTATGAGAACGAGTAACCAAGGGTCAAGGCATCACTCTAATTATGCATACTTTTGTATTTTAAGCTAGTTTTGTAAAACAAGACTTTAGTTTGATTTCGAGCAAATTATTGCTCATGTATTTTTTTGCATTTTGGGATTTTGAGATATTGATGTGTGGTGGCTTGAAATGCCTATTAAAACTTGTTAAAAACTCTTATATTTTGATTTTAATGAATTATGATTGTGTTTTGCCGATGACTTTTCCAAATTGTTCATTTCATTTTTCAATTTTTCCATAAGGGTGAGAATTTGTGTTTTGGCTTCTGGGAAAAAACTATATTAATTTAGGCTGAATTAGATAAAGTTGACTTCTAGCAAGTTGTAGTTCATCCTTTTATCTTTCCAATGGTATAAAGTATGCAATTATCAGATATTAGAGTTGAGAGTTATGACCATTACAATTTGGAGACGTTTTGGAGAGTGTGCTTAGTGTTTTAGAACTTTAGGTGATGTGAAGAAGACCTTGTAGAAACCCTATCGTCTAGTCCAGTCTTAGACTTACACTGAAGCCTTTCATCTAATTTCGTCTAACCTTTGTCTGATTCAATTTTGACCCTCTAAATGACAAAATATCTCTTTAGTGTCTTCATGAAAGTTGTAGATCTAGAAGTTCTCTTCGAAACCATATTAAAATGATCTTCATCCAACATCTCAAGTGAGAGTTATACGAATCTTCCCAAAATAGGTTCTATATGATTGAAGCAGAACCATGTTTGATTCTTTTGGCCATAACTACATCATCCAATCTCCAAATGAAGTGATTCTTAGACCAATAGATTACTAACACATTTTTTTATCTCTCTGCAAAAATTTATAGCTTTTGATATTTATTTGAAAAATATTGATTGAATCAAAGTAAGGATATCAGTTGGAAGAGTACGAATTGCATATAATACCGAACATACTTTGGTATTTTTATGATATCTTGATCTGTAGAGCTCAGAATGAGATAGTTATTATTTCAAAATAAATTAGAGACATAGAGATATAAATTATCTGAGGGAATCAAATATAAATTCAATCCCTAAGACTTTCAATTTCTGGATGGAATTTGGGTATAGTGTACTGTTTCATTTTAATAACAGTCTGAAAATATTTGGGGCCCTAACTTTTAGATTTGTTGAACCAAATAGAATGATTTTGGTGTCATTAGAAACTTAAGACAATGGGGAAAAAATGTTTTGAAGGATTCAATTTGTATTTTTAGTTGAGGTTTCCCAAAATCTGTTCTAAAATAGGAGAAATGAGTTTGTTTTCGATGTTTGACTGGTGTGGGCATGCCACCCTTGTGGGACGATGGCTAATGAGGGTTCATAGAAATAACCCTAGAGGATAATATACTCACACTTTATGACTCCGAATGTTGGGCTCCGGAAGTGGGCTCTAATATTACTACCTGAAGTGGGAAGACTTCCTGAGGGTCTGCAAGGAGACCTATATGCCTAAGATCTACTTGGACAATAAGATGAAAGAGTTCCTGGATTAGAAGTAGGTTAGGGTATTAGTGGTAGAATATGATGTCAGGTTTAATGATTTGATAAGATATGCTATTGCTTTGATTCCTACCAAAGAAGATAAGTGTAGAAGATTCGAAGATGGGTTGAAAATGGAGATCAGGACAAGACTAGTGATCTTCAACCTGAGTAGTTTCACTGAGTTGAGAGCTGCTTCGATCAGAATTGAGTAGATACTGAGAGAGGGACAAGTAGAGTCTGGGTAAGGGTCTAAATTGAAAAGTTCTTGTTAGATCAAGAGTGGTTCTGACAAAATATTCAGTAAACGCCAGAACTAACTTTTCAGACCATTGGTTGGATCAAGACAGTTAGGATTCAAAGAGAGGGGTGGTTTTGTACATTCTGGTAGTGGAAGAGGTATAGTGCAGACTCAGTTACCCCTTTGTGAGCATTGTGAGAAGAGGCACAGTGGTGAGTGCTGGAGATTGTCTAGAGCTTGCCTTAGATGCAGCTCATTTGACCACCAGATTAGATATTGTCTTGCTACTATGGGAACTTAGTTTGGAATGAGTGGGAGATCTGGGAGTGAAGCTACAATCCAGCAGAGTCAATGTAGTGGGAATGGACAGAGAGGCTGTGGGAGAGGTAGAGTAAACTCTAGGAGTCCTTCTGTTAGGACTGAGGTGCGGAGTAGCTGACCGCAATCTCAGGCCCGAGTGTATACTATGACTAGGCAAGAGGCTCAGGACTCTCCAGATGTCATTGCAGGTGCGCTACTTATTTATGATCATGAAGCATTTGCATTGCTAAATCTAGGATCTACGTATTCCTTTATCGCACCTCATCTTCCATCTAGGTTGCATTGTGATAGAAAGTTATTATAGTATGGATTAGAGGCGAGTACACAAATAGGTAGTACTACAGTTATAGGAGAGGTCTACAAGGGATACTTGATTCGGATTGAGCAAGTAGAATTACAGGTAGACTTGATTGTACTATATCTGAGAGAGATAGATATTATCTTATCCATGGATTGGCTTACTTCTCATAAGGCTATCATGAACTGATATACCAAGAAGGTAGTACTAGAATCTGCTAGTCAGCCAAGAGTAGTTTTTATAGGAATTAGTAAAACAGTGCCAGCTAGGTTGATATCATTTATGAGTGCATTGAGGATGATGCAAGGTGGATGTGAGGCCTATCTAGCCCACATCATCGATACTTGAGTTGAGTAGAATGTGCAAGACATTCCCATGGTTAGGGAATTCCTGGATGTGTTTCCTACTAACCTATCTAGTTTACCTCCAGATTGGGAAATGATGTTTACGATTGACTTAGTTCTGGGTGTTGCTCCTATATCCATTCCTCCATATAGGATGGCACCTAAAGAAATAAAGGAGTTGAAGGATCAGCTATAGAATTTGCTAGAAAAGGGTTTCATTAGACCCAGTGTTTCACCTTGGGGAGCTCCAGTTTTGTTCGTAAAGAAGAAAGATGAGACTTTGAGGTTATGCATCGATTATAGGCAACTGAATCGGGTGACAGTGAAGAACAAATACCCATTGCCTAGAATTGATGATTTGTTTGAACAGTTGCAGGGAGCTTACGTATTCACTAAGCTAGATTTAAGATAAGGTACGATCAATTGAAGATAGCAGAGGCTGATGTACTTAAAAGTGCATTGAAAAGTAGGTATGGGCACTTCGATTTTTTAATAATGCCGTTTGGGTTAACTAATACCCCAGTAGCATTTATGGCCTTGATGAACAAGGTGTTTCAACCTTAGCTAGACCACTTTGTGATAGTGTTTATCAATGATATTTTGGTGTATTCAAAGAATAGAGAAGAACATGCTAGACATTTGAGGGTAGTACTGCAAATTATGAGGGAGAAACAGTTGCATGCCAAATTTAATAAGTGTGAATTTTGGCTAGATCAAGTAGTGTTTCTAGGAAATATAGTGACTGAACAAGGCATACAGGTAGTTCAAAAGAAGATAGAGGTAGTGATGAATTGGGAAGCTCCGAGAAATGTATCAAAAATTCAAAGATTCCTAGGATTAGCCGAATATTACCAGAGGTTTATCGAGGGGTTTTCTTTGATCTGATCCCCTTTGACAAAACTTCTGAGGAAGAATGTAGTATTTTGATGGAATGAGGTCAGAAGAGCATTAAGGAGTTGAAGTATTGGTAACTACGACACCGGTGTTGACTATTCCATCAGGGACCGGAGGATACGTGGTATATAATGATGTTTCACTTCAAGGATTGGGATGTGTATTGATCACCTATGCATCGAGACAATTAAGGTCTCACAAGATTAACTATTTGGTATTTGATTTAGAGCTTACTGCAGTTGTCTTTTGCTCTAAAGATGTGGAGACACTATCTATATGGAGAGACATTCCAAATTTATATAGATCATAAGAATTTGAAGTATCTGTTGATTCAGAAGGATTTGAATATGAGACAAAGAAGATGGATTAAGTTATTAAAGGATTATGACTACACGATTGAGTACCACCCGGGGAAAGCTAATATAGTGGCTGATGCTTTGAGCAGGAAGTCAATACTAATGCCACTCAAATTTAGTTATCGAGGTTACCAAACTTGATTCATTTGATAACTTTGAATGTAGAGTTGAATGTGGAGAAGGATGAGGCATTGATCGCTACATTAATGTTGAGACTGATGTTACATGATAGAATTAAAAGAGTGCAGAATAAAGATCCTGATATGATGAAGTTTATAGAGAAAGTTAAGCTAAATCCGGATTCCGAGTTTAAGTTGAGGGGTGAGACATTATTATTGAAGTAGCGGCTATGTGTCACTAGTATAGATGATTTGAGAAAGGAAATCCTAAAGGAAGTTCATATGGCTACCTATGTTATGCATCTTGGTACTACCAAGATGTATAACACGTTGAAGCAACACTTCTGATGACCCGGAATGAAGAAGCAAGTGGAGGAGTATGTTTCTAAGTGTATGACATACTAGCAAATTAAGGTTGAGTATCAAGCTCCAGTAGGAAAGCTACATTCATTGCCTATTCCGGAGTGGAAATGGGAATGAACTACCATGTATTTTATTATGGGGTTGCCAAGGATCGAAGGCAGAATGATGCTATATGGATTGTAATAGATCGATTGACTAAGACGACTCATTTCTTACCAATAAGAGAGAATAATTCACTAGATCAGTTAGCCCGGAGATATGTGAATGAAGTGGTTAGACTGCATGGGGTTCCAATGTCCATTGTATCGGACAGGGATCCTAAATTTACTTTGAGATTTTAGAAAAACTTACAGTCGGCTATGGGCACAAAGTTGGCTGCATTTCATCCTCAAACAGATGGACAGAGTGAGAGGAAAATCAAAACTATTGAGGATATGTTCATAGCATGTGTATTAGAGTTTCAAGGAGCTCAAGATTAATATATAGCTCTGATAAAATTTGCTTACAATAACCACTATCACAGTAGTATCGAAATGGCACCATGTGAGGCACTAGATGACAGAAAATGTCAATCGTCACTATATTAGGATGAAGAGGGTTTAAGAATGGTAGAAGGCATAGAATTGATACAAGATACGGTGAACAAGGTGAAATTGATCGGAAGCTAAATTAAAGCAGCTTAAGATATATAGAAGAGTTATGTGGATCAGCGCATAAGGGATATGGAGTACAGTGTAAAAGACAAAGTGTTCCTGAGAGTGTCACCATAGAGAGGAGTATTAAGAATTAGTAAAAAGGGCAAGTTAAGCCCTAGGTACATTGGTCCTTATGAGATCACTGAGAGGATAGGACCTTTGACATATAAGTTAGCTTTACCGAATGAAATGTCTCAGTTACATAATGTGTTTCATATGAGTATACTCCGAAGATACTGATTGGAATCGACATATGTGATACTGACTTAAAAGATTAAGGTTGCTAGTAACCTAAGTTATGTTGAGGAGCCGATCAAGATAGTGGGATCTCCGATCAAGCAGTTGAGGAATCGAGTAATTCCAATGGTCAAAGTCCTTTGGAGGAATCACTCGACAGAGGAAGCCACTTAGAAAACAAAGGAGCATATGAGGAGATAATATCCCTACCTGTTCGAACAAGTAAGTAAGAATTTCGAGGATGAAATTTCTTTTAAGGAGGGGAGAGTTGTAACATCCCGTTACCTATGTTAAGGCTAGAATAGTAAATACGAAAGATTATTGAGAGATTAGAAAATGTTTTTCACTTTCATCCATAATATGACATATACATACAAGTCATTTGATAGGTTTAGCTATTTACATGAGAGATAGAGAGAGAATTTTCTCTGAATTCTCTCTAAAATTATGGGCCGGAAAACCCGAAATTCTCCGGCAACCACCAACAGTTCACAGTCTTCACTTCCCGGT
>JANSVA010000007.1:22147817-22158393 GCA_025504915.1 Erythroxylum reticulatum | reverse complement strand
GTACATAGCTTTCTTTCTTCTTGTATGAACCCTCCTTTTAATTAATATATATGTTACTTTCTCCAAAAAAAAAAAAGAATATAGATATTTTTGCACATGAAAATGATTGTACATGCATTCATTGGCATTCCGGGTATAATTGATTTATATATGTGGAATATGATTTTATTGATAATTGTGGTTTATTTGTATTGAAATTTGATTTGGAGAGAGTATTTGTTGATTTAGAATTTTTGGAGAATTTTAGGAAAAATTTCCAAAATTGTTGGATATTATTGAATTAGGAAAAAAATGCCACTTGGTAAGTAAATTGATAAATGGAAATAGAAATAAGAGTCAAATGATATTGAAAAATTTTAGAGATGACTTCAAAATTTTTTAGTTAATGATATTGAAAATTTTAGTAAATAAATTGGAATAAAAAGATGAGAGTTATAGGACTAGTTCAATAAGAACTTAATTAAAGCCTTAGAAGTTAGATAAGTGACAAGTGTCACTTGTCTAGTTCAAGTTTTAATTATACAATTACGTTTTTAAATGACCAAGTCATGTTTCTTTTATTTTTCAAAGACCAAGTCATTCTTTTTTTGTCTTGTCTTATTTCCTTCTTCATGGCTTTCTTCTCCAAGCTTCATCTTCTTTACAGTTTCCTCACCAAAGTTACACCTTGCTTCCATCTATCTTTTACTACTCCCATTTTGTTGTATCTTTCTTTTGCTACAAGAAAACCTACATGATGTATGTGGGGGCTGCATGAGAATTAGGGCTTCTTGGAGTTTTTGAAGAAATTGAAGTTTTAAAAAGTAAGTTATGCTTTAAATATCATGGGTATGGTTAAATGAAGCTAGAATGATGAGTAAATTAAGAGTGATGACTTGATTTTTTTGCAATGTGCATGCATGTGTCGTGGGTGATGGATAGTTGATGTAATTGCCTTACTTTTGTATATGTATGATGAGTAATAATTCATAAATTGTTTTATAGATGTTTTAGAGGTAGAATGATCATTAAAATGATGTTAGGATGAGTGTAGAAAATTGTAACAAATGGTAGATGCACATGTTTTGTTTTGAGTTAATGATCAAATATAGATCATAGATTGGTTTGTGAATGATATTGAGTTGAAATAGAGTTAAGAATGAAGAGTAATGAAGTAGGAAAGTGATCTTTGTACAAGTTGTGATTGGTGTAAAATCTGGAAAATTGGAAGATGAGTGCTAGAAAATTTAGCAGTAACATGTTCACTGATTATGCATCTGTGTTTTACCCATAGCTTGATTTGTAGTTATCCAAATGGGATGATTCTTCATCTGGATTAAACTAGAGAAATAGACTATAATGTTTATGATGAAATTGAATTTTATTTCTATCTCTAGAATTCTAGAAATTGACTTGAACTTTGGTACATAATATTGTTACAGTTAAAGAATAGTCCGAATTATTTGGAGTATAACTTTTGGAATACTTAACCAAATTGAATGATCTTGGTGTCATTAGAAACTTGAGAAAATGGAAAAAATTTTATTAAAATAAAGATTTTCCAAATTACTTTATTTTTATTGTTTGATTGATCATGTACAATAGACCCAAAGGAATGTTTCAGGAAAAATCTGATTTGATGAAATGAGTTATGAATTTTGATTTTAATGTTTTTATTGAGCTATAAACCATAAGAATAAATGATACTTATGTGAGTTTGGAAATATGAATGTTTACATGATGAGAATAATAGAATGATACCTAGGATTATCATGAACATGCATTGTGCATATTTCATATACATATATGTGCATTAATAAACACTTATAATTGTGCAAATTTGTGATATTTGTATATTGCGTGATATAGAGGAGCAACTGGAACATTAACATCCAAACATTGCCGAGCCTTCGAGGAAATAGATTTGGGATTAATCTGTGAGTAACCTAGACAGTTTGGCTTAATTAATTGTTTGTTTTAGAATATGTTTTAACGATGATATGAATGTGATTTGATTATGTTAATGCCGGACAATGAAGGTCCGACACTTGATGCATGAATGTGACATTGAAGTGCTACTTGTATGTGAATGTGATTAAATAATTGCTTCTTACCATGATTTTTTAACACCGAGACAAGGTCCGAAGATTAATGTGACTATGATTGATTGAACATATGAGATGCATTCCATACATGAATGCATAATCAGATAATGATAGTTATAACCTGAGTAACCACCGGAAATGAGCTTAAAGCTCCAAATGTAATTAAGAGCCAAAGGCTCACTGTGTAAAATGAGCCCTATATTCCCAACAAATTAGGGATAGTATAAATGAACCCAGTATCCATAATAGATATGGGACAGTTTAGGTACTCAGTCACAACAATGTAATAATTGGAAAAGAGTCCCATGAGTATTTCATATACATTTTAATAAGTATGTTTGATTGATTGAAATGTATAGTTATCTTACCTTTATATGAGAATGTAATATGTGATAATTTATGCAAAATGCAAAGATGTGAATTATATGTTATATGTGTGATGTGTTGTATGAATTGAGTGAACCATCAATGATGGTTACCTGATTGAGTTCGCAAAACTCACCAAAATTGCAACATTGATTTTCAGTACTGAAAGAGGACTTTAGCTACTGAGAGATGCTATAGGAAGCATAGTCTTATGTTTTTGGGAAGAGGAAGAAATGACTCAAAGTTTGATCAGCTGGGATTGGAAATATTAGATAGATTTTTGTGTAATTTTCTCTTTCATGTAGCATATTTTGGATTAGGATATGATGATGTACATATTCGGATGATATTGAAAGTTGTCAATGTAAACATTTAGTTTTTACAAAATGAAAGGAGGAATTTGGTTTTTAAATTATTGTGTTTTTCCTTATGATTTATTAAAAGAAAATAAAGAATGATGGTGCCATGTTAAGTGATTCTAGTGACTGGTCTAATGTGTCATTATCATAGGTTATGTACTAGAATGTCTTCAGGGTATTCTGATATGTACCCTAAGGTAACGGGGTGTTGCCGTGACAGTGAAAAATAAGTACCTATTACCGAGAATAGATGATCTACTTGATCAACTATAAGGAGCTCAAGTGTTCATTAAATTTGATATGAGATCACGGTACTATCAGTTGAAGATAGCAGAAGCTAATGTACTAAAAAGTGTATTCTGATCTAGTATGTGCATTTTGAGTTTTTGGTGATGCCTTTTAGATTGACAAATGCTCCAGCAGCTTTCATGGCATTGATGAACAAGGTATTTCAACCTTACCTAGATCACTTTGTGATCATATTTATTGTGCATCCAATTCATCACTTCACTCTTTAGTCAATCATAAAGAAACCAATAAATGAGACTCTTCTCATTTGTTTAAGATGGCTATATGAAAAGATAAATAACCTAAATAAGACCTTCTCATTTTCAGTTACGGATGAAAGAAAGAAGAGAAAGTACATCAAATGCATCTCTTCCTTTCTTTAATCAAATGAACACTAAAAGGTTACATTATTGTGACCTTCTTCCGTACTTCCAATTCTTCTCTTTCTTTAATTTCCTATTTCCATATACTCAAACACACATCACACACCTCTTAACCTTTGATGGTTTTTCCATTCCACTATCCAAATACATCTCTCCTTAAACTTTACCCACATTACACTTTGAAAGTCCTTTGATTTATGATTATACATTTGAACCATAGTGGTCAAGAATTAAAGTGATATGCAAAGTCGTGGAATGTCTTGATCATAAATGGTGTTTGAATGTACCTAAAATTCTATCTTATTCTTAAACACAATTTGTCAAAGTCTACTCCTGGATTTCTCAGTTTTTTAGGGGAATGTTGCTAATTGATCATGAGTAGAGGCATTTAATGTTGAGTTTTTAATATGAATTTGAAAGTTATTTCTCTTTTCTTATGATTATCTATTCTTAAGAAATATGAAAAATGTGAAAGTGTTTTACTTTGTGATTTTGACTTTGTTGTTTTACCTGAGGATAGTCAAAAGCTAAGTGTGGTAGAACTTGACGTGTGCTTGATTTTTTATATTCACTCCTTAATATTTAGCGATTAATATTATGAAGTGCTTAAGATACTCAATTTGGTTCACATTTGGTTTTAGGTACAAGTTGGAAGCACAAGAAATAAAATGGGTTTAAAGCACATTCTCAATTTGGTTCACATTTGGTTTTAGGTACAAGTTGGAAGCATAAGAACTAAAATTGGTTAAAAGCACGTTCCTTGAGCTATCCTTTTGATGTTTAAACTCATTTGTCTTAGTGGAACAAAAAGGAGATGGATTAGGGTGAAGGTGAGGCAAGAAAATGAAGAATTAGCATAGTTTGCTAGTTGCACAACCATGCATCCACTTGCATAGTCATGCATAAATTTGATGGTGGCATTTTTATTATGATACACAGTTTGATGCATGGTCATGCATCTCCCTAGAAACCTAGTCATGTATATAAGTAAATAGAAGTATGAGTGGCTAATGAGGGTATAAATAGATTTTTGGAGTAAGAAAGGAGGCAGAAAACTCACTTCTTTGAGATCCATAGAGAGCTAGTCTTCTTCCTTCTGGTTTGAAGGTGAAATCAAAGCCAAGGATCACATCTGACCGTCCCTTCATTGTGTATTGTTGACTCTTTCTCTTTTGAGATTGTTTATGTTATTCTTTGCTTATTGTTTTGGGTATTCATATATGGATGATCAATATTCTCATTCTCAATAGATTGTTTATGTGCGAACCTATTGCCATAATATGGATTACAATATTTAATAGTTGTATTCTCAATTCATTTGTAGTAAACTAATGGTGAAGAATCATTAGGAATAAAGTAACATAGGTTAAATAAACTGAGTTTGTGCGTTGTTACCTAGATTAATCTATTTTCTAGTTTGTAATATGACCATCGTATTAAATATGGAGAGCTTATTCTAGGTTATTTAATAGCTACATTTAGTCAAAGAGTTTATTCTAATTAAACATGACTTAAAGGAACATTGGGGTTAACAGAGCTTATTGTTAACCTATGATTAATAGTTTCTAAGAGAGGTATGAGATCGAAAAAATGATTAAATGTGCTTATTTGTGTGTAGGCTAAGATTGAACTGAGAGCTAGATTCCAAAACTCATTCGTCAATTTTATCATTTTCTCACTTTTTAATTTAAATTGCTTTCAGTTGTTCAATTATGCTTTATTTCTTTATCTAAAACCAACAAAAACCCCTTATCCTAAACACCAATTCCTTCTACTACAAAAGCTACATGTACATTCCCTGTGGATAGGATCCTTACTAACCACTACTATAAATTTAGTTGTGCAGAATTAGGTTTTATTTTTGGTACAATCAACATGCATCAAACTTATTGATCCATTTAATCATTTCCATTAAATGAAAAATGTATTATGGCTTAGTTACCAACCACTAAAACATTGGAACCTTTCCTTTCTTAAAATGATATTTTTCTAAGTAAATATCCTTTAATTAGGATTTACTTTTAAAATTAATATCCATATAACCTTAAACTCAAATATCAACTTATACATAGAATAATAAATATATTTAATACTAAACATCTTTAGTACATTATCTATAAACTTAGACTTAGAATAGGTAAACAACTTATAATCTATCTCTGTATATCTAAATCCCATAATTAAGTTGTTATGTTTTCATATTCAACAAGAGTTATTCCTAGACAATTATATTTGTAACAATTGCAACTTAGAATTGTTCTTTATAAGCAGTATGTCTCTACATACTCTCATTGAAGAGGACAATTATATCCCAACTATCCTTCTTGTAGACATGATCAATTCACATTAATCTCTAAAAAACTCTTTGAGTTTATTATGAAAGTGAATTTTTTAATGTCTTATAGCCTTTCAACTATACATCAAATGTTTCAATAAAGGCACTATCTTTAATTGGATGTATTGTTATGAGATTTAAACTTTTCAAATTTCATTTTACTCCTACTACTTATCTTGAAAACTATTCTCTTATAAGTATTTATTGAAACAAACAATTTCTTTAATAGGTCTGTAAGATTATATCCAACCTTTTGGATACCTCATTTCCTCCCAATTAAGTTCTAAACTTAACGGATAATGCATGCTTCAATCAAGGATCGCATCTTTAAATCATTATCTTTGACTCTTTCAAAGACTTTACATTTCATATCTAATATGAAATCTTGCTAATTGATTTGACTAGAACTATTAGAGGTAAGTCATTATACTAGGCATAGCTATAGATAATAAAAAATTGAAAGTCATAAAATTAATCTTATCGAAGTGCTTCATCATTCTCAAGGCTTAATTTCTACTTATATTTAAATAATTTGAATTTTAAATTTTTAAATCAATATATTCATTTAATACATATGATTGTATGATATAAATTCATTAGTAATACTAATAACATATAATAAACATCATTTTATGAAATGTTATTCCATCAAATACATCACATTTATAAATTTAACAATTTAATACCATTATCATCCTTTCACCAAATGTTGATTTGGTTATCTTGGAATGTAACAAGTTTCATACAATTTATAATTAAAAGGACACATATATCCTTGTATGTAAATTTATGTTTCTCATCATGTTGACTTAATCAATATGGTATAAAAGAATAGTCTCGATTATCCAACTTTGTATTCTTTCCACTTATATTAAACATAAGTCTCCTTTGTTCCAACACGTACAAACTATTTGTATAAACTTAAATCAACTACTTTTATGCATTAATCTATTTTCATTATGCTTTGAACACTGTAGTAATGTTGAATCAAAATTTAGTATTAAATACTCAAAAGCATGAATTAGAAAATACATATGATCTCTGTCATATTACATATAGGAAAGAAAAGTCATACAATCATTTACTTCTTATGACAACTATTATCATACTATAACAAAGCCTTTAATTATAGTTCACAATTGCCTAAGAAATTTAGTTCATTAACTCTTAGTATTAACTATATTAAACAAGATAAATTCTACCTAGAATAAAAATATAAATGTAAGAAAAGCAAGTAATTGATTATATGTCATAACTACTAAATGAGATTAAGACTTCAGTCATATATTTGGTTACTCTCACTATTTTATTCAAAATAATAGCTCTCACAATATTCAAAAGGATTACTATAATCTTTCTAGTGGGCTAGGATCTCATTTAAATTTAATTAACCTTGAGTTTGCTCAATAGACCAACTAAACATAGATTAGGTAGATAACAACTTTATCAATTACATATCATATAACTCCTAGATCTGTTAGGTGATAACTCTTGCCAAAACATACCTTATATATTATTACCAACCCTAACTCTAACTTCATGTGATCATGAGTTTGCTCATCCAAATCACACTAGTTTAGTTAAATAAGAGCTAATGTTATAAAACTAAACTTATTTCAGTCAAAGCAACCTTAAGTTTGCTTAACAAGCCTAACAATAACAAAATATAACAATAGAAGATAGACAATCACTTTCTCAACATGTGCCTAATATTTTAGCAAACAATTTAAATCTATTAAACAAAAAATTGCATGTAAAATATCATACATATAAAACATACAATTCAACATGCATAATAAATCAATTGAATATTAAAAATATACAACTTATGCACTTATAATCAAATTATATGCATAAAATATTAAGCATCATTTTATTCTAGTTATTGATCTTTATTATCTAAAATAATGTTTCCAAATCTTTGGAAAATTAAATTAGAATGAATCCATCGATTTCTAAATATATTAATTTTCGATTCCAAATAAAAAAATGATTTTATTTGAAAACAAAATTCAAATCTAAATATAAACTATTTCTAATTATCTTGATTCCTTTAATTGAAAACAATTTTCATTAAATTATACTTCTTACTATAATTTAGAAAAAACTACTTTTTCAAAATTTAACAAGTAAGACATTCTAATTCAATTAGAAAAGTATTTCTAGTCTAATTAGAAATTACTTTTCCTTATTTGGAAAACTATTTTTTAATATTAAAAGGAAACTACTTTCAAATTAAATAAAAATATTTTAATTTAATTAATAAAGTTCTTTATTTAATTATTTAGAAATTAGTTTCTTAATTAATTAAAAATATTTTAAATAAATTAGAAAACTAATTTTCAAAATATTAAAGAATGCAGATTTTTTTAATTAATAAACGAAAATATTTTTCAAAATTTAATCAAGAGAGATATCTTTTCATAAAGAAACAATTTCTAAATAAATAATAATAATAATTTTCTAAAAATAAAATTATAAATTTAATTAAACTTAATAAAATTGAAATAAATAAACTTTAACTAAGAAACACCTATTTTAATTACTTAAGAAAATACTTTTCTTAATTTTAGGAGTCTAGTTAATTAATTTCAATCTAACTTAATATAATTAATTTTTAATTTAGAAATAATTTTTTAAAATTTAAATAGGAATCAATTTAATTATTAATCTTATTCATATTCAGAAAAATAATTGAGATAATTATGAATTTAGTTTTTTGAATTTTGAAAATTTTTAAAATTTTTTTGGTATAAAATTTAATTTATTAAAGTCTAAACTACAATACTTTATACTCAAAAAATAAATTTAAAAACAAACCTTGTTCTTGGTTTAGCAACATCCCCTTATCGCCCTTCGAGAACCAGTAACCATTGTTGTCGTCCAAACATCATGTAACTAGCGAAGGCATCTTTTTACCATTGTCAAGAGGCGCTCAAACCTAGAAGCTCAAAAGCATCTCCTTACTTCAATGAAGACCAAACAATCATAATAAAGGCATGCTTCATTCAATCTCCAAAGGCAATCTTATTCTTAGCAATTAGTTTTTCATGCCAGGGGTCTCGAGCTTTTGGGTTTCTCACTTTCTGAGTTCTTATTTATGAACAATTTGGGTTTACATATTATGTGTGCATGTTAACTCTTAACATGACAAGTTTGGCGTTTGGATATCTAATTACAATCTTATTGTAATTTCAATTTTAAATTGAATTTAGGATTTTAAATTTTTTAATATGAACTTTTCAAATTATTATTAATCAAATCTCAATCTAATTTTAAGGTATATAATTTTAATTCCATAATTAAATATCAATAACAATCAAACAATTTAATCAAATCATAGAATTAAAGTAGAGTATGGTACCACTAAAGGAATTTTAGGGGTTTAGGAAGAAATTGGACTAGATCCAAGTGAGCCCATGTAAAAATAGGACATTGTATCTCAACCCAAAACCTTAAGGTAATGGTTATGAGTCTTGTCCTTGTATATAACTCATTTCATCCTTATTTCTCTTTCCAATGTAGGATACTCCACTTGTTCTAAATTTTATAGTTTATAATTTCAATTCCATAATTAAAGATCAATAAAAACAAAATTTTTTGTCAAATCATAGAATTAGAGTTGGTTTTGATACCATTAAAGGGTCTTGAGGTGGCCTGTGGAGAAATTAGTCTAGATCCAAATGAGCCCATATATAACCAAGACATCATATATGAACCCAAAACCTTACGACATTGGGTTATAATTCCAATGCTTATATATAACTCACTTCGTCCTTATCTCTTTCTAATATAGGTTACTCCGCTTGTAAATTTTCAACACCTCCCCTTAACAAGTGGATCTATCCATGTCGAACTAGCTTCCCTCAACCCATAGCTTATGCGAAGCCATTTGAGCTACGTCATTAATTACCCATTGATTTGACCCAAATCTATGAATCTTTATTCATTGGACTTTGTCAACCTAGATCTGATGCCAGTATTAGGAAGTTGGGGTTAAGATTTGATCCCGCCCATAACGGAATAATTATAGAACTACTTTATTTGATTTCATAAAAGCCAAATCACTAAAATTTTATAAAATGAATAAAAATAATAATAATAAAGTATGAATCTTAATTCATAGCTTATTTCAAAGCTTGATCCTTTTCCCTTGAACAATTTCCAAAATTGTTCCATCTCAACCACCATAGTCACGTAAGAATCCATTCTCTAATAGTATCCACAGAACAAGTTGAGAGAACTCTACTGTTGGATCACGTATGGCCCAAGTATTCATAATACGCTGCGGAAAAGACCATAACACAACACGATGTATAACCGAAAACATATAGGATGCACAAAAATATCTTTTTGACACAGATTGGTGGTTGTTTTTTCGGATTCGTAGACACTGCTAGACGCGAATGTCCTCTACCGGTATCCACACGAGTATGAAAGATCTGGGCTGCGGCTATTGTGTGTTAACACGTCCTGAAACTTTTTCCGAATGTCGCATGCACTTCTCTCGGATGGTGGCTAGGGTTTTGTATCACAATGGTGTCTACATCTTATGAGACCTAAGTTTCTCTATTTATGGAGAAAACCTAATCCCATTAAAGCCCAATAAGTTTCGGCCCATTATATCTCATATAATAAAAGCCCAACAATTTAATTCACTTTAGCCTAATAAATATATCCATAAATATTTATTCAATGCCTAATAAATTAGGCCCAAGAGAATAAGCCCAAATCACATCACTCTTTGTGTGTGACCCTGTA
>JANSVA010000007.1:22070032-22139322 GCA_025504915.1 Erythroxylum reticulatum | reverse complement strand
CATAATATATTATTAACAAGTCATAATGTTAATACATGAATCACAAATATCCATTGGCCTAGGGCACACTACTAACATCTACAACTATTGCAAAGAGGGTTAAGCAAGATGTGCTAGCTTCATTACAGTTTAAGCCTATTTATAATAGGTTTTGGACATTTTAGTAATTTAATTTAAAAGAAAATATAATTTTAATTAAAATTTAATTACAACTACAAAATTTCAAGTTAAATTCCAAATATACCTAAATAAGATAATAAATAGATCCTTATAGAGCAAGCAATCTTTTGGAAGTTGTATTTTAACAATTTTATCTGTATAGCAATTCTAAAGCGATTCTAAGGTGATTATGAGGTGAATCTAAGAAGATATTGAAGAAGGGCTGAAGTTTCTATTTTAGGCAAGTAAATATTGAAGTAGTAGGTAAGTTGTTAGTTTGGGGTGACTTATGGATGCCTCAATAGGAGGCATATTGAGAAGTCCTTCATCCCCTAACCATCCTTATGGCTACTGGGAGGTATGCTAGTTTCCCACTCCAAAGGAGGCTAGTGTCATTAATACAAATAGTAAGCTAAATTCAAGCAAAATTTAAAGCAATATGGTAGCCTCCAACACCTTGAGGGAGAAACCGAAGAATTTCTTCTCAATTATAAATCAAGGCATTGTTACTCCTCCTTTGGAGATGCTAAAGAGGGAGAAACATATTTAGAGAACATGATGGTGGGTTACTTTCTCAATAAAAGGCCTGCATTCCTATAAATTCAAAATTGGGCATATGTCAAATGAGGCAATAAAAGGTTAAATAGGGTCTTGCTCACTAAAGAGGACACATTTCTCTTTCAATTCATAGACAGTGACAACCTTAGCCAGGTACTGGAAGCTAGACCCTGGCACATTGGGGGATAACCAATGTTTTTTCAAAAATGGGTTCCTAGACTTGAAATTGACAATTCTAAAGTAGAAACTATCCCATTGTAGACTAACTTTCACAATATTCCACTGAAGTATTAGATTCTAGATGGAATGAGCTTTCTTGCAAGCTTTGCAAGGAAACTAATTACTTTTGATTCAGATACTGGTAAGCTTGAAAAAAACTTGTTTTGCTAGAATATTTGTTTAGGTGAACTCGAAGGAGCAATTAACAAAGGTTTTGCCTGCAATGAAAATGTTTCTGGATGGACAATTAAAAAAAGATGATATTAATCTTTCTTATAATTAGAAGCCATAAATAAAAAAGAAAGAGTGGAAAGCAAAAGAGAAAAAAAAATTGTTTCTAGGAGATATCTTGAACTTATAGAGATTGAATATGGCCTAACCCCACCTTTAGATGAGAAAAGTTTAGGAAATGAGCAAATAACTAAGTTGACAGACAAGTTTGAGGAAATTTTAGAAGATGAACAAGACTATATCCCAATACATAAAGGAAAGCATAATGTAACAAGGGAAGATGAAATGCTAGAAAGAATGAAATTGGCTTCTAACTATAATGTAAAAGAGGAGGAAGGCCCTAATCTTGGAAAACTAGGGAATTCAAACCTAGAGCAATTAGAATTATTATCTCTAACTGCTATTAGGAAATGTAGACGAAAGAGAAGAAAATCTAAGGGGGTGCATGACTGGTCCCTCAACTAATACTGGTTTTTCGAAATATGAAGGGTACGAATGATTTAAAAGGTATGATATCAAAGATATCATTTTGGAGAAACATCTTATATTTGGAGGACTAATAGAGAATAAAACAAAGGCTTACAAAATTTAGAACTCAATCAAATTCCTTGGAAAATAATGGGATTTTGGCTTTAAGCATGAACATTATTACAGTGTAAGAATAATCTATACTTACAATAGTGAGAGAGTTAAAGAGATAATTTAAAGTAGCTCATATTAGTTTGTGCATTTGAATTATAAGTTGAAAAATTTAGATATTTTCTTTGAAATTTCCATTATATATGCTTCCAGCTTTGAGTTTCAAAGAGTTAAATTATAGGAAGATCTATCAAAAGTTAGCAACTCAATGATAGGCTTTTAGATCATAACATATGACTTCAATTGTGTATTGCTTCCTTGTAAAGCTCAGAGTGATATAATTAATCATTCCAACTTGGGTAAGGAGTTAGATATGGTGATTACCAATCTTGAGGTCGCTGACTTGAAGTTTGATGGGAACCTTTCCACCTAGAGCAATAAGCAAATGGGTGGAGCCTTAATCAGGAAAAATCTTGACAGAATTATGACTAATCAAAGTTAGATGAGGTGTTTCCCTAGCTCTTATATTATGATTGGCCCCCTTTTTTACTTAGACCACTCTTATCTAGAAACTGAAGATTTTTCCCCCATAAGGAAGCTTAATGCCCCTTTTAGGCTTTTTAGTTTTCTCTCCAACAAGGAGGGTTCGTAAATTTGGTTAAGGTTGATTGGGGAAATAATATCAATGGTTATAAATCTTATCACATTTTTAGGAGATTACATATTCTTAGAAATAAATTAAAGCATTTCGTCAATTCTGAAGTTCCTCCTAAAGCATATGAGCTACAAAAGGCCAAGGATGAGCTAAGTGAAGCTTAGAATGCTAGCTATCTTTCTCCTTATAATCATGATTTTCTTTATGAAGAGACAAAAAAACTTTAGAATTAAAATAGGGATCTTGTAGAACATAATTCCTTGATTATACAAAAGGCAAGGAATATGTGGGTAAAAGAGGGGGATTCTAACACCAATTTCTTTCATCATTCAAAAGAAGGAATTTTAACAAAATCCATTGCTTGCTTGATAATAATGACTAGTTTGTGACTTGTAGCACCCCATATTAGGGGTTAGAATATTGAGGAATTAGCAGGGCATAGTATACTATGCATATTTGAGTATTCACTTATATATGCATACGTATTTTTGCCACATACAAATAATTGTACGTGCATTTATTGATATTTTCAGGTATAATTGGTTTTAGAATTTTGATTAAAATAAAAAGTGTAGTTTTTAGGTGTCGAATATTTACTTAGAAATTATTATGATTATTTAGGAATTTTGGTGAATTTTGGGAAATTTTCGAAAATTTGGAGTATTTTGGATTTTTGACCTAGGAAAAATACATAACTATGTGACAAATGGGAGAGTGACATGTGGCAGCTTGAATGAAGGATATATGGGGGTCATGCACGGAACCATCACCGAAACTTCCCTACTGGAGATGTTTTTCTAAAAAGCAAATAAGTGAAGTTTTAAGTTTCTAGGTTCTGTGAATGTGTTTGATAATGTTTGAATGATTGAAAGTGCATGAAGTGTGTAAGATGGGTAGCTTCAGTGTTGTTCAGAATGGGTTAACTAAGAAGTTAGTGAAGTGAATAATGCCAAAAATGGAACAAATGCAGAAATTGGAAATTGTGGGGATGAATATACGGATTTTGATGTTTAAGCTTGAACAATGGATTTTTGATTTATTTTGTGTTGTTAAGTTGAAATGGAAGTAGAAGAAGTGGTTTAAGTGTCATGTGTTAATTGATGAAATATATAAGTGTAGAAGATTGAAAACTCAGTAGAGAGAAAGTCTATATATGAAGTTTCAAATTTTTGATGCTTGAAGTGTAAGTTTGAATTTGATTTGTTTAGAGATTGTATTGGGTATAGAAATGCATAATAAATGATTTAAAAGTGATTAAAATGGAAATAAAATGGTAGGTGAAGAAGAAGAAATTTTGGGTGGAGAAGAAGAGAGAAAGAACAATCATGCCTTTGCATGATCGCGATTTCTTTGAAGAAGCAATAAAGTCGCGATCGTGCTTTTGCATGATCGTGACTTCGCAACTTTCAACTTTTTTTCAAAAGAGTTTGTTTCTGAACATCCTTTGATATTTTTATTAGCACTTCTTCACCTGATGTCCAAATGACTTGATTCTTGAACCAATAGATTGTTAACACATTATTCTACCTCTCCATAAAAATTAATGGCATTCTAGATTGATTTGATAAAGATCGATTGAATGAAAGTGGGGGAATCTTTCGAAATAGTATGAACGGGAATATTTTACTGAACATACTTCGGTATTATGATTATATCTTAATCTGTAGAGCTCCAAATGAGATGGTTATTGATTTTGACTAAACTAGAGACATGAGGATATAACTTTACTAAAGAAGCTAAATTGTAATTCTAGTTTTAAGAATTCTAAAATCTATTTTAAAATTGAGATAAGAACTCGGTTGTAGTTTTAGAACAGTCAAAAATCTTTTGAATATAACTTTTAGTAAATTGTATCAAATTGTATGATCTTGGATTCATTAGAAACCTAAGATAAAAGACAGTAGTTTTCTAGAAGAATTGTTACTTAAATATTCCATTTTCTTAATCTAAATGATCATAAAAAGTAGACCCAAAAGGCTGTTTTGAGGAAAAAGCATAAATAGTAAATGAGTGTATGAATTCTGAAACTTTTGAAATACAATTGATGTTTACATCAGTTTGGTAAGGAAATTTACCCAGGGATATTTCATTGATTATGCATGTTACATGGTGCATTTATAAGAATTGTTATTCAGTTACATGAATAATTTGGTGATAAGAAATTGTGTTTGATTGTATATAGAAGAGTAAGGAAAACAACAATCTCGAAATATTGTCGGAACTTCAAGGCATTAAATGAAAGGGAGTGATTGTCAGTAATCTCTAGGATGCTCACACCTTACTTTGTTTTCCTTATTATTGAATTGATTTTGATTTATTCTAATTATTTTCTAAATTTCGGACAATGACTGTCCGAGATGTTTGATGCATATGAATATGATGACTAATTATTTTTTTACACATGAGGTGGACTTGTTTTGTTTTGGAAATTGTTGAGTGCTAGTTATGCATAAGTACACATGTCTAAAAGGGTTTGCAGCTACTCCTGTGGCACTTCAGTGTCTCCTGTTATTGACACTTCAGTGTCTCCTATATCAAGACATAAGTCTCTCCTAATATATAATGCCATTTATGGTATCTCCTGTATAAGTCCTGTTATTGACTTCTGTTCATCGATTTACAGTCTAATTCGTTTTGTATTTGATATATGATAAGTTTTGATATGAAGCAAATCTAAAAATTTAACTGATGGGTTATCACCCTTTTCTGATAATCAGTTATGTATTATGTATGTTTAGTTTTGTTATTGAAATCCATTATATTTGAGATGCTTATGCTATAACATGATTTAGTATCAGTTGTTGTTACACATAGTTTATCTATTACTCACTAAGCTATATGCTTAACACGGTGGATTTGCTGCGTGTAGGTTTAGAGAGAAGGTTATAAAGTCTGGGACAAGACAACCACAATGACCAAAGGAGATTAAGTTTTGTTTGTCAAAATGTGTATTTGAGTTTGTTTTTGAGTTGTATATGTTAAATGGAATAGTTTGAATTTGTTTTAAGGTTTGTAATAACCTTAATATAGGTAGATTTTTTAATTTATAGTACGTATCATAATAAGCACAGTATGAATGGTATGCTATGTTTTCTTTTTTAAAATCACATGTGATAATTTGTAATGTATGTTTGCTTGAGTTTCTAGCAATGCATCTATGAAATGTTTCGTATGATTTGGATTGTTTCAGTTCTAATTATGTGACACTTGCATATCCTCCCAGGGGGTATATGGGTGTAACAATGTTTAGTATTAGAAAATGGTTTAGGTGATTCTTGTTTAACTAATGCTTAACTACTGCTTATACTTAAGTTGTAAAAGTTGTGTTTTTGCCTAATACGGTTTGTCCCATGTTTTGAATAGAGAAATAATGATGGAAAGATCTCGCAAAGCCATTGAAGAGATTGCTGAGAGTAATGCTTAACTACTGCTTATACTTAAGTGTAAAAGTTGTGTTTTTCCCTAATGTGGTTTATCCCATGTTTTGTTTAGAGAAATAACTATGGAAAGATCTCGCGAAGCCATTGACGAGATTGTTAAGAGCAATCATCCTGAGTAAACTCATCCATCAATATCTAGACCTTCTGGGGTCAATCTAGAAGAAGCTGAGATGCCACCTCCCCCTCCAGCTCAGGGAGTGGCTTTAGTTAAGTTGTCCCAAAATATGATGACGTTGCTACATTGTATGACTACACCCAAAGCTCCAATTGATCAGCTGTGGAAGTATAGGACCGAGGAATTTACTAGGACATCTTTGGAGGAATCTGAAAGAGTTGAGGAGTTCTGGTGTCATCAGTTTGAGGATGGGTTTCATGACTCCATCAAGGAGCATCTAGTAGCATTTACTTTGTTGCAACAAGTGAAATACCATCAGTTAGTACAAGCTGCTATGAAAAACGAAAGGTCAGAGATGATTAGGAGAGAAAGGAGTTTAAAGGGGCTTTATTAGAGGAAGCCAGTCCTCGAGCAAATGAAGTCGGGAAGGTATTAGTTTTTCACTAGAAAATACTTACAGATCTATGACTCAGGGAAGGCAAAAAAACTTTCCCTCATCTATTATTTCTGGTAAGGGTCCCTCTAAGGGCCGAGGTTCTGGTGCCCTAAAGTGCCCTCATTGCTCTACACATCATTGAGGTGTTTGATGGAGGGCTACAGATGCATATTTCTGCTATGGCGGTACTGAGCATATGATAACCACTTGCCCTCTATGATAGTCTGAGATATCATAAGCTAGTCGGGAGGACTTTCATGCATCTGTTGGTAGCATAGGACATGTTGTTTCTTCTCATGGGATTAGAGTTGATCCTAGTAAGATAGAAGCAATTGTTAACTGGAAGCCACCACGGAATGTGTCAAAAGTGAGAAGTTTCCCAGGTTTAGCTGGTTATTATTGTCAGTTTGTGAAAGGGTTCTCGGTGATAGCATCCCCTTTAACTAAACTATTAAGGAAGGGAGTGAAGTATGAATGGTCTGATAGATGTCAGAATAGTTTTGATAAACTAAAAAGTATGCTTATTGAAGGTCCTATATTTATTCAACCTACTTCATGTAAGGAGTATGTCATGTTTAGTGATGCATCTAGAAATAGTTTGGGTTGTGTTTTAATGCAGGATGGAAAGGTTGTTGCTTATGCCTCTAGGAAACTAAAGTCACATGAACAAAATTACCCTACATATGATCTAGAGCTTGCAACAGTAGTGCTTGCCTTAAAAATTTGGCGGCACTACTTGTCTGTGAAAGGTGTAGAATTTTTGCAGATCATAAGAGTATGAAATATTTGCTTACCCAAAAAGAAGTCAATATGAGACAACAATGTTGGTTGGAACTATTTAAAGACTATGATTGTTTTGTTGACTAACATCCGAGCAAGGCTAATTTTGTGGTTGATGCCTTAAGTCGGAAGACTATTTCAGCATTATCAATTAAACAGATTGAATAGAACTTGTATCTGATGGAGCTTTAATAGCTCAATTGAAACAAGGCCTACTTTGAGACAAGAGATTTGTGATGCTCAAAGAGTTGCTGATATGTTGCAACTACTTATCTTGGCTACTTAGGATCGTAAATAGCCTATTTTTTTGTGAAAGGAGATGGTGAATTGTATTATAAAGATCAGTTGTGTGTGCCAGCTAATGATGAGCTAAAGAACAAGTTGTTATTGGAGGCTCATTATATAGTCTTTACTATGCATCCTGACAGAAACAAGGTGTATCAAGATCTGAAGTAGCATTACTGGTGGTCAAGTATGAAATGGGATGTTGTGGAATATGTAGCTAAATGTCTGACAGGTCAGTAAGTTAAAGCTAAGCAACAAGTTCCATCAAGTTTGTTACATCCTATTTCTATTCCTCAATGGAAATGGGATAACATTACTATGGACTTTGTCATTGGACATCCTCTCACTCAAAGGAAACATGATGTTGTATGTGTGATTGTGGATAAGTTTACCAAATATGCTCACTTTCTACCTATTCGTCCTGACTATTCTTTGAATAGGCTTGTAGGCCTATATATGAATGAGATAGTGAGACTGCATGGAGTACCGTTATCTATTATTTCTGATCATGATCTTCGATTTACTTTGAGATTCTGGAAATGTTTGCAAAAGACTTTGGGTACTCAAGTTAAGTTCAGTATTGCTTTTCATCCCTAGAGAGATGGACAATCTAAACAGGTTATATAGATATTAAAAGATATGCTCGGGGTTGTGTGTTAGAGTTTCCAGGGAGTTGGGATAATAATTTGACGCTGATGGAGTTTACTTACAGCAACATTTATTAAACAAGCATTGGCATGGCGCCTTATGAAGCGTTGTAAGGAAGAAAGTGTAGAACTCCTGTATGTTGGACTGAATTGAGTAAAAATAAGATTATCGGGCCTGATATTGTGAAAGATACCAAAGAAAAGGTTCAGATTATTCAAAATAGGTTGAAAGATGACAGTGATAGGTAGAACTCTTATGATGATCTAAAAAGAGAGATATTGAATATCAAGTAGGCGATAAGGTGTTCTTGAAAGTGTCATCGTGGAAGAATATACTTCAATTTGGTAGGAAAGGTAAACTTAGTCCACGATACATTGGTCCTTATAAAGTTCTTAAAAGAGTCTAACCAGTAGCTTATTAGTTAGCTTTTCTTGACGAATTGGCCAAGTTGTATGATGTGTTTCATGTTTCTATGCTAAGAAGATATTGGTTTGATTTTACACATAAAATTATCGTGAAAAAAATTCAAGTACAACCAGGTTTGTCTTATGAAGAAAGGCCAATTTCTATATTAGCCAGAGAAGTTAAACAACTTAGGAACAAGTCAGTACCTTTGGTAAAAGTACTCTGGCAATACTATGGACTTGAGGAAGCAACATATGAATTAGAAGAAACTATGAAAGCTTAGTATCCGCAACTATTTGGATCAGGTAAAATTTTTAGGACGAAATTTCTTAAGGAGGGAAGAATTGTAACACCATATAATAGGGGTTAGAATATTGAGGAATTAGTAGTGCATAGTATGCTTGAGTATTCACTTATATAAGCATATGTATTTTTGCCATATACAAATAATTGTATATACATTTATTGACATTTTCGAGTATAATTGGCTTTAGAATTTTGATTAAAATGAGAATTGTGGTTTTTAGGTGTTGAAAATTTACTTGGAGATTATTATGATTATTTTGGAATTTTTGGTATATTTTAGAAAATGTTTGAAATTTTGGAGTATTTTGGATTTTTGACCTAGGAAAAATACATGATTATGTGAAAAATGGGAGAATGACATATGGCAGTTTATATGAAGGACACGTGGGAGTCATGCGTGGAGCCATGTGTCATTATGATATCAATACACGAAGGTACGTGTTTTAGAAGGTAAAATCACTTAACCTTGTTGTTCTTCGGATTATGCGATGTTCATCGAAAAGCTACTAAACCTTTATCACCGAAATACTGGTTTTGATTCTTATATTAGTATTATACTTTGCAACACAAATAATTTAGTCTAGCTGTTAGTTTGCTTACCTCTAGTCTTATTTTTTTAGTCATCACCGAAACCTCACTGCTGGAGATATTTTTCTGAAAAACAAGTAAGTCAAGTTTTAAGTTTCTAGGTTCTGTGAATGTGTTTCATAATGTTTGAATGATTGAAAATGAAATTTTTGCATGAAGTGTGTAAGATGGGTAGTTTCGGGGGTGTTCAGGATGGGTTAACTGAGAAATTAGTGAAGTGAATAGTGCCAAATATGGAACAAATTCAGAACTGGAAATTGTGTCGATTGAACCTTAGATTTTTTATTTATTTTGTGTTGTTGAGCTTAAATGGAAGTAGAAGAAGTGGTTTAAGTGTCATATGTGTTAATTGATGAAATATAGAAGTATAGAAGAATGAAAACGCAATAGTGAGAGAAAGTATATATATAAAGTTTCGAATTTTTAATGTTTGAAGTCTAGGTTCGAATATGATTTGTTTAGAGATTGTATTGGGTACATAAATGCATAATAGATGAATTAGAAGTGATTAAAATGGGAAAAAATGGTAGGAGAACAAGGAGAAATTTTGGGTGGAGAAGAGATAAAGCACGATCGTGCTTCAGAACGATCACAATTTCTTTGAAAAAATAGTAAAGTCGTGATCGTGCTTCTACACGATTGCAACTTTGCAGGTGCAGGTGGGATGTCGCGATCGTGTAGAAGCATAATCACAACTTTAAACTTTTTTCTGAAAGTTTATTTCTGAACATCCTTTGATACTTTTGTTATAACATCTTCATCTGATGTCCAAATGACTTGATTATTAAACCAATAGATTTCTAACACATTGTTCTACCAGTCCAAAAATTGACAGCCTTATGGATTGATTTGAAAAATATTGATTGAATGAAAGTGAGGGAATCTGTTGGAATAGTATGAACTGGAATATTTTATTGAACATGCTTCGATATTTTGATTATATCTTGATCTGTAGAGCTCCAAATGAGATGATTATTGATTATGATTAAACTAGAGACATGAAGCTACATCTTTTTTCAAGAAGCAAAATTGTAATTTTTATTCTAAGAATTCTAAAATTTGTTCTGAAGTTGAGTTAAGAATTCGGTTGTAGTTTCATAACAGTAAAAAATCTTTTAACTTTTAGTATATTGAATCAAATTGTATGATCTTGGAATCATTGGAAACCTAAGATAAAGGGGAAAGTTTTCTAGAAGGAAATGTTACTTAAATATGCCATTTTTTTGACCTAAATGATCATGCAAAGTAGACCCGAAAATCTATTTTGAAGAAAAAGCAGAAATAGTAAATGAGTGTATGAATTCTAGGAATTTTGGAATTCAATTAATGTTTAAATCAGTATAGTAAGGAAGAATACCTAGGGGTATGTCATTCATTACGCATTTTACATGGTTCATTTATAAGAATGCTTATTCAGTTACATGAACAATTTGGTGATATGAAATTATGTTTGATTGTATATAAAAGAATAAGGAAAGTGACCATCTCCAGATATTGCCGAAACTTCAAGGCATTAAAGGAAAGGGAGTGACTATCAGTAATCTCTAGGATGCTCACACCTTACTTTGTTTTGCTTAGGGCTAAATTGATTTTGATTTATGCTAATTGTGTACTGAATTTCGGACAATGATTGTCTGAGATGTTTGATGCATGTGAATATGATGACTAATTATCTTTTTGCACGTGAAATAGACTTGTTTTGTTTTAGAAACTGTTGAGTCCTAGTTATGGGTAAATGCGCACGCCTACAAGGGTCTGTAGCCACTCCTGTGACACTTCGGTGTCTCCTATTATTGACACTTTGGTGTGTCCTGTGACACTCCAGTGTCTCCTATATTAAGACTTAAGTCTCTCCTGATATATGATGCCATTTATGGTATCTCCTGTATAAATCCAATTACCTACTTATGTTCATGGATTTACAGTCTAATTCATTTTGTATTTTGATTTATGATAAGTTTTGATACGAAGCAAATCTAAAAATTTAATCTAATCCGTTATCACCCTATTATGATAATCAATTTTGTATTATGTATGTTTAGTTTTGTTATCGAAATTCATTACGTTTGAGATGCTTATGCTATAACATGATTTAGTATCAGTTGTTGTTACACATAGTTTAGTTATTACTTACTAAGCTATATGCTTAGCATGGTGGATTTATCCCATATAGGTTCAGAGAGAAGGTTATAAAGTCTGGGACAAGACAACCATAATGGCCAAAGGAGATTGAGTTTTGTTTGTCAAAATGTGTATTTGAGTTTGTTTTTGAGTTATATATGTTAAATGAAACAATTTGAATTTGTTTTAATGTTTGTAATAATCTTAATACTGGTTGATTTTTGAATTTATCGTACGTATTATGATAAGCACAGTATGAATGATATGTTATGTTTTTTTTTAAATCACATGTGGTGATTTATAATATATGTTTGGATGAGTTTCTGGGAATGCATGGATGAAATGTTTTGTATCATTTGGATTGTTTTAGTTCTAATTGTGTAGCACTTGCATATCCTCCCAGGAGGTATGTAGGTGTCACATGACTGATCAAAGATTGATTGAAAATATGGTGACTAATTTCTATACTGACTTGTTAGTGATATGGATCAAGGGGCTAGTGATGTGGCATCTCAAGGTGGGATTAGGGGTTCAAGTGTTCATGAACTTTAACTCAAATTTCACCGTCAACTTTTAAAAGAGATCCATTTGTGGATACTTTTGGGCCTATGACAAAGGCTAAAACCAAAAGGGTGCAATAAGCTTTGAATAATTTAATTAGAGAAGCTTATTCTCAATCACAAGTCTAAGCTTCAATTAAGGAGTCCAAGCAAGTCCACTTAATATGTCTTGAAGAAGTTGGGCTAACCTAACTTAAAAAGTAAGACCCATGGTCAAATTTACTATTAGTAGTTTTCCTTCTTTGCAAAGGACAATTGACCAAATCCTATAAGGCCTCTTGTTTCCTAAAATTTAGTTTCCTAGTAGGTCTTGTTTCCTATAAGTTAGTTTCCTAGTAGATCTTGTTTCCTAAAAGTTTTTTTTGTAGATCTTATTTCCTTAATGGTAGTTTCCTAGTAAGTTAAATAATTATAGGTTTAAGGTGATTCCTTTTCCTTAATTTTTTCTCAACCCCTCTCCTATATATAGGGAGGTTCGGTTATCACTAGGGGACATAATTTTACGACACTATTTTGTGAGATTTATCCTTAATATTATTCTTGTTGAATAATTAAAATGCATTGCACGATTTTCATTCTTTTTATATGACTTATCTAATTGATTTTGTTTCATTAATTAGTGGCTTCTTTATTTGTTTTTCTTTCAATTTTCTATCGTTCAATTTATAATTTGCTTGAATTGGGTTATGCATGTTCTTGAGGGGGTTAGGTTACAAATCTGTTGAAACAAACTTTGTTCTTCTCTTCTTATTTGAATCTTCTTCTTGGCTAAAGATTAAGTGGTGAATCAATAAAAGTCTTAGGTAAGCTTTTGTATTTGGCAATTTCATATCAATTTGGTATCAGAGCTTATGTTATCTTGATTCATGTTTTGTGAATAATTTTGTGCCTTTTGAATTTGCATTCTTTGAGTTCTTAACCAATCTTGAATTGTTTCTTGATTGATTTCTTTTATGTTGAGAAGTTCATTTATAGGTGTTTCCATTTTTTTGTCCAAATTTAATTTCGTGCCAATTTTCTTTAGGTAGCTTTGGCCACCTTTATGTTTAAAAAAATCAAAAAAAAGAAGAAAAAGAAAAGAAAAAAGAAAAACGTTGTGTTCCTAGAAAGTTTCCTTTTATGGAGTTGATTTATTTGGAAACTAAATTTCTTAATTACGAAAGGCATTACAGATTTAGGAGGTACTTTATTTGCAAAGAAAGAAGTCTTACTTGCCTATTTCTATCGTTTCCATAGTGGTAGGAAGGTCAATATTGCTAAAATTAACCACTTTTAGTCAATCTTATTTATATTAGGAATTAATTCCTTTATAGGTCTTGTAGTTTAGAATTGCCATATCTTTCTAACCGTGAGGAATATGTGAATGTGCTGAACATCAATTGGATAATACTAGATGAGATATTTTAGTTAACACTCATATTCATATTTTTACTCATAAAAAAAATTAACAAAATACACCTACTTGAAATTATGCCAATTTGTGAAACATTTTAATCTATTTTCTTGTTCTAGATTGTTTTTGCAAATTGTACTTAAGTCATTCTTATTCTTTGAGCTCCTAACATATTTTCTTTATACTACTTTGCTTGAGAATTAGCATTTATTATTCATTAAATCCAAGAAGATAACAAGGAAGGAGTGGTAAAAGGTTGAGTTTTTATTTTACATCTTGTTGTAAAAGCCTATTAAAGAGTGAAACACCTGGGTTGAGAGTAACTGCAGGTTATACACATGGGAGGTACTTTGAAAATAAACAAAAGAGGGTGTTAGATTTTTGTTTTGCAAGTATCATGTCTGATGAAACAAGAAGGAGACAGGCTGAACTTGATGTTAACTTAGCCCATGGTAAAAGGGACACTATAGAGTTCAATAATAATGACTTGTTGATGGCATTGGTAAAACAAATAAAGAAGTTGGGAGCTGAGATTAAAAACTTTAAGGAGTCTATAAACAGCATGAGTGTGACCAATGCTTCTATGAGCAATCAATATCAATAAGAAACCGAGGAAGAAATTGAAACTTCTAATCTCATTTATAGACAAGGTAAATAGGTTGATGGTAATTTGGGGTCTGTTAAGTTGAAAATTCTTGAATTTCATGGAAATTTTGATCCTGAAGCTTACATAGATTGGGAATTGAAAGTATAAAAGATTTTCGACATCCATAATTTTTCTAAAAAAAAGAAAGTTAAGCTAACTATTGTTGAATTCCAAAATTATGCTGCTATTTGGTAGAATAACCTTAGGTATGAATGTAGAAGGAATGATGAGCCCTCTATTTTGTCTTACCTTGAACAAACTGGCATAATGAAGAAGAAGTATGTTCCAAATGCCTATTTTCGTGAATTGTATAACATTGTACAAGAACTAAAGCTAGATAGCCTAACTATAGCTTAATATTTTCTTGATGGGTTAAATCAACCAATTCACCAAAAAGTTAAGATGCAAGGGTACATTGATATGGATGATTAGTTAGAGAAGGCATGACTAATGAGAGACTTATGAAGGAGAATGCTTTTACTTCTTCTTTTAATGTAAAAGCTCAACCTAACAATTTACATTGGCAGCAAAATAATTGGGGAAACAACGGGGTTGAGAGAACCCGTCCAACCCCAGTGCCAATAAAAATATGCCCTTTAAAGCTTCTAATTCCCTGGCTAGTTCTTCAAACTTTGGTCAAAACTGAAACCAGCCAAAATCTTTCACTTGCTTTAAGTTTCTAGGTACGTGTCATACAGCATCACTATGTCCTAACCAAAAGGTGTATATGTTGTTGGAGGATGGGATTTACATTAGTGATCGTGAGTGTGATGATATGCCTGAATTAACTCAAAGTGATGAGGAAGGAGGTATTGAGGGGGAACGACTTTGTTGATGAATTCAAGGTTGAAAGGTCTAATGAAGCATTGTTGGTAATCCAAGCCTTGAATAGAAAAATCCCACCTGAACCAATTGGTGAGAAACATACTAACATCTTCCATATGAGATGTTTAGTTAAGAATAAAGTACACCTTATGATTATTAATAGAGGTAGTTGTCCTAATTATATTAGTGAGCATCTTATTACTAGATTATCACTACCTACTACGTGACATCCTCATGCGTACAAGTTGAAATGGTTAGGTGATAGAGGTGAGGTAAAGCTAAAACTCCAAGCACTTATTCATTTTTCTATTGGGAAGTATCAAGATAAGGTGCTTTGTGATGTTATATCTACGAGTGCATGTCACATATTGTTGGGGCATCCATGGGAATTTGATAGGCGCACAAATAAATGTGGATATAATAACAAGTACTCTTTTATAATGGATAGTAAGACATGTACTTTGAAACCCTTTTCCTTTAAAAAGGTTGTAGGCACACAAATGAAACTAAGACAAGAGAGAGTAAAAATACAAAGTTTGTTGTAAAAGTCAAGTGAGGGAGAGAAGAAGAGGAAACACTAATTGAGCGAAAGAGTGAAAAGCTAGAAGCTAGTGAGAAAAAAGGTAACTTTCATGGAAGCGTGAGAGATGTAGATAGGGTTATTTTTGCTCATATGCCTTTTATCCTTATGATTTATAAAGAAAACTGATTTCTACTAATGAACTAACTAATCATTTATCGACTAAGGTTAAACTTATTTTGAAGGATTACGAGGACGTCTTCCCTGAGGAGATGCCCAAAGGGCATCCATCCTTTCAAGAACCAAACACCAAATTGATTTCTTACCTGATTTGAGCATTCCTAACTAACCAACGTATCGAGCCAACCCTACAGAGAAATAAGAGCTACACCACCAAGTTGATGAACTCCTTGACAAAGATCCATTGGATTGGAGGATGAATGCCTCTAAATAAAGGGGAATGATATAGATCAAAGGGCTAGTGAGGTGGCTTTTGAAGTTGGGGTTGATAGTTCAAGTGTTCTAGATCTTCAACTCAAATTTCACTGTCAACTTTCAAAAGAGATCAACTTATCGATATTGTTGGGCCTATGAAAAATGTTAGGACTAAAAAGGTGCAACGGGCTTTGAATAATTTAATTAAAGAAGCCCATTCTCAAGCCCATGTCCAAGTTGCTTCAATTGAGGAGTTCAAACAAGTCAATAAGTTTTAAAGAAGTTGGGACAACCCAACTTAAAAAGTAAGGCCCATGGCTGAATTTACTATTAGTAGTTTTCCTTCTTTATAAGGGACAATTAACCATTCCTAAAAGTTAGTTTCCTAATAGATCTTATTTCCTAAAAGTTAGTTTCCTAGTAGATATTGTTTCCTAAAAGGTAGTTTCCTAGTAGATCTTGTTTTCTAAAATGTAGTTTCCTATTAGGTTAAGTAATTATATGTTTAAAGTAATTCCTTTTCCTTAATTTTCAGTTAACCCCTCTCCTATATATAGGGAGGTTTGGCTATCACTAGGGGACATAATTTTATGACATTATTTTGTGAGGTTTTTCCTTATTATTATTCTTGATGAATAATTAGAATCTATTGCACAATTTTCATATTTGGTATTCGACTTATCTAATTGATTTTGTTTCATTAATTAGTGGCGTCTTTATGTCTTGTTCTTCTTTCAATCTTACGTCATTCAATTTATAAATTTCTCAAATTGGTTTATTTATGTTCTTGAGGGTTGGGATACAAATCTCTTGAAACAAAAATTGTTCTTCTCTTCTTGTTCAATTCTTCTTCTTTGTTGAAGATCAAGTAGTGAATTAAGAAAAGTCTTTGGTAATCTTTTATATTCTGCAATTTATATTAGTTAGCTTCAAGCAAATCAGGTCAGTTCTTTTTACAGGATATAATAAAGTTAATTGGGCCTCCCTTACATAGGACAACTTGGATTTCTTCAACAGCCAGCTACTAGTAAGGAAATCAAGGGAGTTCTATTTTTGCTAAACCCAAGGAAGGCTCTAGGACCTGATGGATACAATGTAAACTTTTTCCAAAGCACTTGGAACATTAAATGCTAACTTCTAGTGGAAGTTATAAAAGAATTTTTGCACAATGGGAAGCTATTGAGGGAGATCCATGCTACTTACACTTACATGATTATTAAGGTTCCTAATGCCATTTACCTAAATGATTTCATACCTATATCATATAGCAACACATTATAGAAGGTGATTGCGAAGCTACTAGCTATTAGGCTTAAAGATCCTCTAAAGCAAATGATTCATCACTCCCAACGAGCATTTATATAAGACAGATCTATTTCAGATAATATTCTTATAGAGTAGGAGTTTATAATGGACTATAACACTAAAAGATATAGTAAATGTTGTATTATTAAAGTGAATTTTTCTAAATAATTCGTCAGCATCTAATGGAACTTCATTCCCAGTAGTTTTAAATGGTTTGGACTCCCTCCAAAGTTCATCTCCTGGATTAGAGAGTGTCTTTTAACCCTTTCATACATTGTGCTTATTAATGGTTCCCACTCTAGATTTTTTAAAGGCTAAAATGAAATAAGATAGGGAGATCCTTTATCTTTATATTTGTTTGCTATCTCAATGGAAATTCCTAATAGAATCATTAAATCAAACACTGACGGTAATCCTGACTTCACTTTCCATCATAACTACACGGAGCTCTAACTTACTGACATTAGTTTTACAGATGATTTAATGTTTTTTATTCTATAGATCATAAATATATTTCACTTTTAATTTATGAAATTCTATATGGTTTTTTGATTAAGACTCAATGCATTGAAAATCAAAATCTACTTCTATTACGATGTTCCTAATTCTGAAAACCTAAAGAACATCTTAGGATTGAATATACAAAATCTACCTTTCAAGTATCTAGGGGTATTTATATCTTCCAAGAAGTTGAAGTTTCATAATTGCTTGTTGTTATTAGAGAATTCAAGAAAAAAAATTAAGGCTTAGCAAAATAGAGCCTTATCTCAAACAGGATCAGCTTATCATCTCTGCACTAAACAATCTTCATAATCATTGATGTGCTCACCTATGTTTTCCTAAAAAGATCAACAACGTGATCGAAAAATGTATGAGGAATTTCTTTACTTTAGGAAAGTTGAGGATTCCAAAGGAACCAAATCAACTGGGAATAACTCTATTGGAGAAAAACAAAAGGGAGGACTAGGCCTTATCTCAATTCAGATGATTCAAACAAAGTTAGTAGCCAAAAGAATTTGGAGGTTTTTCAATGATAAAGAGGCACTTTGGGACAAATGGATAAATGAATACTACTATAAGGATACAAATTTATGGCAAATAAGGGAGAAACATGAACACTCTTGGCCTTTCATACAAATGCTGAGATATAGGCTGACTATATATCCTTTTATCAAAATGTAGATAGGAAATAGAGAAAATACTTGGATTTGGTTTTATAATTGGGCTTCTTAAAGTTTACTAATCATGAGAGAAGATATGATAATACTCAATTCTAGAATGCTTACTCACAACAAAGTTTCCAATGTTAATGCTCAAAATTGTTGGAAAAATACAAGAAGAGGAGCAGATAGATTGTTGAATTAATATCCAAGATATAGATTGTTGAATTAATATCCAAGCTATAGATTGTTGAATTAATATCCAAGCTACTTATCTGATTCCTTTACTAAGGAAAAAACAATTTGGCCTATTAGAAGAAATGGAGAGTTGTCCAATTCCATAATACAACAATGTGTGGAAAGGTTCCTTAATTCCTAAAACATTCTTTTTCTCTTAGTCGGTAGCTAAAGGGAGATTGAAGAATAAGGATAGACTTAAGGGCGTAAGTAATCAAATATGTGTTCTATGTAATATAATGCCTAAATCTATAAGTCATTTATTCTTCAAATCCAATTTCACAGCTACAATATGGACTAGAATAGAGCACAACATGAATCTAGTTTTCCCAACATGTGATTGAGAAAGTGGTCCAGTATAGGTTGGAAATCAATACATAAAGAATAAGAAAAGATAAGAAATGTTTAAGCCTTTATTTGAACTGCTCTGTTATTTTATTTGGAATGAAAGAAACCAAAGAATCTTCAAGAATCCTCATTCTAAAAAGAATACAATTTCACATAGAAAGTATTGTTGGATAAAAGATAATCTTATTGCACCAAGCCATTAAAGATCTGAGCTATGCTTTCAAAACAAGATGGAACATGGAGTAAACTAGCAGTTTTATTGATTATAGGTTGTATTATTACTTATTTACTTCTTAGTTTTGCTAATTCATCCTTACACAACTATATTTTGATGCCCTTTTATGCTTATCAATGAATTATTTTATCTTAAAAAAAGATTTTATATCTCATATTGATCTTTATTTATTAAATATCTTATATTTAATTATAAAGTTTCTCAAACAATATAATCAAGTCCAACTTGATTACAATATTTTTTGTCTCTTCATCTTATGCTTTATGTGTGACTCACTAGGTTACCAAATATAGTGGAAGTGGATACAAATTATAACCCTAAATCATATTTAGGACTACATAAATTAAACTCCTTTAATTTATCTTTAATTTTCTAGTTAAATAATTTATATCTATAGATCAAGATTGTCATTTAGTAATATATTATGACCACCCAATTATATAGGATTGTCAAAGTGGTTGACTAACCTTTTGATGCATAAATTTTTCATATAATTTAATCCTTTTATCATATAATATCTCAATTAGACATAAAACATAGAATTAATGTCTACTCTATTTTAAGTTCAATCATATTAGTTCTCCACCATTAGTTGCTAATATTATTAATAACATTTGTAAACTATTTACAAAATGTCATTCCACCTTGTCTAAGGATTTCCTAAATTAATACTAATCGAGAACAATGGACAACCTCCTTAATTACTTTAGGGTGATGAATCCTATATTGATCACTCAATTACCTTCATATAGTTTATGCTACATCCAATTACTACCAACGAAATTATCCTTAACTATTACAGGTCATAAGTAACATTAAAACATAGCAATCCCTATACAAGATAACTTTGGAGATCTCAAGTGAAATGATCACCTATACAATCATCACAATGACAATTTCCATAGATATATAGGTGATGCTCCAAATGGATTTCTCACATGGGGTCAGTTTAGTGAACTTATTCTCTAACAAGGTCCCATATGTTAGTCTAAGTATCTCCAACTTTAGTTTATTATGAGATCGACTACTTCCTTCATAAGGAAAACCATAACAAGTGCTAGTCTTTAATGTTTTATTAATTTTACAACATCCCACTACCATAAGGTATATACCCGAACATCTGTGGACATTCAAGTATATATCCTATGATAATGATATATTAGAGCAAAACAAATCCAACTTACATATAGTATCATCTAACATACTTAAAAGTCGCTAAATTTTTAAAACTAAACATTTCATTCATTCACAAAGCTTGCACTATTTCCATTAAATAAATATTTACAAACTTTATACAGGTTCTAGCAAAACTACAAAAATAAAAAAACTATAACATTTTTGGTGTATGCTGACAGACCTTTGAGTCATAACTTAATCCAAAAGGGTCTTTTAGTCCTGTCTAAAGAACTAGGTCTCTTGTCTCATACCTGAAAAGTCACGTTGCAATTTTTGTCAGTTTTATGAACTCAATGAGTGATGATTTCACCCAGGTCATATACGCAAATCACATAATTCACAAATATTTATTCAGGACATGTATTTTCCAAATACACACATTAACATGTCATTTCATGTAATCATTGCGAATCAGAACATATTTATATCAATACTTGTGCATATAAGACTCCACATTTGTTATTATTGTTGTCATTAAGTGCCTTTCACATACAGAAACAAATATTGTCCCATTGGGCTTGGTCAGAAACATATATCACGAAGCATAGCTCTACATGTAGAAATAGAAACCATGGAGCAAAGCTCTACTTATAAGCGCTTTCATTACTGGCAACTTCGGTCACAACCCCTTTACCTAAGCATGCATTTTATGAAATGCAACAAATACTAAATATGTCATATATGACGTACAATCAAAAATTCTTAATCATCGGATCTAAGTCTAGCATTCAACTTTCATTGAGAATTCACATGTCATACAGAATTACACATCAAATCAGAGCACTTTCAATACATACCCAACAATTAAACTCTTCAGACTTCGAGTCCATAATTCATAAACAAATCATAATAGGTCAATAATATTGGAAGTTTAAACAAATCAATTCAAATAAATCCTAGGAAAATCAACTACATTGACTCACAGTATGCTCTAATATGCTATTGCTTGGATGGTCTAGCAATGTCTGTGTAACATCCCGTTACCCATGTTAAGTCCAGAATTGTGATTTATGAGGAAGTATTGAGAAATTAGGAAATGCACATCATGTTTTAGTTGAATATGACATGCACATTTTTGCACATGAATATTATTGTACATGCATTCATTGACATTTTACGGGTATAACTGATTTATAAATGTGATTAAAATGTGAATTGTTAGTTATTTGAGTTAAAATTTTTTTTGGAGACCATTAGTATTATTTCATAATTTTTGGTGAATTTAAGGTACATTTGGACTAGGAAAAATGCCAAGTGGTAGGATAAATTGATACATGAAAATTTTGGATGATTAACCCTAAAATTGAGTGACATTTAGCATAGTTAATTGGTAACAAATGGATTAGTAATTAAGTGACAAATGGATCAATTATTGTGTGACAAGTGAACCAATAATTAGGATACATATAGACTGATTAATTGGTGACATATGGAAGCATATAGAGTGGATTAGTGGCAGCATCTTGATTAGGCAAATGTACGATATGCCTTAGGACAAATGTTGTGCTGTAAAGTTGACACTTAGCATGTTGATGGAGCAAATTCCAGCAACAATGTTTCTATTGTATCCCTCACCTTTCTCCATGAACTTGCTCCAACTTTCTCCTGTATAATTTTCCTGAACCCTATCCAAATTGATGAACTAAAACTAGATTTTTACCTTATATAAAATAGCAAAGAAAACTGGTTGAAAGTTACCTTCATCTTGCTGTCCAAAATCAACTTGTTTTCATTATAAGTTTGTGATGGATTTTGCTTGCATTGAGACTTGATTTAATCTGAAGTTTGAGCTAAATTGAAAGCTTAAAAAGTAAGTGAAAATCCTATCTTTATGATATGATTAGTAATATGAGAATTATGCCTGAATTGGAATGACATATATGATATATTGTTGAAGATGTATGCTGGAATGTTATGAATTGGAGAATTTTCATTGAATAGACTTCGGTATTCTGATTATAACTTGAGATGTAGATTTCTAAATGAGTTAATTCTTAATTCAGAATAAAATAGAGATATATGTCTACAACTTTTATGGAGAAGTCGAATGTTAATTCTATCTATAGGCATTTAAAAATCTGGATGGAAGTAGAGTTAGGAGTTCTGTTCTAGTTTTAAAATAGTCTAAATTGTTTTAGGTGTAACTTTCAGTATACTGAATCAAATTGTACGATTCTGGTGTTATTAGAAACTGGAAACATATTAGAACAATTGTATATAAGAAAGTGTTACTGAAATACACCATTTTCCTTGTCATAATGATCATCCAAAGTTATCCCAAAAGGGGGTGTTAGGATGAAAATGCTGAGGTGTGTTGGAATTTAATAACTGGAATGTTTTTACTAATCATGATTCGATATTTTGGCTATATTTTGATCTGTAGTTTTAAAATGAAATGATTCTTGATTTAAATTTACCTAAAGACATTTGGCTACAAATGTTAATAAGAAATTGAATTTGAATTATGTCTTTAATGGCCTTGAAATTGGGCTTGAAAGTAAGTCTTGGCTTAGGCAGTAGCACTACTAGGCACAGAAATCAGGTGTTATTATTGATTAAACTATATTGATATTGGTCGAATAAAACAAATATGTCTTCACAAAAGTTATATATTATTCTCTAAGCTTTTTATTGGTAAAAAGTTTGTAATTTTTGGATATTGTAATTGAGAGATATGAGGTTTAAAACTTGAATACATGATCATGTATTAGCCAAAATTTTAAATGCACACAGTCTGTGATATTTTGAGCATAACTCGTAGAATTATGAACCAAATTGAATGATCTTGATATCATTAGAAACTTAAAACATTGGAGAACAACTTCCTAGAAGGAATTGTTGCCTAATTGTTTCATTTACCTTATCATAATAATTATGGAAAGTTGAACCGAAAGCATATTATGAGAAAACAATATGAAATGACCAATTGGGTTATGAAATTAGTTTTACATCGTTTTATTATGGTCCAAACCCTAAGTACAAATTATATTAATGAGGGTTTTGCTATCTAAATGACATGGTGACAAAATCTCAATAAGATACCCAGAGTTATCATTGAACATGCATTGTACATATTGCCGATACATTATTGTGCATAAAGAAAGACTTATACATTTATGCAAAATTGTGATATATGTAAATGTGTTTTGTATGATATAGAAGAATGCATTGGATGCTAGTCAGATATTGCTAGACCATCCAGGCAATAGCATATTGCAGTGTGCTGTGATTAACCTAAGATGGTCTCCCTTTGATTTGTTTTGTTTATTACTGAATTGAATGTGATATTGATGAATGTGTATTTAATTATGTAATGAATTCTAAACAATAATTGTCTGAGGTGTTCAATGCATGTGAATATCATTGGAAGTGCTACTTGTATGTGAATTAGACCGCCTACTTGAATATTATGATTCTCAACTCGAAATTTGAATGCCAAATTTATGTCCGATAACCTCCGAATGATATTTGAATTCTCAACAAAAGTTGAGTGATAGATTTATGTCCGATGACCTCTTAATGATATCTAAATTCTCAACGAAAGTTGAATGTTGGACTTAGGTTCGATGACTATGAGATTTTGATTCTGAAATACAAATGTCAGCTATACATGACTTAATTTTGTATTTAATGCGTTTCATTAATGCATGCTCAGATAAAGGCATTATGACCGAAGTAGCCAGTATTAAAGCGCTTACATGTAGAGCTTTGCTCCATGATTACTATTTCTGCACGTAGAGCTATGCTCCGTGATTCTATTCTGGTTGAGCCCAATGGACCAGTATCTATATATGTATGTGATAGGCTATCGGTCACAATGATAAAAACGAATGTGAGTCTCATGCATATAGCATTCACATACGATTGAAATTCATTAAATGATTTATACAACTAAAATGTAATGATAATTGATATGAACTGTGTGATTATATAATGATTGAATTTTGTTATATGAGTGAGCCATCGAGGATGGTTAAATTACAACGTGGCTTTTAGGGTTTACTAAAGAACTCCAGAGAGGCTCCGAGTAAGAGTTCCAAGTTGGGATCAGTATGCGCCTGCATATGTCTTCAGTGAATTTTGTGTTTTGAATTATAATCTGCAAGAATTGTACAAAGTGTATGTTTATGATTTGGTAATGAAATGACTTTATGATTGCAAGTGTTTTGTTCTATAATGGGCCCAAGTAATTACTGAAACTCTGATGAGTTCAATAACGATTGTAATTTTGTGACTAAAATTGTTTATAAATAAGTTGGATCAAAATTGATTATTGATTTTCCACATATATGTACATTGTTTCAAATAATTTGCAATGATTTTTAATCGATGACTATTTTAGCATAGCACTCTTGCGGGCTTCATACTGGGATATCACTCAGGATGTCAGGTATATGTCCTGTGAGAGTGGGCTGTTACATTTTGGTATCAGAGCCCAGATTTAGTATCTTACATGGGCATTTTTTGAAATGAGTCAAGTTACATGCATTTAGTCATGTCATAGCAGGCAGTAACAACTGATCCCCAGTCTGAGTTGCATGTATATGAGTCACATACATAAGCATTTGTTAAGTGTTTGAATTGATTGAAGTAGTGGGAAGAATAATGATCTGTCTAAACGTGAGAAAATGAAAGTTTGTGGATATGTAGATATGGAAAATAGTATATGGTCAGATATGACAAATAATGATTTAATGCCTTTAAATTGGTGAATGTATTGTGGAACAAGACATCAATCGTATGTTATGGTAATATATATCCCCAAATGTGATATAGATGCGAATATTTTATCGTGGGTTTATTGAGGAAAATAGAGAAATAAGTGGAAATGATGAGATTAAAGTATATAAGTCGAATGGAATGAAAAAAATTATTATGATCCTAAGAAGATGAACTTGGAACTAATCTGGTTATCGATTAATGTGACAAGAGTTATGATCCAGTATAAGAATATGTTAATGCAATTGAGATTAGAATTCAAGGATGATTATATATCTATAATTCCGAATTGATAAGTGAACATACGTATGTATTACGATATAATGGTAATTGGAAAAGGGATAATGATAGTGATATATGTAGAAGTTGTCACGGTTAAGTTAATTTGTTATTTTATGAACACATATTTAGTAATGGGATCACAATGACAAGTGAGAGAATTGAGCACATAAGTATTATATACGTGGAGATGTCATAGAATGCAATCTATGATATATGAACATTTGTTAGTCATAGTCCCCATAGTTCAAAATCTAAGATGAATTAGAGTAACGCATGAAAGTACTTATAGTGATCAATCAGGGATAAATTAAGATTGTTAATGATGTTATGATGTGTGATTAATTAGAGGAACAAGAAGAAGGGCATGATTGTGGAATAGGCTCCTCGACCGAGGACAAGTGCAAAAAGAGAAGTTTTGACCAAAATCAAATAAGATTAAGGTATCCTAAGCATAAGTTATTAATTAGTAAAACGTCTTAAATACAACTTTAGATAAGATGTAATGATTTTGATGGTATATACCAAGGTATAAAAGTAAAGGATATTATGATCATATAACTTATGAAATAAATTGATCTTATTGAGATATGATGAATAGTTGAAATTGATCGTCTTGAGGTACGAAGAATGTCTAATAAGTAATGATGGGAGTAGTTGATTGATAAGGATTAGATGAACAATATAGTTGATAATAGCAAGAAATCTTCTTTTGAAGAAAAATTACACCAAATAAGGTTAAGTAGACCAGATGGCTTACTTTTAAGAATGAACGAAAATGGAAGTAATTAAAAGTGAATATTGGAGTTCTATTCCTAACAAAGACTCAAGCATAAGACGTAGAATATGCTACTGAGAGTGTATGCATTTTGTTTGATGTAAAGTATTCAACTATGTGATTGGATTTTTGAAATTGAGGCGACACTCTTGCAAATGTGAGGAGAACTTAGGCCCACATTACATTATCCAAATATGTTCAAGGAATATAAATTTGATTTGATGAATGTGTTGCCAACACAAGAAGTTAAGATTGTGAATAAATTGAAATGAGGGGAGAAACTAGTAAGAATGGTTCGACATTCCAATAAATCAAAGGGTAATCAAAGGAAGTCAAATGAATGGAGAAACTCATTCGAGAAAATGAGACAATCAGGTAAAATTGAAAATAGCTTGAGATAATATTACTTCACTGAGGAATTGATTACTTAAGGAATTACGAGAACTAACCGTGAGTACATAGAGTTTTGGCAATATTTGTTTGAATTAACAATGCCCCCAACATTATTATGTCTTTGAAGGATAATGTGATCTAATTTTGCTTGAATTAAATAGTGACTATGATCATAAATGGTATTTCAATGTATTCAAAAAGTTATTTTGAATGTATTCAAAAAGTTGAAAAGAATACTTTGATTACTTAAAAAAACTGTGGTTTTGAATGAATATGAAATTCTATTTTTACATTAGAAGTGAAAGCTATACATGGCATATTCTGTTATACGAAGCATTGTATATAATGCCTGTCTAGATAAAGGTGTTGTGATCAGAGTAGCCTGTCTAAAAGCGTTTTAAGCTTAGAATTCTGCACGTAGAGCTTTGCTCTGTGATTTCTGTTTCAGATTAAGGCTAATGGCTAGTATCTATATTTTGTATCTGAAAGGCACTCGGCCACAACAAATAATAACGAATTTGAAGATTTTGTAATATACAACGATGTCTCACATTAGAAATTAAGATGCACTTTGTTGCAATATAATAAACTGATTTTGTATGCATACAGATAAATAAAATCTCATAAGTTGAATATTTGATACAGAATTTGAAATTTGTTCAAATAGCCATTGCTTTGACAACTTGGAGACACTATATGTACAGTGACACATTTCGAATAGTTTATATAAATATGCAGATCAATAAAGTTTGAGGTACTTAGTGAGTTTGAAAGAATTTTATACGACACTGAGACAATGGATAGAAGTATTAAAGGACTATGATTCTACAAATCAGTACTATCTTGGTAAAACCAGTGTACATATCTGATGCTTGAACAGAAAATTCAATAAAGGAATAGCACAAATTCAGATATTGTGGTTACTAAATTTAGTGCATTGAAGAGCGTAGAATATTGAGTTGACTTTTGGGCAAATCAAAGTACTATTATCTAACGATTTTAAAATCAGTTTCGCATGAAAAGATTAGCAAAGCCCAAATTGAGGACTCAAAAAATATGAATCTTATTGAGGAAATTGAAAATTGATAATGAAACCGAATTATGAGTTTGAATAAGAAATTGATACCTTGTGTTTGTTATATGAAGATTGTGTTCACAATAAAGATGATGAGTAAAAGATTGTTAGAGAAAGCATAAAAAATAGCTTATGTTATAGATATTATTAGGAATATGATGAAATAATGTTTGATGGCTATAGATGTTAAAAAAAAAGTGACTATATGTAATTGTTGCCAACAGTCTTAATTGTTGGAGATATGTTTAAAGCTTATATTATGAAGTTGATAGGAACATGAGCTCAAAGTTTAGTTTTAATTGACTTTAAGCATAATAATCAATATCACAGTGATATCATTAGAATATCATATGAGGTGTTATACGACAGAAAGAGTCGACTGCCTTTATATTTAGATGAATGAGGCCTAAAAACAGTTTAAGGCTAGAATTGATGGGAGTTGTTGACGATAAGTGAAATTGATGTGTATTAGAAATTAAATGACTCAAGAAAGACAAATGAATTAGGTGGATCAACACCGAAGATCTGGAATAAAGTGAGATAGACATATGAGTTAAATGTATTAACACTAAAGAGATGTGAATTATCAAGCAATAGATGAATTGATTCTCAGAGTATCACCTTATCATGGTGTGCTCAGTTTGGGAAAAAGTATAAGCTAAGCTGACGTAAATTGGTCCACCTGAAATTATTGTAAAAATAGGATCATAACATATAAGTTTGTAACACCAACAAAGATGTTTAAAATACATAAAGTGTGATATGTGAGTATGCTAAGAAATATTGATATGGTCTAACAAAGATTTATTGTTGGCATAGGAAATGAGAATTTTGAGTAATCAGAATTATATTAAGGAAATAGACAAGATAGTGTGACATCTGGATAAGTAATCGCAAATCCGATTGATTCCATTGACTATAGTCAAGTGGAAAAGAATTATTTGAGTTAGGAACCCACCTGAGAAACGGAGGAGCATATGAGGAATCAATACTCCTACCTATTTGACTATTTAAGTAAGAATTTCGAAGACAAAATTTTTTATTAGGAGGGGAGAATTGTAACATCCCGTTACCCATGTTAAGACTAGAATTGTGATTTATGAGGAAGTACTGAGAAATTAGGAAATGTACATCATGCTTTAGTTAAATATGACATGCACATTTTTGCACATGAATATGGTTGTACATGCATTCATTGACATTTTTGGGGTATAATTGATTTATAAATGTGATTAAAATGTGAATTATTAGTTATTTGCGTAAAAAATTTATTTAGAGACCATTAGTATTATTTCATAATTTTTGGTGAATTTAAGGTACATTTGGACTAGGACAAATGCCAAGTGGCAGGATAAATTGATACATGAAAAATCTGGATGATTAACCCTAAAATTGAGTGACATTTGGCATAGTTAATTAGTGACAAATGGACTAGTAATTAAGTGACAAATGGATCAATTATTGTGTGACAAGTGAACCAATAATTAGGAGACATATGGACTGATTATTTGGTGACACATGGAAGCATCTAGAGTGGATTAGTGGCAGCATCTTGATTAGACAAATGTAAGTCATGTCTTAGGACAAAAGTTATGCTGTAAAGTTGACACCTAGCATATTGATGGAGCAAATTCCAGCAGCAATGTTTCTGTTATTTCTCTCACCTTTCTCCATGAAATTACTCCATTTCTCCTTTTTAATTTGCCTGAACCCTAGCCAAATTGTTGCACTAAAACCAACTTTTTATCTTACACAAAATAGCTAAGAAAACTAGTTGAAAGTTATCTCCATCTTGCTGTCTAAAATCAACTTATTTTCATCATAAGCTTATGACGAATTTTGCTTTCGTGGAGACTTGATTTAATCTGAAGTTTGAGCTAAATTGAAAGCCTAAAAAGTAAGTAACAATCTGATCTTTATGATATGTTTAGTAATATGAGAATTATGCCTGAATTGGAATGACATATATGAGCTATTGGTGAAGATGTATGCTGGAATGTTATGAACTAGAGAATTTTCATTAAATAGACTTTGGTATTCTGATTATAACTTGAGCTTTTGATTTCTGAGTGAGTTGATTCTTAATTCAAATTAAACTAGAGACATATTTCTACAACTTTGATGAAGAAGCCAAATGTTAATTCTATCTCTAGGTATTTAACAATCTAGTTATGTACAGCTTAAAAATAGTCTGAACTGTTTTAGGTGCAACTTTCAATATATTGAATCAAATTGTATGATTCTAGCGTTATTAGAAATTGGAAACATAGGGGAAAAATTGTATAGAACAAAGTGTTACTGAAATACACCATTTTCCTTGTCATAATGATAATGCAAAGTTATCCCGAAAGGGGGTGTTTAGATGAAAATGCTGAGGTGTGCTGGAATTTGATAACTAGAATGTTTTTCCTGACCATGATTCAATATTTTGGCGATATTTTGATCTGTAGATATACAAATGAAATGATTCTTAATTTAAATTGACCTAGAGACATTTGGATATAAATGTTAAAAGAAATTGAATTTGAATTCTGTCCTTAAGGACCTTGAAATTGAGCTTGAAAGTAAGTCTTGGCTTAGGTATTAGCACTACCAGGGATAGAAATTAGGTCCTGTTATTATTGAATAAAATGTATTGATATAGGCCGAATCAAACAAAGATGTATTCATAAAAGTTATATCTTATTCTCTTATCTTTTGATTGGTATAAAGTTTGTAATTTTTGGATATTTTAATTGAGAGATATGAAGTGTACAACTTGAATGCATGATCATGCATTAGACAAAATTTCAAATGTACATAGTCTGTGGCATTTTGAGCGTAACTGGTAGAATTATGAACCAAATTGAATGATCTTGCTATCACTAGAAACTTAAAACATTGGATAACAACTTTACAGCAGGAAGTATTACCTGATTTTGTCATTTACCTTATCATAATAATTATGTAAAATTAACCCGAAAGCTTATTATGAGAAAACAATCTGAAATGTTCAATTGGGTTATGAAATTAGTTTCACATTGTTTTATTATGGTCCAAACCCTAAGTATAAATTATATTAATGAGGGTTTTGCTATATGAATGATATGGTGACAAAATCTCGATAAGATACTTGAAATTGTCATTGAACATGCATTGTGCATATTGTCTATACATTGATGTGCATAAAGAAAGACCTATACATATGTACAAATTTGTGATATATGTAAATGTGTTTTGTATGATATAGAGGAGTACATTGGACACCAGTCAGATATTGCTAGACCATCCAGGAAATAGCATATTAGAGTGTACTGTGAGTAACCTAAGATGGTCTCACCTTGATTTGTTTTGTTTATTACTGAATTGAATGTGATATTGATGAATGTGTACTGAATTGTGTACTGAATTATGGACAATAATTATCCGAGACATTCGATGCATATGAATATCATTGGAAGTGCTACTTGTATGTGAATGAGACTACCTACTTGAATATTCTAATTCTCAACTAGAAATTTGAATGCCAGATTTATATCCGATGACCTCTGAATGATATTTGAATTCTCAACGAGAATGCTAGATTTATGTCCGATGAACTCTAAATGATGTTTGAATTCTCAACGAAAGTTGAATGCCAAACTTAGGTCCGACCATTATGAGATTTTGATTGTGAATTATGAATGTCATCTATACATAACTTAATTCTATATTTGATGCATTTCATAAATGCATGCTTAGATAAAAGCGTTGTGACCGGAGTAGCCAGTATGAAAGCGCTTACACGTAGAGCTTTGCTCCGTGATTCCTATTTCTGCACATAAAGCTATACTCTGTGATTCTGTTCTGGCTTAGCCCAATGGGCCAGTATCTGTATATGTATGTGATAGGCTCTTGGTTACAATAATAAAAACAAGTGTGAGTCTCATGGATATAGCATTCACATATGATTGAAATTCATTGAATGATTTGTAAAGCTAAAATGTAATGATAATTGATATGAACTATTTGACTATATGAACTGTGTGATTATATATTGACTGAATTTTGTTATATAAGTGAGCCATCGAGGATGGTCACTCAACTGAGTTCGCAAAAATCATCAAAAGTTGCAACGTGGCTTTCTGGGTTTACTAAAGAACTCCAGAGAGGCTCTGATTAAGAGTTCCAGGTTGGGATTAGTGTGCACCTGCATATGTCTTCAGTGAATTTTGTGTTTTTGAATTATGTTCCGCAAGAATTGTACAAAGTGTATGTTTATTGTTTGGTAATGAAATGACTCTATGATTGAAAGTGTTTTGTTCTTTAATAGGCCTAAGTGATTACTGAAACTCTTATGAGTTCAATAATGATTGTAATTTTGTGACTGAAATTGTTTATAAATAAGTTGGATCAAAATTGATTATTGATTTTTCAGATATATGTACATTGCTGCAATGAGTTGTAACCAATGACTATTTTAGCATACCACACTTGCGGGCTTCATACTCGGATATCACTCAAGATGTCGGGTACATATCCTGTGAGAGATGGGTGTTACAGTCTGTCTGGCGTCCAATGAGCTCCTCTTTATCATACAAAACACATTTACAAATATCACACTCTTGCACAAATGTATAAGTATTCCTTTATGCACATCTACCTATATAAAATATGCACAATGCATGTTCAATGACAATTTTGGGGTATTTTATTATGATCTTTATCATCAAATCATTCAGATATCAAAGCCCTCATTAATATCATTTGTATTTATAATTTAGACCATAATAAAACAATGTGAAATCAATTTCATAACCTAATTGAACACTTCAGATTTTTCTCACATATATACTTACGGGTCAACTTTATATAATTAATCTAATAAGGTAAATGACAAAATTAGGTAATACTTCAATCAATAAATTGAACATCTTAGAGATTGAATTACAATTCAACTTTTTTAGAGGATTTGTATCCCTGTGCCTCTAGTTTACTCCAAATTAATAATCATCCCATTCGAAGCTTTACAGGACAACTTATAAGCAAAAAACCAAAGTTTATTCAGTAAAATATTCCAGTTCATACTATTCCAATAGATTCTCTCACTTTGATTCAATCAATATTTTTTAGTTCAGTTCAGAAGCCTACCAATTTTTATGGAGAGGTATAAAAATGTGTTAGGAATCTATTGATTTAAGTCTTATGTTCTTTGGAGGTTGGATGACAAAGTTATGACCAAAAGAAGAAAAGGTGTTCAGGGTGAGTCACTTCAGGCAAGGTCACAGTCGTGCTTAAACATAAGGGTGACTTTTAACTCACTATGCAATGTCACCGTCATGCTTATGTATGAGGGTTACTTCCCTCTTGCTATAGGACACCATTTTTTGCATGTTTATGTAAAATTTTTCTCCCTCTCTTCTTCTTCTACATCAAATTTCTCCAGATTAAACACAACCCTTTTTTTTCCAACTTAAATCCTTCTAACTTATAAATCCTGCATTTCTATACCCAAAACAATCTCTATACAAATCAAATTCAAGTTTATACTTCAAAAATCACAAATCTAAAACTCCAACTATTCTTCCTCTCTCTCAACTGTAATTTTTTTCCAAAAGCTCAATCTCACATCAATTAACTCAAACAACTTTCAAAAAATTCGTACAACTCATTTTTAGCTCATCAGTACACACAATATTCCAAAAATCCAAGATTCACACTTAAACATCAAAATTTGACTCTCCTACATGCAACTTTCAATTTTTTGCACTTTTCCCACATTCACAAATTCAATTCCTCATCTAATTCATTTAGCACATGTTTTCACCGAAACTCTACTGCTTTACCTTCTCATGCATGTATTCTTCTCTAACATTAGTCATCACAAAATCATGGTTCAACAAGGTTTCCAACACATTTTTAATAACCCTGCATTTACACCGAAACTACTCAACTTTCTCAATTCATGCATGAACTCATTTTCAACTATCAAATCATCATTTACCCAACAACCAAAAACAAACTTAAACACAACTTACTTGATGTTTCAACAAAATTTCTAACAGTGATATTGAAGAACAAGTTTCGGTGGATGAGCAAGGAAAACAGTTTCGAAACATAGTGTTCTTTCGGTGAAGAAAACAACAAAAGAAGGAAAGAAGGCTACAGACACTTTCCTTCTCAAAAACACTTGCTACATGTCCACTTTGCATGTATTACATTTTTCATCCTAATAAATCTACCACATGTCACCATACATACAAGCCATTTGTCACATATATATTACCATGTGTCACACCATAATTGGCCTAAAAATTAATATTTTTCTAAAATTCACCAAAATTTCCAAAATACCAAAATAAACCAAAATTGCCAAATCACATTTAATAACTCAATTATACCCAAAAAATGTCAATGAATGCATGTACAATCATATGAATGTGCAAAAATGTGTGTGACACATTTAACTTATGCATGACGTGCATTTTCCAAATTTCTCAATACTTTCTCATAAATTACTATTCTAGCCTTAACATAGGTAACAGGATGTTACAAATTTTTAGTCTTAATAGAACAATAACTAGGAACAACTTAGGGATTACACATGGATGCAATATGAATCTCATAATTATAATATTATCATAATTTCATTTGCAATGCATAATTATCTTGTAGTCTTTATCATATATATTTAAATATGTATAAGATAAAGAATACGTCTAAATTATTTTTATCACTAAACTACAACCAATTAATTGATTATAAGGCATAAACCAACACAAAGTTAAACTAAAATGTCTTTGTAAAAAAAGTGGACTAGACTTGAATATTCTTATAATGTAATAAATAGGATAAAGAAGTATAAAACAAGAAGTGATTCCAATCAGTAATTTTGCATAAGAGCATAGTAAGAACTTCTTGTTTGTTATATTTTATTAAGGGTGACTACTAATTATTATACATAATATGAGAAATTTGTAAGTCATAAAATAAAATTTTTATTTTTTACACAACTTTTATAAATCATAAAAAATCATAATCAATCATACATTATAAAATTTAATAAAAACACTATGCATATATATTATATGCGTAATCATCACCTCTTGAATGCTATTTTACAATTTCATTCTCATTTCTTATCTATCAACATCTACAATTTATAGGATCCATCATATTGAACCTTATTCAAAGTTAGGAGAGTAGCTGCTTTATCATAATTTTTCCTATGAGTTAATATCTTTCTCATTCATATTTAATCCTCAAATTTACTATTCCTTTCATGTAATGATTACTTATGAAATGCATTTGACTTATAAAGATTTAACATATAGAGCAGTTCTAAAAAATGTATATACATACATCATAACTTATATAACTTGTAAATCATTTAAAAAAACTTATTTGCCTGATCCATATTATATTTATAAAAACTCCCATGGTATGCATTCAATAAATCAATTGAAAAAAATTGTCCTTGACCTAAATAATAATTTTAATAGTTGTTTATATAATTTTTTATTAAAAAAATATATGTTATCTTTATAATTGAAATGGATTTAAAATAATTTCATATATTTTTATTGAGTTATTTAAAATAAATATAAAGAGAAATATCATATATTCACTTTAGTGGAGCTTCCTAAGCCTTTCCTCCTTTCTTAATGGAGATCATGTTAAAAGGAGGCTCTATAGACTCTATACCTTTGACATAATACTAAAACATAGAATTAAACTCAATTTGAATGAAAGAAATCAAATGAGATATGGAAATGCTCAACTCTCACTTATACTTAACAAAAGGAGTTTTTAATGTTCAAGATTATATTTTTACCCAATTTCATCATACATAATTAAACAACTTGCAAATATTACTATAAACCTTATCAAAGCTTGAAAATTTGTCAAAGAACTCATTTATCAAAAAAGACTCTCGAAATCATAACTTAATTTCTACATGATCTCATAGTAATTTATAATCATATAAGTTCAAGCTAAGATCTATTTAGTTTAACTTGAAAGAAATAACAAAGATCATAAATACAACGTATTTTAAGAGATTCAAGGTCAAGGTTCATAGATATATCCTTTAACCTCCTTGAACTTTATCTCTATCAAAAACTTCTCCACTTTTATTTCAATAATTTATTTTAAGAAAATTCTTTAAGTTTTTCCTTCAATCAATGTCTCAAGATCTATGGCATTGTCTTCTACTTCTAAACTTTTTTTTCTCTATAAGTAAAATCATTACTCTTTCCGTTATTTTAGGAAATAAAAATTTATTTGTAAGTAATTATAGCATATGTAACTTCATCCCACACAATTAATGATAAAATCTAGTTATTCTATATTTTATATTAATAATTAATTAAGTTGCAATCAACTATAATGTTAGTTTATGAACAAAATATGAGAAGGGTGAATTGCGTGTATTTACTTTTTGTCTTATTTAAAAATAAATAAATTATTATAAAATAATTCATATGAAACAATTATTAAAACAAATGTAAGAAAATAAAAGAGAGTACAAAAAGAGAGACAAATTTGATTTATAGCAATTTAGTTGAATAATCTTTGACCTATTTCCATTCCATAAGCTTTATTTAAAAATTCACCATCTCCTTCCTTGATTAGGTAAAGTCACACCCTTTAAACAACATCTTCTTGCTATAGATGAGGAGAAACTCTTACAAATGTCTTGCTTTCTTTTTATAGGTGAAGACAAAACCCTTTGTAGATCTTGTTCAAAGTCAAGAAGAAACCCCCAAAATGTATATACTAAGCAATTTCTCTAATTATAATAATTTCATAACCATACAATTTAAAACATCCCTCTCTTACTCATATCAATGAGAAAATGTTCAATATATATTTTGCAATACACATATGCTCTTTTTAACCTCTAAAAACTCTCGGTAACTCTCTGATTCGTCAAAAGTTCTTTTCCCAATTCAATTGTGAACTATTTATGCCTATATCTAACTTAATTAGTTGTTAAACACCTAAACAAGTTATTATAACAACTATTTTCTGATTATATGTGACTAGAAAATTACCTTTTTCGGTTTGTCAAACAACCATCAAGTAGGCTATTGATTAGTTAGAATCCTAACCAAATAGAATGTCCTTTCATAGTAACTCTTTAGACATATCATCAACTAACCAATCATAATGCTCCACCTAATCGAAGAGTAGTGATTCAATCGATGAATAATGAATAATGAAATTAATGAAAAACGTCCACACAATTAATAGTATAGGTTATTTCTTATCATTAATTTTTCTATCCATAATTAAGGCAAGTGAACCTATTGTTGGTAAGAAATACAACAGCAAGTAACAATCGAATCCATTACAGAAGAGTTATAGATTTAAAGAACTCTAAAACTATTAAATAGCTTAGAATAATTAGTAAAAGATGATTGCGATTGATATGAATAATGAAATATTAAAATCTAATTAAGAGAATGGTAACGATAATTAAAATAAAGTAATAAATCAATAAAAAATTCAATTATAAGTATAAACTTAGGGGAGTACTTCCTTTAGTATAACCCTTACTTTTATGATTCAATTAATTTACAATGGATGCATTACCTAGATCAATGAGATTTCTTAGATGCTAAACTTTCATTCTCTTGAGTTTCAAACACCTACTCACTGTTTAGTTAACTCGTATGTCTAACAAGCTAACATCCCTTTGAATATATTAAGTTCTATAAAATCCCCTAAAAGGTTTCACCATAATACCAAATAGATCATATAGGTATATCTCAAGCACCCCATTTGACTTTTTGTACCTAAGTCATAATCAACTCATAAGCATACTCATTTGAGATGTCCACAAGTAAATTTAGGTTAGATTTAATTGCTAATATAATTATCTTAGTATTAAAATTAATTGAAGATAGCTCACATAATTATTTCCCAATTTATAAATAAAATAAATTAATTCATATAAGAATAAATAGTAGGTTTTCCCTAACTAAACATATAAAAATATATAGCCACTTATCATGTTCAAAACAACAAAAAGAAAAAAGATCGAAGATGTCATAATAGAAATAGTTTTAGATGAAAATCCTGATGATGTTGACAACTTAATCCATTAAGATAACTTTAGATCTTGATTCTTTAATATAAAAAAAAAACAACTTAAGAATTGACTTCTTGGGGATTTGATAACTAATCCTAGCCTTTAGAGAGAAAAGATGTGTAAAGTATATAAATTTTAGAAAAATATTTTAAATTTTGGGTTTGTAAGAAATAAATATGTTTTATTGCTCAATGACGTAGTATGGGCCACGAATGTAAACTAGGTTATATATTCTTCTATTTCTTCTACAAGAGAGACACAATCTCTAATATAGCCAAGCTCTTGGATCATGGATCCTTTTATTTCTTTAGTGACTAGTATATAGTCTATGACATTGTTATGGTTCAAGTCATATTATTCTATGAAATTTTTTAATGCCACATGGCCTCTCCCCAGCCACTATTCTAGATAGTATCTCTTTTTGCATGTGATCCATATAGGACATAAGTTGACACACAAGCATGGTTTAGTTCATGTTCCTCCAAGAATTATAATTTTCCCCATGTTTTTCTTAAAATAGTATTTAATTGTTGATAAAACTCATCCTAAGGTCAAATATGCATAATTACTTTAAAATATATTAAAAACTAAGTAAAACAAGGTAATTTGGCATTAATGTCAAGAAAAGTACTTAATAACATATGTGCATATTTCATACAAATTAATAATCTAGCTATATAGTGCCAAATAGTACCTATTCATTTACCAACTCATCTAAACTTAAATTTTCAACCCTCTAGATGATCCAAAAGCACTCCTTAGACAAAAAAATTGATTTAAAACAATTTCAAAAGTTTTTAAAATTTTATTATAAGATTAAGAGATTTTCTTCAAAGATTAAAGGAAAGATTACGCCTTATGACCTATATTCAAATGATCATGAATGCTTAAACTCTTACATTGAAATAACCAAGGTAAAGTTGCAAGAAGGATTATAACAATTTGTTAAATCTAGATATTCTTGATTTCTCCTTATTCTTAGTTCTTCACTTGAATTTCATTAAGTCACTCTTAAGTTGCATATATGCTCCACTTTACTAATTGTCAAATGATTAGCTCCTTTGCTCACTTTACTCTTCTATTGATGTTGATCTTTTAGACATTAACTTATTAATATCATTAATGATAAGAATATTAATAACACATCTTATTATCATCAAAACTATGGATTAAAACCTCACTTATTCCTATAATTTCCCCCTTTTATAATAACAAAATATGATTATAGAAAATAAAATATATTAAATAAGCTCCCCATAAATTAAAGTAATATATAATTAATGCTCTCCCTTAATCCACGTATCATAAATTATCAGGTTTTAATATTGCAATTCTCTCTGTCCATTTTTGTTAACGTTGAAAAGGTATACTATATACAAATCCATAACAATTAAAGGAAAAAAAAAACCTCCATCTATCCTTTACAAAAACTCTATCATATGTGTAACCAGTATATATAAAGTTCTTATCAAGTAAAGGAACAATTTTCAAAAAGTTTATGTACCAATTTAAGATAAATATATCTTCTTGTTCTAACTATATTCAACAATATGTTCTCTTCCAAAATATATATTCCAAGTTAATATGATATAATATTATTAATAAAAAATTAAATGTTTACCACTTTGGTGATTTTTCTTTTAAAATTAGTTTTTAGTGATAAATTTCTTTTCCTTATTTAATATCAATAAGGTGACATAGATTGTTATTATTCATTTTATGCCATTTTATATTAACGTGCAGGGCCAAAAAATCAATATATTCTAGTTATCCATACAAACTTAGTCCAAAGTTAGTTTTTAAACCTTTCTTAACTTGTATTATCCTGGGTCTACTTGATAAATATGGTTTCAAAAGTTATTTTTTATAACATCTCACAAGATGGAAATTGAAATTTAGCAACATATAAGAAGGACTTGTAATAGGATGGTTCATATGTAATTTTAGTTCTTAATATATGATGTGATTGATATAATGTTCTTTTTTGGATATGTAGATAATTAGGAACTTTTGTTGTGTGATAATAAGCCCTAGTATATGAATTACAAAATATATGCTACTTTGATAGAAATCTAACTTATGTTGAATGCGATAATGCATTAAGACTTTTTGGTTATAATAAGACCTATAATGATTATGAGTTTGTTTCATGTCATTTTAATGGTAAATATGCCTATACAAATGAGAAAAATGTTAAACGTCCTTTTAATGTAGCTCTATAAAAATTATGCATATTTTTTCCTAAAAATTAGGCTCTCTAAGTTTAAAATGTGAACTATGCATGATTGAAATTCTTTTTCTTGAGGCCTATATGATGATACATGAGAATTAAAATTTTCATGTGTACAAGTAAAGTCTATATGCTCATATGATGATTTATGAAAAGACCCATTATGTCAATTCTTGCCTTTATAAAAGTTGTCTTGGCATTGGGTGCACTTTTATGAGCAAAACCAATTCAATACTTATCATTAGAGATCTTTTAGACTTTAATCATGATATTTAATTTTTTCACTACTATATGGAAGCTAGACAAGGATTCATTGAGGTAGTTAGTCTCCTCTTTTAATGTCTAGCTTTTATGTAACAAATCATGCTTATTTTCATTAGAAACAATCACACTTTTAAATTGATATCATGTCATGTATATCATATTCTAATTTCTCATTCTCAATCATATATGCATTTAAGAGTTTTTAAACCTCTTTTTACTTGAGACAATTTTTTCCTTTTAAAGCTTATCACTTTTAGGAATTCAAAAAGTTCTTTATAAAATAAATATTCATCATAACCACTAAGAGGGTTTAAACTATATGATGTCTTATCATTATTTGCTATAAAGCTTCTATGAGCTACATCATTATTTGATTCTCTACTTTTTAAACCACTTATATCATCCTATGTGATCTTTAACCTTCTCTTTATTTTTCCTCCATTCTTTATCATCATCTAGATTCTTATCAAGCTCATCATAAGTAATATTAATATAATTAATATCAATATTGTTATAACAATCATTAATATATGTAAGATCACGTGTTTGTAAAATATGAAGTTTTGACATATTAAAACTTTAGATAACATAATTCTATTTAATAAAAATAAAATGCACATTGCTTTACTATTTAATGAAATAAGTTTATTATCCTTACTATTTCATTCATTATTCTCTAAAAATCACCAATATTTTAAAATCTTTGGCCATAAGAGATACTTTCATCATAGTTCTGCAAAATAAGTAATCATTTCCATAGAAGAATAGAGAAATATTAATATTTTGGAGCTCTTAGATAAAAAGTGACGAAAGATATGGCTTCATAATCTTTACTTAAATTCTGCTACAAATTTATATGAAATTAAAGAGAACCATTTTACATCAATTTTTGTTCTCTAGATGGCAAACAAGATGAGTTAAATTATGTGCATTTATTCTATTTTTTCCTATTTTAGATAGACCATCAGGTAGTTGATCATAGTCCTTTAACTAGCCAAAAAAATGCTTTGATTAGTGAATATTGTTTAGATAATGAATAGTTTAACATATTTGTAATGCTAAACAATACCTATTCACTTACTAAGTCATTCAAACTTAATTTTTAAACCCTCTAAGTTTTTTCTTAAAAACACAGTCCTTTGATTAAGAAATCATTATATTTTCATTTGTTTAGTTTTGATCCCATTTTCTTAACAATTTCAAAACAAATCCTATTTTGTTAAAATTACTATCAATACAAGTCCCCAACATGAGCTTTTGTTAAACCTACACTCTAAGTGCTCTTTAACAAGCATGATGAATATGATTGATAAGTATGATTTTTGGTCTATCTCTTATTATTCTATAAATCTCATATAGGTGTGTACATGTGTAGAATTTTAGTTGTTTCTCCTAGGTCTTGAATGTGATTCGAACATATCAACATGAGTGGTAATACCTTAAATTCTTGATGAGGATGCATTCTTATTCCCAGATGGTGTATCAATTAGTTACTTACCCATCTTTTAAAGTGACTTACATCCATGCAATTATTTACCCTCAACAAATATGATCTTATAATTGGTTGACTTAGTACCTTGAACTTATCCTATTCCTTGTCTATTACTCATGAGCGTTTATTTACTTAACAAGGTATGTAATTTATTGAACTTCTAAAGAAAGGCTTTTTAAGTCAATAATCTCTTATTAGAGTGGTTTCTTTTTATGCATAAATCCATTAATATCATGGTTATATACAAATGTTTTTATTGGTTTTATATCACTTTTTAATTTTTCAATTTTTTTAGGCATGCGTCTAACAATTTTTAGATTTTCACCCTAAAAAAGCAACTTCTTCTTTTCTATTATTAATATCATAAGATTTCCAAGTAGTTAATCACATGTCAAATAATCATCATTGTCATCATGAATAGTTTTAAAGTTACCTCATTATTACGTACCATAAATCAAATACTTGTGATCTTATTCTCAAACTCCTCTCCTTTATATTCACTCAAATTGTCCCTTATAGCCTTCAATAATTGTTTCTTTTTGAAATCCTTCTTATCATACTTCTTATTCTGTTTTTCTCTTTATGATTGTGTCCCTAATGACTATTTTATTTGATTTTAAATACAACTAGACTATAATTAAGCTGTAGGAAGAACCTTAACGAGAGAAGTGTTAGAGCCTTAAGAGGATAGAGAATGCATTTGAGCGAATGTATACATTTAATAAACCATATTGAACCTTATTTCATTGGTTTCAACAATAAAGAGAGCTTTTTGAATTATATATGATTATTCTAGTGTATAAATTTAGGAAGTTGCTTAAGATATGCATTATGATATTTCTACTTGACCTTGAATAATATTTTTAAAAGGTCTTCACTTGTGGTAAAGAAGACAACTATAGATAGTTCTCTTCACCAATTAAAGGAATAAGATAGTGAATTCTTAATTCGAGCTTAGGGAGTGAACATATGCTAAGAATGTTTTGGCCAAACTACTATAAATTGATCTTGTCTTTCTTTTCATAGTTCTTTAGTTATTATTGTGATTCTCATATATAAATTTGTCGTAATAATTTATTAGAATATACAATTCATTCATTAATTTTCAAATACTAAAAAATAATCATATATAATGTCCCAATGAAATCCTTAGTAAGAAACAAAATGGAGACTAATATACTAAATGATAAAAGTGAGTGGGATAATAAGGATATGAGACTCATTGTTTTGAATGATAAGGAAATATATATTTTATTTTATACATTAAGTATGAGTGAGTTTAATAGAGTTCACATGTTTGAGAAGACTTTAGAGAAATGACATATACTTGAAATAACAAATAAGAGTACTACTTAAATAAAAGAGAACAAAGTGAGCATATTTGTGCATCAATATGAATTGTTTTATATGAAACATAATGAATCAATTTCTAACATTTATGCTCATTTCATTTATATTATTAATGCTTTTAAATATCTTTTTAAGACTTATACTAATATTAAATTGGTGAGAAATTCTTTAGGTCTTTGCTAAAGGTTTGGGAGGGAAAGGTAACAGTCATAGAGGAGACCAAATATTGGAGAAGGTTTTCATTGGAAGAACTAGTCAGATCATTCCTCATTTATTACATGCAAATAAATGAATGTATAAAGTGGAAGAGGTCATTCTTTTAATATAGAAAAGAAGTGGTTTTAAAGGTTTAAGGATGATAAAATGATAATGAGAAAATATTCATAATGAGAGTGATAAGGATAATATAAAGCCTCTCCTAAAAGAACAAGAAGTTATTAAAGGAAAAGAGGGACAAATGTTTAAATAAAACGAAGGAAAGGCTTAAGCCATATGAGATGATGCTACTAGTTTAGAGAATGATAAATCTGAAATTATATTGGAAAAATATGCTTTATGGATAATAATGATAAGGTACCCTCTTGCCCAACTTATTATGATATTGAGCTTTCATATGATGAGTTAGATGAAAGCTTAGAGGAAGTAAGTTTAAAAGGAAGAAATTATCTTCCACATATAATTAGAATTTAAAGCTCTTAGACGTATGTATAATTGAGATAGAGAAATTGAAATATGATATATATGACATGATAGATTTTAAAAGTGTGATTGTTGTCAATGAAAATAAGCAAGATTTTTTGGATGAAAATGAGACATTAAATAAGAAAAATAATGACCTCAAATAGTACTTATCTAGATTTACTATAGGTAGTGAAAAATAAATAATATATTCTGTGTCTAAAAGAGCTCAAACGATATGCACGAAATTGTAAGGGAGAAAGCACTTATATGATTATTATATGGATAAATCATCACATGAGCATATAACATAATATTATAGATATGAAAACCTTAATACACATGCATCATAATCTAGGTACTATGAATTCCATAAAAATATTCAGTATTTTTCTCATTCACATAGGTCTCTTTATCATCAAAATGACATGAAACAAACTCACAATCAATGTAGTTTCCGTTTTAAGCAAAAGGCATAAAGCATGCTACCATTCATCATAGGTCATATTTCTATTAATAAAGCATGACATTTTCTGATTCATATGTTAAATCTTTTCATCACATAAAGTGAGCTTCTAATCCCCCATATGTAAAGAAAAAAATGAGAGATTATATTACCTACATCATCAATCAAGAGTTTAAAATGTTTATAAGCCATAATCTTATAAATCTTTCTCACATGGTACTAACACTTTCAATTCCTAACATGTGAGATGATTTTTTAATTTTGATTATGGACATTTATGCAGAAATTTCTTTTTGAAATAATTTTTACTAGGTAGACCTAAAATGATATAGGCTGGAAAAGGTTTAAAGACTAACCTCAAAGGACCAAAGTTTATGTGAATACCTAGAACGTATTAATTTCTTTTCATTATTGGTTAATATCAAGTGATATCAAATGAATACCAATATCAATTGGTATCACTTCCCATACATCAAATGAGCAATAAAAATGATACTTCCAATAATTGATTTCAAAATAACACCATGAGCCCTAACATAAGTCAAGTAAAGAAATTTGTATCAAAAATACTATTTATTTGAATAAATGAGGATGAAAAGAAATATATATATACATAAAAGGAAACACTTGCTTTAATTGTAACATACCACTCTCATAGTGCATATGCCCGATCATATCGACGGATAGTTGACAATATACTCTATGGAAATGGTACATTAGAACAATTATATTAATACAGTTTGAGGCATTAATATAACTTAAGCATTCCAAATACTTATTGCCTTCACAATCATAGTAAGTCATATATGTCATTAACATTCCAAATTCAAGTAGACAATACATAACAATTTTGAACCCAATCTAAGTACATCATACAGTACAAAAATTACACACTATAGGCAATATGTGTCATAATATGGAATGTTAATACAAGAGACATCTATCTAGACTTTGCAGGTATTTGCTGGCCAGACCTTTGAGCCATTCTTGTTCACGAAATAATCGTACTAGAATTCTATTGTATCACTTTACATGCTAGAGCTCCCTTGAACCTGAAAGTCAATGTTACAATTTTGATGAGTTTGCGAACTTAGTAAGTGAACCATCATTGATGTGCTCACTCAATTCAAAATATAAAGACAAGTATATAACCCAGTTCACCAAGTATAACACATTATCCAGCATTGAATATCACATCATATTATATATTATGTCAACAAGTACAACATGTATTCAATTATTTCATATCACTAATTTAAAACAATCCAATAAATCATCTCAATCATTCATATAATAAATGGAAAATTGTATATGCAAATACATATATGACTCAATTCTTATTTTACTTTGTTATGACCGAGCGCCTATTAACCCAATTTGTTGTCTCTTATCTGTTGTGGATACTGGACTTATTTCATTTACTTTCCCATATTTGATATGGATACCGGGCTCATTGTTATCTGATCCTATACCTTTCTATCCATAATCTTGAGCTTAAATCTCTTTTTCACGTATTGGCTACTCCGGTCACAACTCTTTTATCTGATCATGCATTTGCTTTCAATACTTTTCATTCAATATGCTCATGTCATATATAAAATTCTTCAGATCTAAGTCTAGCATTCATCATTCATCATTCATCATTCAATTGTTCATACATTCCACATTACATATACAATTCAACAGAAGCACATATAGTTGAGTTTACACATCTAGGTTAACTCAGAGTATGCTCCATAATAGTTATTGCCTTGATGATCTAGCAATCTCTGGATGTTGGCGATCAACTTGTGCATCTATAGTCAAGTAATACACACATAGTTCACAATCACTAATTTGTTCAATCATATGAATATACAATCATGTACATGTATATGTGTCGTATTCAATGCATGCTCAATTGACCTTTCAAGGTATGTATTCTTCTTTACAAATCATGACCATTAAATTATTATATAGCTTATATAATACCACTTTGCATTCAAGTTTATACCTTGAGTAAGGTTAATTACTCTAAATTCACCAATCATACATTCATCAACCTTTTCTGATATCAAGTCAAATGATGTTAGATTAGTTAAAGACAAGCGACCAACTAACCCATATTATCTAGAAACTAGTCATTGCAATATTTAATGACTATTTAAGTTTATCTTGAGTATAAATAGACCACAATTGAATTGTGAAAAGAACCTTTGACACAAAGAGTTTGTAAGAACTTTAAGAGGTTAAAGAGTGCATTTGAGTGCAAATGTATATTATATAAATCATATTAGTCTTTTGTTCAATGATGTGATCAAGAAACATAACGTTTAAGTTTTATATAGTTGTGCCGATGTAGCAATTTGGAAAATTGCTTGAGAAGTTGTGATGGTTCCTCTCAACTTTAAATAAGATTTGTAAATGGGTACTTTTAACTCATAATAAAGCAAGATAATTGTAAGGGTTCTTATATTCACTTGTAGCAAAGAAGACATTCTTAGTAAGTTAAAAGTTGCTTGGTCGAACAATTGCAACTTAATTTTGCTTTTGGTTTTTCTACTCTGCAATTATTAGTGTGAATTTTAAATACAAATTTTTATAATCATTCATTAAAATAAATAATTCATTCAATAAGTCTTAAATAACATTATGATAAACAAAAAAATTCAATCTCTACCTTAAATGTTTTACTAAATTAATTTTTTCACATATTTGATTAAATTCAACTAGGGAGAGGCATATGAAATCTAACCTCTTTTCATTAGAAAAGGCAATTCAGATGTTTGGGGGTAATTATATGAGACTCTTTTTGTATAAGAAGACATTACATTTAGGTTGAGTTTACCAGATATTACAAAATTTAAGAATTTAGTCTATAGCTATATGGTATAGCAGTTTTAAGAAATATTAACGTCCTGCATGTTTCTACTTTTATTTTTGATTTTCTATTTTTGTTTTGAAATTCAGCAAAAAAGATTTTATTTGAATTTTTAGTTTCTATTTTTAATTTTGATTTTTTCAGTATTCACAAATTATGAAAGCTAAAAAAGTGATTTTTGCTTTTGATTTTGTTTTTAATTTTTTATAATCTGAATTACTATGAGCTAAATATATATTATTTCATATATTAATTTTAATAAGAAGTATGAATAATTTAATATTATATTATATTGAATTAATTAAAATTAATTATTAACAAGAATTATAAATAATTTAATTTTACTTAATAATTTTATTTAATTTTTGTAATTAAACGACAACAACATTTAGTACCCGCTAAGGCGCAAGATCTCGGGAGGTCTAATAATACTTAGCTTTACCCTTAATTAGAAGAGAGTTCATTTCCAAAATTTTTTTAAATTTTAAATAAATTAAATATAATAATTATAGGAAATATAATTAGATTTAAAATATCTTTAAAATATATAAATTTTAAAAATTTTAATTTAATAATTAAAATATATTTAAAATAAATATTAATTTATAAATAAAAATTTTATTTTAAACTGTTTAATTAATAAAATAAAATAATTTTATTATTAATTTGTTAATAAATTTTATATAAGAGATTGAAATAAATTTATTTAATTAAAAATAATTTATCTTCAAATTTTGTCTAATATGTAATTATCATCTTGACATTAGCAATCAAATAAAATTTTTGTTTTTTGCAAAAATAAAAAATAAGAAACTAAAAATTATAATAAAACAATAAAAGTGAAACTTAAGGAGCCTAAAGTTTGATCATTTAGAATAATTTTCCCGTCTCCTCTCGTTTCATAGACTAAGAGCAGCCGTGAGAAACCAAAGAAATATTTTGAAGAATTTTGGCTGAAATTGGCAAACAGATCGTCCATTGGTTTTCACGTTTTCATCTACCAGACTAATTTTCTTCAACATGTGTCAGACCAAATCCAATCAAACCTACCAATCATACCAACAGTTAAGGGGAAAGGCTCTTAGAAAAAGTAACTTCAGATGCTGAAACATCATCCGTTCTTTGTAGTTTCCCTTGTAGGGGTTCTCTTGTCTCCCCAAACTCTCACTTCTATATATTTGACCCACTCTGCTGCCACCACTTAACAGCCACCTCTATCCCTCCCTCTCTCTCTTGCAGTTTTATATTAAAAATATCTTTTTTGAAAAGGTCATCTAACTGGAGAGAAACATGAATGGTCAGTCTCCAATTGTTTCGGAAGCTGGTCGGACCATGATCATCGGTTCTACTGGATATATAGGTCGGTTTGTGACAGAGGCCAGCCTAGAATCCGGCAGGGGCACCTACGTTTTAGTCCGTTCAAGATTACTTAGCCCCTCTAAGGCCTCTATCATCAAGACCTTCCAGGAGAAAGGATGTCACATCATATATGTACCATACCAACGTTAAGCTTGTTTTCTTGTTAAATTCTTCACTTGGTGTGACATGCATAACTAAACACACAAGTCTTCAAGTAGCGTTACAGTTTGATTTATTAATAAGTATGATATGTTCTATTTTGGTTGATTGTCGTAAAAACAGGGATCGATAAATGATCAAAGTTTGATGGAGAAGGTGATTAGGGAAAACCACTTGGAAGTAGTGATATCAGCTGTTGCGGGTTATGCGATACTTGACCAAATCCCCCTAATTAAGGCCATTAAAGCTGCAGGCACAGTTAAGGTATATAAATAAATAAATGTTACTGTTATATTCAATGCTTTCATATCTAAAGTCACCTTAAATAAAATGCATTGCCTAGAAATTTGAAAAGTAACCTGGCAAGTTCTGAAACCGTTGCTTGCTTCAGAATAGAAATGTTTCTGGCTTTGAGTTCGTTTCTCAGCTGAATTTTGCACATGGGAAAGAAAAATCTTTTGTTTTGGATTCTTTTTTTTTGTGTGTGTGTGTGCGCTCATATGTCAACTTTCTTACTTTTAGATGAGAAAGAAAAAACTTTCACATAAATGCTTTCAACTTGTCGGTGAAATTGTATTTACTGGAGAGAAAATATTTTGTTGGATTAGAAATTTTTGCCATCAGAATTTGGTCATGACATAGACCGAGCAGAGCCAGTAGAGCCAGGGCTAACCATGTACAAGGAGAAGAGAAAGATAAGAAGGCAGATAGAGGAAGCTGGGATTCCGCACACTTATATTTGCTGCAACTCCATTGCAGCCTGGCCCTACCCTGACAACACTCACCCTAGTGAAGTCCCCCCTCCCATGGATTGCTTCCAAATCTACGGTGACGGTTCTGTCAAAGGTGCGTAATTACATCCTTACTTTTTCACATGAACATTCATAACTTTCTCACTGAGAAGCTAAGTGTAAAGATTCTATATCAAAATCTACATCCCACTACATTTTCTTTTTTTGGATGTAAGGCATCCATCTTAGCCTGAATGTTATTTTTTATACCTAGACCTTAGCTTTTTAGTTGCATACGAGAAGTTTAAAGACTTTTTCTTTTCTTAATTAAATTTGTTATATATCAAAGGAAAATCTTTTTACTCGACGAAATCCAATCACGGTACTCATGTGTATTTGTCACCCATTTTGTTTAATGGTCTCCTAACCCCAACCTCTTGCAAGGACCCCAAACCAATTACTAGAGGTGAAGAGTGCTACCACCACCAGAGAAGTCACAACGACAAGTTGATCGTTGTCTAACTATATTGTAAATTCTGTCTGAAAATAGACTGAAAACAAGAATTGGTTACTTGCATAGGTACTCCGCTAGATGTAGGTGGAAGAGTGGGAAAGAGATCACTTCACATCTATCTCTGCTGATTATTTGCATTTTTTTCAAGTAGTTTTGAGAAAAGAAATGAGTTCTGTGCTGATGTTGACAGCATATTTTGTTGATGGCAAAGACATTGGGAACCTGACAATAAGGGCAGTGAAAGACGAGCGCACAATCAACAAGACCGTCCACTTTCGACCTCCTAAGAACCTACTCAACATGAATGACCTTTCATCCTTGTGGGAGGCCAAAATTAGACGCAAGCTCCCTAGAGTTACCGTCTCTGAAGATCTTCTTCTTAACGCTGCTAAAGGTTTGCTTCTATTCCCTTTCCATTGCGTGCTAATACCGGCAATCAATGTCTTATTATCAACGTGCCATCCCATACCAATCATACCAAAACCATTTTTAAAAAATATTTTAGATTAAGAAAATTTTAAAATTTTCCTTAATTTAAATTTTAATCTAATATTTTTCAAAATTTTAACGTAATAGCCAATGCAACTCAAAATTTTACGGTATAATGCAATTTTATACCCTTTCCTGTGCTGGTACTCTTCGAAATTCAGAACAATTCACACTCTTAAACAATGAGTAGCGCTTCTTTATCTTTGCTTTCCTGTGGGTAGTATCTCTGCTTTTATGTGATAACCTGCTAAGTTTCTTGCCTTTTTGTGTTTTGACAGAAATGCGGATCCCACAAAGCATTGTAGCAGCAATTACGCACGACATATTCATCAAAGGGTGTCAGGTAAATTACAACTTGGACAAAGAGAGTGATGTGGATGTCTGTTCTTTGTATCCAGATGCAACTTTCCGACTCATGGATGACTGCTTCGATGACTTCCTTGCAATGCTCGTCGATAATTCAAAGACAGTGAAAAAGGCAGCAGGCAAGGACAATGGCATTATCATGCCAGATACTAAACGGGAGCCACTGCCTATTACTGCTTGATGTTTCACTCCCAGTAGGATTTCCATTCATTGAAGTGGAAATTTGCGTTTTACAAATATTTAAAAGATTCTATGCTAAGCAGCTCAAATTTTCATGCAATAATCCCAATTATTTCTGTCCGTGCAGACAGATCAAAATCAGAAAGATTACAGAGATAATAAACTCATTATGCATCCTTGCATGTTTCAGTAGTCACTAAAAAAGATCGCATATATGGTCAACTCACTCATGTATCCTAATATGTATCTTAGTAATCTATTCAAATCACTCATGTACCCAAATATATATCATCTTAGTAATCTAAATCATATTGAACCTATAGTTAAAAATGAATTTGGACTCGAAAATGACGCCATCACAAAGCACTGTTTCCTATACAGTACACCTAAATATGCAATTGGAAATAAGGACTGTAAAAATGATGGTCCATACTGCCATAGTTTTCTGTATGAAAATGATAACAAACATCAACTGTAAACAAAATATGGCCTTCTATACAAGATGAGATAAAGTAAACAGAGTGTAAAAGAATGTGATTGTTTTTCATTGCATTTTGTGAAAGGCTTGTGAGCGTTCATATACAAGTAAAGACAAAACCAGAAAGAGATTCATAAATTATGCTATAACTAATAATTTTATCTAGTTTGATCTAAGTTTATCTACAAAGATTAAATAGTAATCTTATCTACAAAGATTGAATAGTTAGGATACATTTAAATCAAAACATTATTTCATTGTAGTTGAATTAGTTGAGGATAATTATTGATACGAGTAATTGGTGACCGAATTTGTTTAAATGTTATGACCTTATAGAGTGATTGATTAGAATAAATATCAACTTTAGCAAAAAATTTGTTTTTAAGTCTATTTTTTATTGTAAGGTATTTGTGGATTTGTACAAAGTAATGTTATGGATGACGTTATGATGTGAATCTTTAATCAAGATTGATGATAAAACACTATTTTTGGGAGAGTTCAATTTTTTAATATTATTAATTATAGTAATGATAGTTTTATAAGCTTTCAATTGTGCGTATATTAACATATTGATTCTAAGTATTGAACATTCATTATTTTAAGTTTTTTATGTAAGTCAATTTTTTTATTTCTTGAAAATCATATGAATGAAATTGCTAGTAAAATTTTCAAGGACATTTTTATGATAAGTTTTGATCCATAATGGAGAATTGTCTCATTAGGATTTAGAGCTATTATTTTACAGATAATTATAGTTGACAATTGGGAGAATGATAAAATCTATGTATGAGACCTTTGAACAAGTATGACATGGAGATTTTAGGTAAATAAAAAATTTTAGTAACTAATAAAGCCCCAGATTTAGTTTGAGGTACCTGAAATCACATAAGTGTTTTGTATCAATAGAAGTGGACAAGTAAAGATATTTTTATTGAACTTCAGAGTTGCACAGTGGAAGTATGAGTTATACTCCTTATTTCAAGAGATTAAGGTTTGATAAGTGCATTATGAGATAGAAAATTTGAACTTTGAGGTAATTAAATGGTTTTTATGTGAATAGGATATTATGTTAGTGTCTTAATATATGATCTTAAATGATTGATTTACTTCCAAAGAGTATGATGCGAAATGAGAAAGGTACAATAAATAGCTCACTGGTGGTTATGGATTAGAGATTTGAAAGGAAAATTTTATTATTTAGAAGTATATAAGAACAATGTTTTTATGGAGAACCCCAATTAAGGTTGCATTAGTAGTATTCTAAATAGATGTGAATCTTGATAGTGTTAAATGGATGGTTTGATTTATGGTTAAGTTAGCAAAGTTGTGAATAAATTGATTATTAGTGAGAAAGTAAAAGAAATGATTTAGAAAAAGGTGTTTCATGTTGAGATAATATGCAAATTTCAAGGGCATTTTATTAAGAGGTAACATTATGTTCATGCTAGGTCAAGAATTATGTGTATTAGTCATGGTTGAAATTAATAAAGAAATTCTAGATTAAGTCACTCACCAGTGTATGCTATGCATCTAAGCAACCTAAAGAGGAATCATAGCATAAAGTTCACGAGGATCGAAAAGGTATGAAAAGGGTGATAGCAACGTATATGTTCAAATGCTTATTAAATCAATAAGTCAAGGCTAAGAGCTAAAGAAACAGTAAAAATTGATGAGTCACTCCTTATTGAGGAATGGAAATTGAAGCATATTATGAAGGATTTTATGTTAGCAATTTCCAAATCTAAGTAGATATGATAGCTATGGGAGACAAAGGATTAAATTACAAAATCTATCCATTGCCTAACATCCAAAATAGGTATCCTCTTGATAAATTAATCAAGTTGTAAGTGATTAGAAGTATATAGTTACATAGATTGTTGGTATATTACGATGAGATAGATGAAAGAAAATTAGTTGGGTTGAACTAATTCAGATAACCATAAATAAGACCAAAATTATTCTGGTCAAATTTATAGTATCTAAAATTGACAGCAGAGCTAGGTGCAAAAATGGAGGATGAAGTTGGAGTTTAAAGTTAAAAATTAAAGAATTTTTGTGAATATCATCATAGAAAGGAATAGTAAGTTTTAAACATTTGACAAGTTAAGCCCACGATATGTTTGTCCCTATGAAGTGATTGACATAGTGGAAGCATAAAGAGTGGATGTGAAGTCAATATTCATATTTTTGAGATGATTAAGTTTTTTTATTTTATAAGAAGGGTATAATTTGTAATATATTATTTCGATTATTGTACTATGTAATATGTTGTACATAAATTTTACAAAGTACGTTCTATTTGTAGTATACTAAAGTAATTTAATCATTTAAATGTATCATTAAGGTTATAATGGAGATCATGGATAAACCGGAGATGGCTCTGGACTCGATCGAAAATTTTTTAAATTTTTTTCAAAAACTCTGAAAGGCTACAGAATGAATCTAAATGAGCTTTAAAAGCCCTTAAACGTGTTTTGGGGATTTAGGCAACTCTTTTGAATGAAATCTAGATGATTTTAGTGACTTTTAGTAATTTTCGAATTCAATCCAAAAATTCTTTTGAGCAACCGAAAAAGTTATCGAACAGTTTCAAAATATGATGAAAAGCTCCAAATTTAGAATTAAAGTCCCTAGGAACTGAAATGGGCCAGAATGGAGGTTGTTTGAATAAATTTGGGTAATTCGAAAATTTCTAAACACAAAGACCCGTGTTGAAAAAAATAGATTTTAGGGATAATACGCCCATTTAAATTGTTCTAAACATGAAGTTGAAGGGTTTTATGTTTAATTAGAGTATCTTGAGGTCATTTTGAGATATAAAGGTGTTTATATGTGTGAAACCCTAGACTTAGTACCTTAGGAGGAAAGTTTTGAGTTAAAAAAAATTCCCAGATGAAAAGTATTTTTGATGAATAGTGTATGTGAATAGCAAGTTTTTAACAAAAGGACCATAATGATAAAAATTTTTTAGGAAAGATTATAGATTCTTAAAAAAGGACTGTATTGGCGTAAAATAAGTCCATTCAAATAGATTTTAAGAGATACAAAACTATTAGATTAAAATGCCCTTTATTAAAAAATAATGGGAATTAGTGATTTTTCTCCCATTTATATTTTTCTCAAGCACCCAATTTTAATGTTTTATGCCCAATTAGAGTATTTAATGGTTAATTTGAAGTTAGGTGACCACAGAATATTTTTGGAATTTATATGGGCATAAAGTGCAACAAATTAAAAAAAGGTAAAATGGTCTTTTTTGTCAAACCAATTGCATCCAAATTCCACATGAGCATTACTACAGAAAAGGAATTAAGCAAGCTTAAAGGATCAAAATAGGAAGATCGTGTAGAGGAGAATGCAATGAACTAAGTTAGAACTATAAGTAGAAAACTAGAGAGGAAGAGATAAGGAGGAACTTGTCACTCATCTTTTCATTAAAAAAAATAAAGTTGACTAAAGAATAAATGGACTTTAGAAGTTTTTAAAAACTTACATGATTTAAAATTGGTAATTGTAAACTAAATGGAATTTATTTTAATTGTAATAATTTAAATGTTATAAAAATAAGAATATAGATTAAATGAATTAAAAGGAAAAGGTTAAAATGAAACTGAGGTTTGAAATGGAATATTAGTGTTTTCCATAAAGAAGTGGGTCTATAGGCCTAAAAAATTGAATTAGAATAAAAAATAACTAATTTTATTGGGAAAAATATGCCTTTAGACTTTTATAAGCCTTTTATTGCTATTGAAAAAATTCGAGCATCGTTCAATTTTGACCAAAAAATTGATTTTAATCTAGTTATAGGAATTGGGCTCTATCTCTCTCCACTCATCCTTATTATTGGCCTATTCATTTCAGTCATATAAGCAAAACATATAGTACAAGTAAAAAAGATAAGAAATTAAGAGATTGCTTGATTCTACTTCTGTTTTTTTATTGTGGTTTTTACTTTTTATTTTATGTTTTTAGTTTCCATTTTTCTTATTAAAAAAACTTGTTTGGTTGAGATTTGTAATATAAAAATTGAAAATAAAAACATCATGGTTAAGATTTGTAATAAAAAATTAAAAACAAAAACATGATTAGAAACTCAATTGTCGGTTAAAGCATTGTTAATTTGAAAACAATAGTAAAAACTGTGACCTTAAAACTAGCTGGATTTCTCGTTATGTATTTAAATGGGATTTATTGGCCATTAAACTTTGTATCTAGTTTACATACCCACAAACCAAAAACACAGGAGAACAGCAACACAAAAAATGCAAAAGAACACTTAGAAATGTAGAAAAGCAAACTAGAAAACTAGAAACTAGAAATGTAGAAATGCAAACTAGAAAATAAAAAATACAGAAATTAGAAAACCAAAAATGCAAAAATGCAGAAACTCCAACCAAAAAACTAGAAAAGTAGAAACACAAACTAGAAAACTAGATATGTAGGAATGCAAATTAGAGAATCAAGAGAGAGAGAAGAGATAAGTTAAGGACTTAAGAGAAAAGGGAAGAACAAAGAAGCAAGGGGAGAGAGAAGAGATGAGTATGGGACGTAAAAGAGAAAGATGGGAGTTTCTACAGTAGAGGAAGTTTATAAGAGGAGGAAGTATAAATGAAAAGAAAAACTTGTTGTGAAAAATTAGAAAAATGTCTAATTTATATTTTCATGAATCTGTTGTAGTTTTTTTATTTAGAAACAACATATTGCAATAGAAACAATCAAATGTGTTTTGATAAGTTGATTCCTTTTTTTATTAAAATCGTAACAAGAAACAAAAAGGTAAAAGAGAAACAAACAACTCCTAAGTTTTTAATTTTTGTTTAGGTTTGAGCTTATACTAAATATTTGGGCATTAAGTATAGAACAATTAATTTAAATGACTAATTTGGCCTAAGCTCTTGAGGACTAAGGGTATAAATGAGGTTTTAGTTTTCTTTTGAAAAAATGGGGGTTCTAAAATTTCTTAAATGTAAATAGAAAAAAATTAAGGAATTTATTACAATTAATTTAAACAAAATGGTCTTAAAAGCCACACAAACCTTTTTTTTTTGTTGGATTCATGGACTCTTGAAATTGAGCTCTGAATCTAACTTCTATTGGTCTAACTTTCTTGGTATTGTTTGTTATTTTGCTAGAATTTAGTAAGTGGAAATTATGACTTTAGTATGTACTTCTCCTTAGAGCCTTAATTGAGGAGTAAGATGATCCTCAATATATGAGGAGATTATAGGAAATGAACAAAGAAAAAAGAAAGGTGAAAATGCAAAAAGAGTTAGTGATTTTCTCTTATCTTGAATATAGGGGTGACTAATATAAAGAATATAAAAATACCGAAAAAAACAAAAGGGAAGACAAATCAAATCTCAACCAAATTATGTTTTAAAACGTGATATTAATGTAAAATATGCTAAAGACCATCTGTTTAAAGGACCAAGCAAGTTCTATAATAAGGAGAAGGGGAGATTTAGGGTTAGAGAGAAATTAGTCTTTCTTGTCAACAATGATAGAAGAGAGGAAAATGAGAAAACAATGGTGATGGCTCTCATCTCTTCTCCCTCTCTTCTAAAATGATATATCTAAGGATATTTCTTATAATTTAATTAACCAATGTCTAAGTAAGAAAAAAATTAAAAATAATCCAAATATTTAAGTTAACCAATTTTTTGCTCCATTTCTTCCTCTTCTTTCACATTTACACCTTTTTTCCTTAAACGTTAATTAATTAAAATTCAAATAAATATACATGTAAAAATTCAATTAAAAGAAATTAACCACAAGCAAGAATTGATCAAATTATATTGTGGTTTATTATTCATAATTAGAATTTAATTGAGTATAATTAAAAAATAAATGATTAAAATTGGATACAATAAAAATGAAATTAAACCTCATGTAGGCAAATGAGATGAAACTTTAACTTAATAAAATGAAATGAGACAAAATTTGAAATTAATTGGATGTAACCAGAATATTAATGAATTAAACTTGAATGTAAATCTATGTAAAATATAGATATAAAATGGTTACACAAAATTAAGCATTACATCATCTAACCAATGGACTAATTAGTAAACCATTGAATAGTCAAAGGATTATAATTGGCTATCCAATGGTGGGTTCCAAAAGTGACCAAGAGGGCATTCTTTTTATTTAGCTAAGGATCTAATTAGTTGATACTTCAACCAAAGGATGTCTAGCTAATCTAAGGTAAGTAATCAACTAATCGATTCAACATAGAATATAGATGTTCTAGTTTATGTATCTAACGATCATTTGAGTTTGTTTTAGGTATAGATTAACTATTGATTTAATTTATCTACAAATGCCTATAGTCAATTATAGTAGGTAACAAATATTAGAGTATTCCAAACTATTGATCCTACAAGGATTATTACTACTATGTTTGGCAATCTTAAAAAAATTAAAACTAAATAAAACAAGACTTTATGAAAGATAATTAAATCACTAAACTAACAAAAACAAATATTTAACTATCATGTAATATTGATTATTATGGACGAAATAGAAATTAACCAAATGTATCTATGTGCTTTTTTAAGGCATATAGGTATATCTAATTAAGAAAACACCAATTATCTTATGTATAGCACCTAATTGAACTTATTAAGTGTAGTTAATATATTGATTATCACATTAATCTAGGATATGCTACATCAAAAGATAGTTGTCACAAGCCTCATAGAAACTAATGTTTAGAATATTTATTCTCCTAGTGCACAAATTATGCTTTACCTTCATACGATCCCTAAGATTGAATATATGGTCATTAGGTATAAATCTAATAAGTAAGACAAAAGAGAATAAATTCAACCAAAAAATTAAAAATCAAGCGTTAACAATTGAATTATATAACATAAACTAAATAATGAAAACAAAATTAAAATTAAACTCAAAAGAGAAGAAAGAGATTGAAGAAGATTCGTTATAAGTTCTCCACCAATCCTGCCCCTAGCTCCCATTAATGTTAAGAAACACTAAAATTTTGAAATAATGGAAAGTGGTGTTTAAGAGCCTATTACTAGTTCTCTCCCTTTCCAAAAGTTGGTGAAATTATACTTCTATAAAGTGTTTGGATTGTGTGTTACAAGTCTAACTTCAAACAAGCTTCCATACTAGCATCAATTAGCTTTTGGAACACTTTTTCTAGACAATCACAAATAACAAAGTGCTATGTTCTAGAACATAGGTCTAAAGTAGATGTGTTGGTATTATATTGCTTGATTCCCTAATTTCTTGAATTTTTGGCATCGTTAAATTTGAACTGGTCTTTGACGCCTTCTATGAAGTTTTTCTATAAAATGTTTAGCTTCTAATTAACTCTGTTATGTCCTCAATCAAAAAACTATAGATAATATTGCACTTAAATCTAGAACTTAGTCTCCAATCACCACCTACATGATAATAAATCAAATATAGGAAAACATCTTAAAATTCACGTTAAGCATACTATGAAAATGTTAAATTACAAACTAATTCAACACCTTCAAAAATGAAAATTATAAAAATGTAAATTATATTTGAGTTATAGAAAGAGTTTCTTTATGGAAAATATTATAGCTAGAAATCTTGACATATAAAAGAGTTTCTAAGAGTTATAAAAGAATTGAGAGTCAATATGGGATTAATATCATATATTGATATGTAGTTCATTAGTGTTACCAAGAAAAGAAGTATTAGATTCGCATATATGGAAAAAAAAACACGCATATTTTATTAAGTATTTTACTTGATTTCAACATTAAATTACCTTATTTTACTTATTAATTTTATCATCTTTTTAATTAGTAGCGCAAATTGGATGATGAGATCATATTAATAAAGTATTACAGGGTATTTTAAGCAAAGTCATAAGTAAAATTGTAATTCTCAGAGAATCATGGTCTGACTCACACTCGTATGCTAGCTCATTCCTTAGATAGATTAAGGGTACTAAGTGATATAACTTGAGCCACGACCACATAGGATACTGTATATAAGTTAGAAAAGAAATAAGAAGAGTTATGGTATAAAGAAACAACCATGTCAAAGGTTGACTTTTAATTTAAAAAGTTTTTTGAGTTCTATAGTTTACTACTATGACTATGCCAAAGACTATATCCATCGCATACGAGATAGCAAGAGCTATAGTATAAGAAATAGTCGTACCTTAAGTAGATTAAAACATGTTTAAGTATGACAATTATAATTTTTGTAGGACTTTAGATTACTTTTTTATAAACATATTTTTTCTCTACACAAAGTAATGTTAGTTGTCAAGGCTTTTATAATCTTTAGGAATTCAATTATAATTTATTTTTCAATATAAAATTAAGATCTAGACATTATCTCAATGAATTAGCTTTAGATAAAAATTAGGGATGTTAGAGTAGTACTCTAAAGGTAATCACTTTTAGCAATTTTGTACAAACTTTATTTTGATTAATAAAGCGGTAGGCAATTTTCATTAATATAATGTTCATTTATTTATGAATTGATGTCTATATTAAATTAAATTAATGAAGTCCATGAAACAAAACATATTATGAGGAAAATTATGATAAGGAGATTCTCATCATATGCAATTATATTAGTATCTAAATTGTACCAAGTCATAGTATTAATGAGACAGGACATTGTTAATCTTGATATACTAGCACATATTATAATCCTTGATTTGATCAAATAGTGGATCTCATAAACTGTAAACATGAGATATTTAGCGTTAACATGTGGATGCTTACTAAAAGTAGTAAGTACATTGGATGACCTACTATGAGATTATAATATGGATGATCTATCAAATGTCAGTCATTAATCTCATCATAGCAATTCTTTGACACCATTTCTTGTTGCCTCAAGATGAGGTCCCTCACAGGGTGGTGATTGGGTATAGTTATTGGTATTCAAAGGTAATTGGGTAACTAATAAAGGATTCACTACTCTTGATAGAAGGAGATGATACCCATGATCTCTTATTGGGGTCATTACTCAGGAGTCTTGGGCTAGAGCAATTATGTGTTATGAAGAGAGTCTTCAATAACGCATAGAGTAATGAGATCCCTAGGATAAGAACTAACATCATTTAGACTAAATCTGACATAGTCAATCTAATGGAAATTAAGACATAGCCCATACTTTGAACCAAGGGGGTATTGGATGGTAAAGGGACAAATTGCATAGTAATTGACTATGGAAAGGTTGATAAGTCAAATACTTAATTATTGAGGAGTTTAAGTGTTCATCTACTTACATTTTGATAAATTGGCATTATAAAACCCTTAATGATTTGCTCGGATTAAGAGTTAATTTAAGTGACCAAAATAACTGGGAACCTAAAGGTCACATGCATAAAAGATCGAAAGAAAAATGACAGGTGTGAATTGTATCATCTTTTAGGGCTGAGTTTGATATGTGTTTACCTATTAATTCAATCATTTAGTATATGTTTAGGTTAGACTTGTGTTAATTTGCTTATTATTTATGTTTAAAGTTTTTTATAGGTAGTACAAGTCTTTAAGCATAAATATTATAATTTTGAGTTACTTTGATGTGTTTTTTAGTGTTTTAGGGTCCAAAAATAGAGAAGTTATAGGGACATTCAGGCCTAAACAACAACCCATTATTGTGCCACAATAGGCCACGATCATGACAGAAGCGCCATAGTTAGCCCACATGCCACAATCATGACAAAAGCCTAAAACATGGCCCATGATAATGGCCTACATGCTACGATTGTGACAGAAGGCTCAGATGTGGCCATGAACATGACCTACATTAGGCAGATGCACAGACACTCAAAAAGTCAAATTTTGAGAGATTTTTTGGAATTTTGGACCCCCAAAAAACTCTCATACTTTTCAAAACACAGAGGATATTTAAAGAACAATACAAAGAAGTAGAGAGAGATTTTTCATCACCTACCTTGAGAAACCCTAAAGAGAATTCATCGAGAGAAGAAGGAAGAGAAAAGGAAGAGAGAAGAGGAGAAGAAGCTAACTCGACGTACTTCCTGGATCAAGAGGTTTCTTAATGTCACTGCTTCCCATCGTCCTTTTTGATTGTATTTCATATTTATTTTTAGTTTTATCATTGTATAGAACTGGATTGAATAGTTGGTGATAGGATCTAAATATTGAGGATGTTTTAAACTCACCTTTAGAGTTTTATTCTTAAATTAATGGAATTTGATTGTTTATCTTTTTACTGGATTTGTTGTGATTTAATTCTGTAATTGCATAATTCAATAATAAATTGAGAGGGTGACTCGGATGAAAAATGATTAAATTGGGCTAACAATAGTTAGGTGATTTAATAAAACAAGTATTAAATCAAATCGGTAAATTATGCAAAGAGAGATCTTGCATAGCTTTCTGATAGTTTATTAGAGAACTTTAAAACTAATTAGGGTTTATATAGGTTGTTAATTGAGAAATTGCAACTTTCATAATTTGATTAGGGTTTATGATTTAAGGTTAACGGATATAAATCAAGAGAGAATAATCAACCCTAGGATTGTCTAGAGTCAATAATCTATTAATTCATAATGAGTTAGGCTAGTGTTAAGGATAGGTAAAATTCACTTTCTCTCAATTGGTAGTTCCTTAGGTTGATTATTGGGTGTATATTCCAATTGTTGGATTATTAATATTTTTGAGATTGATTCTTAATTTGATTTGATTGATTGAATTGAATTCTCGCATTAGTTTCATTATATTTTAAATTTTTGCAATTTATTTTGGCCTTAGATTTTAGGATTAGGTTATCTCTCCTCGTGGGATTGACACCTTAGGTACTATGTGGACAAACTGTGCACTTGTGGATTATCGAAGGTTATTTATTAAAACTTACAAACACCATCATCCGATCAAGTTTTTGGTGTCGTTATCGGGAAGGCAATTAGTTTAGTTCTTTAATATAATGCATTTAAGTTATTTTTTAGTTTCTGCTCTTTTTTTTATTTCTAAATCTGTGCTCTTATATAAACACAAGAGTCACGAGAAGTTTTAGTCATGCAAATGAAACTTTAGATTTAGACATTAATCGATTAGAATGATCAATTATGACAGCTCAACGTGAAGAAGAAGAAGAAATCACAAAAGCAACAATGGACGAGGAATTTCAGCAAGACTTGGATCATAGAATTGAACCATGGATGTCAACAACAAACCTTTATAGATTTGATGAGACCAGGGTTCAATGCAACTAACCAAGGGGTAGCTAGGCCACCCATATAAATAGTCTCTTTCAAAATTAAACAAGGCCTCCCAAGTATGCTTCAACAGAACGTGCAATTCTATGGACTAACGAATGAAGATTTCAATGCACATATAGTGAACTTCCTTGAAATCTGTGATACCTTTCAGTACCATCAAATTTCGGAGGATTCAGTAAGAATTAGGCTCTTTCCTTTTACCTTAAGAGATAGGGCAAAGGCCTAGTATCATTCTCTCAACCTAACTAATGTCACAATTTAGGATCAACTAGTTCGTGCCTTTTAGAGAAGTATTTTCCAATTACTAAGACCATAAAGATTATCAAGGAGATGACCAAATTCTAGCAAAGTGACGAGAATCGATCTATGAAGTGTGGGAAAGACACAAAGATTTGCAGCAGAAATGCCCACACCATAACTTACTAAAGGAATTTTTATTTTAAACTTTCTATAATAGAGTAACCCTATATACGAGAGGCACGATTGATGTAACTTCAGGAGGATCACTGACGAGAAAGACAGTAGATGAAGCAGAAAAGTTGATAAAGGAGATGGCAAGTAATAGCTGCCTATGGACGAACGAGAGGAGTAGACAAATCACTACCTTCCAAGAAAAAAAAGGAATTGTAGTTGTTGATCAAATGACAAAGATGCAAGAAAAAATTGAAAACTTAACTCGACAACTCAATAATATGAAGGTTTCATCCTCAGCTTCAGTAAAATCCATGCAACTAATGTGTGAACTCTGTGGATGGATAAACCATGATATGATGGACTACTTTTTGATGAAGGATAGTGATCTAGAGTAAGTTATATAGGAGCTCAATATGGACGAGAAGGGGGAAACAATCCCTACTTCAACACCTACAACCCAGGGTGGAAGAATCATCCTAACTTCTCATGGACAACCAATGCTGCAGGACAGTTCAGACCTTAAGGATAACTAGGCTTCCAACAAGATATACCAAGCTCAATGGAATCCAAGTTGGATAGGATTTTAGATAAAATTGGAGGCATGGATGTAACACCCCACTCTCATAGGACATGTACCCAACATCCTGAGTGATATTCGAGTACAAAGCCTCCAAGAGCGGCATGCTAAAATAGCCATTGGTTCAAACTCATTGCAATTGTTTGAAACAATGTACATATATGCGGAAAATCAATAATCAATTTTGATCCAACTTATTTATAAACAATTTTAGTCACAAAAAATTGCAATCTTTATTGAACTCATCAGAGTTTCAGTAATCACTTGGGCCCATTACAAAACAAAACACTTGCAATCATAAAGTCATTTCATTACCAAATGATAAACATACACTTCGTATAATTCTTTTAGAACATAATTCATAAACACAAAATTCACTGAAGACATATGCAGGAACACAGATCCCGACTAGGAACTCTTACTCGGGGCCTCTCTGGAGTTCTGGACTAAACCCTAAAAGCCACGTTGTAATTTTTGATGAGTTATGTGAACTCAGTTGAGTAACCATCCTCGATAGCTCACTCATATAACAAAATTCAATCATTATATAATCACACAGTTTATATAGTCAAATAGTTCATATCAGTTTATCATTACATTTCAGCTTTACAAATCATTAATCAATCATATATGAATGCTACATGCACGAGACTCATATTCGTTTTTATTATTGTGACTAAGAGCCTATCACATAAATATAAAGATACTGGACCATTGGGCTCAGCCAGAACAGAATCATGGAGCATTGCTCTATATGAAGAAACAGTAATCACGGAGCAAGGCTCTACGTGTAAGCACTTTCATACTGGCTACTCCAGTCACAACACCTTTATCTGAGCATGCATTTATGAAATGCATCAAATACAGAATTAATTCATGTATAGCAGACATTGATAATTCACAATCAAAATCTCATAGTCATCGGACCTAAGTTCGGTATTCAACTTTTGTTGAGAATTCAAATATCATTCAGAGGTCATCGGAAATAAATCTAACATTTAACTTTCCAGTTAAGAATCAGAATATTCAAATAGGCATTCACATAGAAAAAGCACTTTCAATGATATTTAGATGCATCGAATGCCTCAGACAATTATTGTCCGAAATTCAGTACACATTCATCAATATCAAATTCAATTCAGTAATAAACAAAACAAGTCAAGGTGAGGCCATCTTAGGTCACTCACCGTACACTCCAATTTGCTACTGCGTGGATGGTCCAGCAATATTCAACTAGCATCCAATATGCTTCTCTATAGCATACAAAACACATTTACATATATCACAATTTTGCATAAATTTATAAGTCTTCTTTATGCACATCAATGTATAAACAATATGCACAATGCATGTTCAATGACCATTTTGGGTATCCTATAGAGATTTTGTCACTATATCATTCAGATAGCAAAACCATCATTAATATAATTTGTACTTAGGGTTTGGACCATAATAAAACAATGTGAAACTAATTTCATAACCCAATTGATCATTTCAGATTGTTTTCTCATAATATGCTTTTGAGTCAATTTTACGTAATTATTCTTATAAGGTAGATGACAAAATTAGGCAACACTTCCTTATGGAAAGTTGTTCCAATGTTTTAAGTTTCTAATGATACTAAGATCATTCAATTTGGTTCATTATTCTATGACTTATTCTCAAAATAGCATAGACTATGTACATTTGAAATTTTGGCTAATGCATGATCATGCATTCAAGTTTTACACCTCATATCTCTCAATTCCAATATCCAAAAATTACAAACTTTATACCAATCAAAATCTAAGAGAATAAACTATAACTTTTGTGAAGACATATTTGTCTGATTTGACCTATATCTATACAATTTATTCAATAACAATAGGACCTGATTTCTGTCCCTGGTAGTGCTACCACCTAAGCCAAGACTTACTTTCAAGCTAAATTTCAAGACCCTTAAGGACAAAATTCAAATTAAATTTCTTCTTAACATTTGTATCCAAATGTCTCTAATTCAATTTAAATCAAGAATCATTTTATTTGTAAATTTATAGGTCAAAATATAGACTAAATATCGAGGCATGCTCATTAAAAACATTCCAATTGTCATATTCTAGCACACCTCAGCATTTTTATCCTAACACCCCCTTTCGGGTTAACTTTGTATGATCATTATGACAAGGAAAATGGTGTATTTTAGTAACAATTTCTTCTAGACAATTTTCCACTATGTTTCCAATATATTGAATCATACAATTTGATTCAGTATACTAAAAGTTATATCCAAAAGAGTTCAGACTATTTTTAAACTGTAACAGAACACCTAACTCTACTTCCAATAAGATTTTGCAATACTTACAGAACACCTAACTCTACTTCCAGTTAGATTTTGCAATACTTAGAGATAGAACTGACATTCGGCTTCTTCAGAAAAGTTGTAGAAATATGTCTCTAATTTAATCTGAATCAAGAATCAACTCATTTAGAAATATACAAATCAAGGTATAATTAGAATACCGAAGTCTATTCAATGAAAATTCTCCATTTCATAACATTCCAGCATACATCCTCATCAACAACTTATACAGTCTTTCCTAATTCGATCATCGTAATCACATGCCTTAAAGATTAGATTTCTACTTACTTGTTAAGCACAAAATCTCCTTCAAAACCTCAAATTAATCTAGCCCTCCAAGCTAGCAAGATTGTCACAAAGTAAAGGTAATGACAAAAACAACAAAAATCTGGTTCTTTGACTATCTTGTAAAGGTTAAACATATGATGTTGATCTGATCATTTAGTAAGGTTGAACCCAAACTACAGAGTTGTATGTTAGCAGCAACTTTCAGTAGAGAAAGGAGAAGAAGATGGTGGATTTTTCCAGCAGCAACTTAGCTTAATTCAACTAGGTGCAAGGTGTCTCCAAACTACCTTAACACTGCCACATGTCTCTTAATTACTAGTTCATTTGGCATTCACTCATGCTGCCATTTGTCAACTAATTAAGCAGCATACATGTCACAAAATAATTGGTCCATATTTCTATTTTTTAATATAAAAATACTCCAATTTTTTAAGAAAAATTTAAAATTCACTAAAAATTCCGAAATAATGCTAATGGTCTCGAAATAAAATTTTAATGCAAATAAGTCACAATTCACATTTTAATCACATTTATAAATCAATCATACCCGAAAAATGTCAATGAATGCATGTACAATCATATTCTTATGCAAAAATGTGCATGTCATATTTAACTAAAGTATGATGTGCATTTCCTAATTTCTCAGCACTTTCATATAATTCACAATTCTAGCCTTAACATAGGTAACGAGATGTTACAATGGAGGATGCACATAGGAGGCTTGAAAGCAACTTTGAGCAAGTTACTAAGAACCATGCCTCTTCAATACATAATCTAAATGTGTAACTAGGTCAACCAGTCGAGGAAATTTCAACTTGCAATGCGACCCTTCAAAGAAATACTGTTGGACACCATTTTTGAAGCCCAACAACCGAAGTCCTAAATCTTGTGCTTATTACCCTAGAGGGTTATTGCCATCATTCCACAAGGTTGGTGTGCCCACACCAGTCAATCACCCAAAATACAACTTGACTTCTTTAAAGAAATTGTAGCTCTAAGTCTCTAGTTTGCTTTAAAGCAAGGATCGTCTTAATCGGAGTTTTACAGCTCAAGATATACTTAAAAAGCTAAAGCATGTTCATACCGCAATCATGCTCTCCCAACCGACCTCTCACTTACTCTAATGAAAACTTTCTCAAAACAAATCTAAAAGATACAAATTCTCATTAGAAGATAGAAAATGATTTTAGGAATCCATTTCTTTAAGAATTACTTCATTTGGAGGTCAGATGAGGAAGTTATACCCGAAAGAATCGAACATGTTTATACCATCAATCAATTTGTACCTATCTTGGCGCAATTGCCATAATTCCCACTAAAAATGTGGGATTGACTTCATTTTTAGATGATTTTAAAGAAGACTCCTATATCTACAACTTTCATGCAGACCTAGAAGACAAATTCCACCTTCGGAAGGATCAACAATGGAACAGAAGATGACGATACAACTAAGACGATGCAGAAGGTTAAACTAAGACGTTCAAACTAAGACGAAGCAAAACTAAGACAAAGCAAAACTGAGACGAAGCAAAACTAAGACGAAGCGAAACTAAGATGAAACAAAACTAAGACGAATCAAAACTAAGACGAAGCAAACTAAGACAAATCAAAACTAAGACGAAGTAAACTGAGACGAAATAAAACTAAGACGAATCAAAACTAAGACGAAGCAAACTGAGACGAAGCAAAACTAAGACGAAGCAAAACTAAGACGAAGAAAACTAAGATGAAACAAAACTAAGACGAATCAAAACTAAGACAAAGCAAACTGAGACAAAGCAAAACTGAGACGAATCAAAACTAAGATGAAGCAAAGTAAGACGAAATAAAACTAAGACGAAGCAAATTGAGACAAAGCAAAACTAAGAAGAATCAAAACTAAGATGAAGCAAACTAAGATGATGCAAAACTAAGACGATGCATCGGGCATAAGAAGATGTTTCAACTGGGTCTTTCTCACATCCCCAAAGTTCTAAATCACTATCTATACTCTCCATAGCATCTCCACTCATAAAGACCATAACTTTCAACTTAGATGTCCAGATATTCATACTATATACTGTTGGAAAGATAATAGAAAGACCTACAACTTTTCAGAAGATAACTTTGCCTAAATCAACTCACATCAACCCAAAAATATACCTATATTTAGTACAAAATTTTTTCCCTTATGTAACCTTGAGAATTATAAGTGAAACCAAAATCATAAACCATTAGTATCAAAAGATAGTAGTTTTACAAAGAATTAGTGGGCATTTCAAGCCCCCAATACATAAATGTTTCAAAATATATCCCAAAATACAAAAGATACATGAATAATAAATTGCTCAAAATGCAACTAAAGCCTTGGTTTACTAGATCAACTTAAATTACAACAACATTTCAATAGTGGAGTGATGCCTTGGCTCTTGCTCATCACCTGCTTATGGGGATGCAAATCATAAATGCATTACTCCAATCAACTTGTCATGAACACATAAACACATCAAATGGTTTGGGTAAGTCTGAAACATGACGCATTACACATTTCCAATGAAATGATCCTATGTAGTCGTGAATTCTTGAGGGAGTCCTTGAAGGAACTCCATGCCACTAGCGGGCAGGTGGAAGAAGTCTATACTTGGGTCAATATGCACGTGACAGTTCTTGAGGGACTACCACAAACCCACATAACACAAAGATTTGAAAATCTTGTAAGCTTGGTGCCCAAAAAGGCACACTCTCTTGAAAACTTGCTTTTTATATGCTTGTTATATCTTAAAAACTGTTTCGAAAAATATGGTTTAATAATCATGCATCATTTCAAAGAATCATTTTTAAAACAACTTTCCATAAATTATCACACAAATCACGTATATGCATGTAGGACAATCTTGCAGCATTTAATAACTTTAAATGCACATGAATAAGGTGGTTGCAAAATTAATTACTGTCATTTATTGACAGAAAAATTTTATTGGCTTATTACTTAACTATAAAAGTGAAAGCCACCTTGAAATCCTTGACTATGGGTTGTTCAAATATGCCTCTCCTCTTCTCCCCTTGTCCTTCTTGATTCCCTTTTTAACATAAATACAATTCCCAAATCAATAGGAATTTCCAAAAGAGAACCCAAAGAAACTAATGTATAAATTGATCCTAGAAAACTTAAACCCATGCATTTACTAAGCTCTTGAAACCAAAAC
>JANSVA010000007.1:22043551-22069517 GCA_025504915.1 Erythroxylum reticulatum | reverse complement strand
GTTATGACAAGGTTAGTAGGATTTTATGACATAGGTAAATTGATGGAATTAAAGCATTAATGTTGTAAGATTGTATAAGGGCATTTTTGGCAAGACACTTAAAGTTAAAAGGCTATAAGGCTTAAATGAAGGGCAAAGTGGACCTTTCACATCCACTAAGGGTATAAATAAGAAGAAAAGTGGTCTTACATTGAGAAGAAGAAGAAAACGTGGACGAAGAGGAAAAGAAGAGAAAAGCTAGGGTTTGGGAAATCTTGAAGAGTTTGAAGAATTTGAAGCTTTAAAAAGTTATGCTTTAGATTTCATGGGTTTGGTTAAATGAAACCTAAACGAAGTTGAATATGGGTAGAAAGTTGTTGATGAATGAGATAGGCAAATGTTTTCTTTTAGGGTTAATGATCAAAGATAGATTTTGATGTATTTGTGAATGATTTTGGGTTGAAATGAAGTTGAAAATGAAGTAGAACAAGTGGTTTAGGTTTAAGATGGGTTATATGTGAAATGTTGGGAGTAAAAATTTTGAAAAATGTAGTTGAAGTATGTTCTGTGTTTGTTTCTGTCAAAGTTCGTCGCGGTAACCTATGTTCTGCATTTGTTTCTGTCAACGAGGTGAACTTTTAAGTTTTCAAGCGAACTTTTCTGGGTCACCGAGGCGAACTTTCTAGCACAGAGCATGTATAGGTATTTTGAGCGTAACTTTTTCTGTAGTTATTGAAATGAAGTGAATTTTAATTTTGTGTAAATTAGAGACGTAGGGCTACAAGTGTTCTAAAGAAATAAAGTTTTAATTCGGTTTATAAGAACCTAAAGTTTTTAATGGAAGATGAATAAAGAATGTTGTTTTAGTATAAGAACAGCCAGAAAATGTTTGGGGTATAACTTTTAGAGTACTAAACCAAATTCAATGATTTTGGTGTTATTAAAAACTTAAGACAATGAGGAACATGGTTATAAAGGGAAGTGTTATTAAATTTCTTCATTTACTTGATCAGAATGATAGTGAAACATTGACTCGAAAGTCTGAATTTTTGATAAGGTTTTGGGTTCAAAAAGCTTAGGAAGTGCATGGGTTTTAGTAAATATGTTTCTTTGGGTTCTAAATTGGAATTCCTATTGAATGGAGTTTTTTATTATTGTTAAGGGAAATCAAGGAAGGCAAGAGGAGCAAGAGGAAAGACATCCTTAAGGCAATTTCTTAACCAAGAAATTCAAGGTGGGTTACATATTTATAATAGAGTAAATAAGCAACTAATGTTTTCTTTGAATCAAAGAAGTTTAATGTTTTCAATTGCATCATAAATGTTACATTTATTGCTTTTGGATGATTTGGGAAAGTGCAATATGTTATTATATAAGTTGTGTGATGATTTATAAAAAGACTTTGAAAGTGATTTTTGAAAAGATAACATATATATGAAATCATGGTTTCGACATAGCTCATGTTTATTAAAAATCAAGTTTCGAAAATGTGCCACCTTGACAACAAGTTTACAACTCATGAATTACATGTTATATGGGTTTGTAGTGGTTCCCTAATTTAAGTCAAGTGCACTTTGACAAAAGGCTTCTCCCGTCTGCCCGCTAGTGGCATGGAGCTCCTTTATGGACTTCCATAAGTTCACGGCTACGCAAAACCATTATATGGGATTGCGTTAGTACGTTCTGTTCACGGCTACACAGGATCCTTATAGGAAATGTGTAGTACTTTCTGTTTTGGATCCACCCAAACCATTCCAGTGTGCTTATGTGCTCATGATATGTTTAACAAGATGGATGTATGCATGATTTGTAATATTGTGAATTGTTTGACAAATTGAGAATTTCATGAAATAAGTTTTTTTTTATTTATAAATGTGGAATTACTATGGTTATGAAAAGGTTCAATGAAAATGAGTTTTATAAAAGGGTTTTTTCTTGTTTCTCGATTATAAACTTGTTACCCACGAGTTTGAAGCTCACCTCCCTTTATCTGTCCCATCTTCAGGTAAAGAACGTGAGATCGAGTGAAAGAGGGTCAAGGGATCGCTCCAAGTTACATATTTTTGTATTTTAAGCTAGATTTTGTAACAATGAGGCTTTTAGTTGCATTTCAAGTATTATTAGTTCAAGTATCTTATGTATTTTGTGATTATGAGACATTGATGTATTGTGGTATGAAATGCCATTACGGCTTTGTAAAAAAACTCTTATCTTTTGATGTTAATGAATTATGAATTATGTATGGATGCCATTGAGTGGAAATATGAATTTGCGTATGGATAAGGTTGAGTTGAAATTAGTGATTCTTGAGGAAGTAATTGATTTGAGATGATGAATTTTTGAACAGGAATTGCGGTTACATATAAGTAATATGAGTTATGGAAAAAGAAAGATAGGAAATTGTGAAGGATGAGAATTAGTTGTAGCAGTGAATAAATTGAGTAGAGATTTAAGAATTTGACGAAATAACACTAGTAGTTAAATTCTCATGAAATGATGTTACCTTGGAGGGAGTGAATTCTAGATAACTTAGAGTGAAAGTAAGGATTGGATAGATGTAGAAACCTAGGGAAGGCTATTGAGTGAACCCTTCCTGAAAGGTCTTATTATGGCTAATTGTGCATATTCGTCGCGGCGAAGTCAAGCTTCTTGCCGTGGCATAACTATCCTGAGAGATGCCTGGGTCTAATTTGGAAACTTCACCATGGTGAACTTTTCGGGAAGGATCTCCCTAAAAAAGCTCTTTTGTTTGTCACGGTGAAACCTAAAGTTTGCCGCGGTGAACCAACCCACTAGGACTCAAGGACTTAACATTCATGGTATCGAAGCATGAAGATGAACCGAAGATGGTTAAGGAGATTTCATTGGAACATGCTCACGCTTTATGGCTCCATAGTTGGGCTCAAAAAATGAGGTCCAACATCTATATAGTATCTAGATAACAATAGGCCTTGTGTTATGTACGTTACTACTAATTTTTTCTTTTTATAAATTATTTACTCTCAACCTATGACAAATGCATATATCGTTAACTAGTAATATAGTAATAAATAGGATATTGATCTACGAAGAAGTTATAACAATTTAGAGACTCTTCTGCTACAAATTATTCTAGAATCAAAATAAATTGATTAAGTAAAAATAAAATAAATCCTAAATAAGGTATTAGTTAATGATATTAAAACTAAGTAAGTAATCAAATAAAGAATTTAATTGTAATTAATTCTTAGAAATTACTTCCCTAAGTATCATCTTCGTAGTCATGATTTAATAAACTTATAAGATATTTATTATGTGGACCTACAAAATTTTTAAACTATGAAAGTGCATTCTCTTGACCATAACCATCTATTATAGAGTTGATGAACTTGTATCTCTACCAAGTTAAAACCACTGTGAATGCATTATGTGAGCTTTGATGAAATGTTTCACCTTAACACTAGAAAAATCATATAGGTCTCTCTTTAAGTCCCTAGTCAACTCCTAATATTTAAGTCATGATCTACTCAAAAAAATGTGCTCTCAATTTGTCTATAAGTTAATGAAGATTAGGTCTAATAGTAACATAATTAAATATATATTAAGAGCATTAAAAGATATTTTGAAAACACCACTTTATAAATAAAATCAAATCAATCCATACAAAGATGATAGGTTTTCCCCTTCTAAACATATAAGACACTTAGCCATGAATTATGTTTACACAAGTAAAAATAATTGATAGACGATAGGTTTTCCCCATCTAAACATATAAGACACTTAGCCATGAATTATGTTTACACAAGTAAAAATAATTGATAAAATAAAAGATATCACGATAAAAAGAATTTTAGATTAAAATATTTGTGTTTTGAACAACTTAATTCATTAGTATGATCTCCAATCTCATTTTTCTATTGAAGACAACTTTAAAATTAGGTTTGACATTATGGCTCGGGCCTCACCCAGCCTAATCCAATGTATAAGATATTGGTGTCAATGTATATGTGAAGAGTACAACGGCGTAGTTTCGTAAGACCCCTCTCGTCCGCTTTAGAGGTTGTATGCTCATTGCTCCTCTTACCTTTGCTTGACAGGTGATAGCTCTCACTCGTTGCACCCTCATTTACTCCTTTCTTATTGACTACTCACATCGGCACTGCTCCTCTCCTCTACTCAACTTGCCCTCCATCCTCTGCTCGTTGCTTCTGCTCTTTGGCTTTGTTCACTTCTCCTGCCCACCTCCTCCCATATCTACTCTTGTCCTCTTCGCTAGTCGCCTTTGCAAATTTGCTTTGTGTACTCCAAATATGTAAACTGAAGTTACAAACTTGTTACATACAGAATTTCATGTCAAATAATGAAAATTTTGTCGCCCTTTTCTTTTGTTTTGCTATATCTTTTTGTTTCTGTTGACATCTATATGATTGACTAACATATCATCAATTGTTTTTTAATTTGTTAATTTAAGTTTTAAAAGGCAATCCATTCACCTTCTGCATCTTCTATATTCAGTTGGGATTTCTTATTTCCATTACATGTCATTGCCTAAACCATCTATTCCTCGAATTTGACTTGTGTGTTTGACGGATTGTGATCTCTAGTTCTCTCATCATATGTAAGCTTTTTCTTTACCTTATCGGATTTGACTATTTCATTAACATGAGCATCCATAGGCCACAAAACCATGTTCTAGCTCCTAATAACAAAACCAAAATTTTCTAATAGAAAATATTGATGAAGGCCAAAATAACTCTCCTTAAATTAAGGTTTTCACTCTTTAGGTACGTAACGTCAGCCTAAACCAGCGTATAGGACATAATCATGTTCCAAATTGTGGATCCTTCTATATTTAAGGAAAGACACAGGCCCTGACATACTTGTACCCTAAACCATGAATCTTTTTGTAACTTTTCGAAGTACAGACATGGGTTCAGATATAAGCGTGTCGTAGGCTATATTACTCTTCGAAAATTCTCATCGCCATATAGTATCTGTTACAGGGTTAAGTTTGAGTCCAGCAAACTCTCAAATTACTGCCCTATAATCTGGTCAACTCTACATAATTGATCCAGCAAAAATAACTCCTTCAAAGAATAACAAAACCATCATTACCAGGGGCTGTTTAGAAGAACAGATTAATTCCTCTACTATGAAGGAACGAAAACAACATCTGTCTTGACTGTTTTGTGGACAGAAACTTATGAAACACCAAAGAGAAAGGAACCAACGTTAATTGATAAAACAATGGGATATTGCAAAACTTTTGAAGTAATGATCTTTAACACACATCAGGCGGGTCTAGAGGGATTACATATATATACTTCCCAATAGACATTAGTGTTTAAAGGACAATGTCCCTAACGAGTTGGGACAGTTACTCAAAGTTAGACAGTTAGACAGTTTATATATAAATATCCAATTAATTAAACTGACACACACCAACACCATATACTATATTTGTTCACACCTTGCAGGGCACAAAGTCCAGATGTCCTTGAAACCATGCAAAGCTTCATGCAACCAACCAACTCATGCCACATCACTAAGGTAAGGAGCCATGAAACCAACCCTCGTGTAACGTACGAGGGATATTCGCCAACCCAGCTTCATTTCCCATCTTATATTAATTATTTTCTATTTTCAACCGTAATACCATATGGGTTTGTGATTACATAGCACAAAGGGGACAAAGGAATTGAAGGGACCTTACAAACCTCCCCCACCAAAGGGAGTCGACATCCTTATAGGAAGATCATCCAAATATTTCTTGATCACATCTTCAAATTGCCATAGAGAAGTGTCACTTTCCCATGTGGCATCTATTGCATCTTTGCCCTTCCATTTCACAAAAAATTCGGTCTGTCAATTCTTTTTGTGTCCCAATCTTCGATAATCTAGAATCTTTTCAAATTCATCGTCATATTGAACTTGCACATTTGGATGTGCATGCCTCTCTTTGCTCCTCTCCGGTTCCTCATCATCATGATAAAACCTGCGTAAATAGCTCATATGGAACATAGGATGAACTTTTAGCCTTTCGGGTAAGTTAAGTTGATAAGCCACCTTACTAGCTCTTTTTATAACCTCGAATGTACCATCATAAGAATGAGGCCTTTGTGAGCCAACTTTTCACTGATTTTCTTCCCTATCTGAGGTGTTAATTTCAGTAGCATCTTGTCACCCACAAAAAAGTTTACTGGATGTCTAAGCTTGTTAGCATACTTCTCTATCCTTCGAATAGCTTTCCAAAGACTACCTTTTGCTTCATCCAAGAGTTCCTGCCGATCCCTCATAAATTTATAAGTAGCTGGACACTTACCCCCAAGCTGCTATTTGATAATCTCCAAAGGAGTTAGAGATTGATGTCCCAAGATCAATTCAAATGGACCTTTCCAAGTTGTAGATAATCGATGAATATTGTAAGCGAACTATGCATTGTCCAAAAGATTCAACCAATTTTTCTGACTTGCACTCACATAGTGTCGTAAATAATCCTCCGAACATGTGTTTATCCTCTCTATTTGTCCACCGGTTTGAGGATGATTAGTATAGAAAATTTCAGTTCTGCCCCCATCATATTGAATAAGCTTGTCCGAAATCGACCCGTAAATCGTGGTGAGCGATATTTGCTGGAACACTAAAGTGTTTAACAACATTTTGGTAAAACAAATCAATCCCTATTTCCCCGATACATGAGAATGATGCAGCTATAAAAACAACATACTTAGAGAACTGATCAACCACAACTAACACTGAAGCTTTTCCATCTACCTTCAAAAATCCCATAACAAAACCCATAAATGTCGATATCCATGGTTTTTTTGAAATGGGGAGTGGTTGGAGTAGTCCTACCTCCTTCTGCCTCTCGACCTTATCTTGTTTACATGCTAAACAAGTTTTGCAGTAAGTCTCGATATCCTGCTCCATTAGTTGCCAAACATAAGATCTGGATAGGAGTGCAATCATCTTTTCTCTACCAGGATGTCTTGCCAATGGAGAATCATATGACTCCTTCAACAATTCTCTACACAATCCACTGAAACTAGGCATATATAATCTGCCTCCTTTAGCCAAGTTTGTGTTCCCAAACAAAGTCATATTCTACCAAGAATTCCTACCATCTAGCTTGCTTAGCCGATAAATTTTTCTGCGCTTTAAAGAAAGTATTTGCCACATTATTTGTTCTCATAATGAACTTAAGACCTAGCAAATAAATACACCATACCCTTAGTTAATGAACTACTGCTACCATTTCCTTCTCGTGTGTTGAATATTTCTGTTCTGTTTCATTCAATTTCCTGCTTTCAAAAGCCACATGATGCCCATCTTGAACCAACACAGCCCCCAACAACTTTATCAGATGCATCGGTGTGGACTTCGAAGGAAAGCTCAAAGTTAGGCAGCCAAAGAATTGACTTGAAGCTATTGCCTATCTAAGCTTCTCAAATGCAGCCACAAAATGATATGATCAATCCCATTTCTTCCCCTTCTTGAGTAGATCCGTGAGTGGTGCCACCCTATTTGAGTACCCTTTAAAAATTAACGATAATAATTTGTTAAACTAAGGAAAGATCGCAATTCTTGTACCTTATTCGGTGTTGGCCAATTCAGAACTGTTTGCCGCTTACTCGAGTCCATCCTCACCTACTGTGTAACACCCCACCCCCGCAAGACACGTGCCCGACATCTTGGGTGATATCCTAGTCCGTGCCCCACAAAGGTGACATACTAGAGCACTCAATCATTCAAAAATTGGTATAAATTCTTTTTTGAAACAATAAACATATGCGGAAGTAATAACCAATTCGGGCCTGCCATATTTGCAAATTTTTTCAATCATAACAATACAATCAACAAAATTTTCAATAGTCATTTGATCCCTTTCATAAAAACAAAACACTTTAGTCATAAAGTCTTTACATTACAACATAAATCATATACGCCTTTTTACAAAACTTTCGGAATACATAATTTGATACAAAAGTTGTGGAATATACAATTCCATACAAAACGGAAGAAATATAATGCAGACCCGAACTAATCCCGACCTCTATCTTTCCCTTGCATGCAATAAGTATACTCCCGTTTGCCTAACGGGATATTCTTATGATCATGAAAAATATTTGCAAATTTTGGGTGAGTTTTGCGAACTCAATGAGTGAACATCATCGATGGCTCACCCAGTCATATAACATATAATTCACATTCACAACATTTCACACTTCACATTCAACACACTTTAATCATTCATGTTATGCATATGTAGTGTACATGAGACCCACTTTCTATTTGTTACTTAGTTGTGACCGGGTGCCTAAACTGTCTCGTATCCATTAGATACTAGGCTCATAGTACTGTCCCTTACATAGTGAGACTTAGGCTCTTAATCACTTTTGAGCTCGAGGCTCACTTTCACTCGTTGAACTCTAAGCTCTGATCGGTGGCTACTCTGGTCACAACTGCCATTATGTTTCATACATTAATGAAATGGAATGCCTCAATCACATTTGCATACTCATTCACTCACATTCACATATCATCGAACCGTAGTCCGGCATTCATCATTAGAGTTGAGTGTCACTTTTTCATTCATATGCAAATGCACATTCAAAACACATTTATCATCAAATTATGTACACTTAGTTCATCTCTTTCACATACAAGCAACACTTCAATACCTTAACCAAGCATCACAATCATCGGACCTCCTGTTCAGAAACCAACAAAATCAATCACATTCACATAGACATTCAGGAGTCAATCAATACCAAAATTCAAACAAAACAAACAATGAAATGAGACCATCTAAGTCTACTCACAGTACGCTCTAGATTAGCATTTGCTTCCAAATTCTAGAAACACCTGAATGTGAAAGTTTAACCTGCACATCCCATTTATGCAAGACACACGTTGCACTCACATTAATAATTGCACACTTATAAGCATTTATTTATGCATAATTGTATAAATGGATTATATACAATGCATGTTCAATGACAATCTCGGGTACTTTAACAAACTTCATATCTTATGCTCATTCTCATTTCATAACTTAATCACTTATTAATTCTTTGAACCATAACCTCAATCCTTTGGTACTTTGATATCAATAACTCATCCACAAATTTTCCCATATATACTCGTATGTGACTAGTGAAGAGGAAAAACAAAGTATTTATATACATATATATATCACTATCAACTTTCTGTTTTAAAACTCAATATTTCCTCTTCATTCCTATTTCATTTCAGCTCAACTTATCACAACCAACTCAAAATCTATCATCATTTTTTTCCATAATCATCAAAGACAGAAAATCACATTCACATATAATATCTTCACATTTTCTGCATTTTCTTCATTTCTTCCTCAAACTTTCATTTTAAAACATTCATTCTCATCTTAGACATCACCATACACTTATCTCTTAACTCTAAATTCATTTTTAATCATCTCTAAAAACACTCCAAAACTTATATATACAGTGAAAACATCAACATGACAGAGCATTCACATAATCATTTCTCCAAATTTTTCTGTTCTCATCACATACACATTTTTGTTGATCTTTTAACTCTAAGACTAGTTTAACACTATCTCATAATATTTCGGTCATCAAATCCAAAAAAAATCAACAAATACGGTATACCCTAATTTTCTCACTCACTTTCCAGCAAATATAAATATCAATATTTCCTAACTATTTTACGGTGAACTCACGATGCATGCTTCAGGTCATACAAAAATACATAATTATAATAAGCTTACTTGTTTGAAGTTTCAACATTTGCAGCAATCACGTGAACCCTAATCCCTCATGCAACCACATACATCAACTTGAAAGTTGACAGGGGGTTTAGTTTTTCTTGGGGTAGAAGAAAAAAATAACAAAGAGGAAGTGGTAGTGAAAAGGGAATACCAAGATTTTATTATGGTGTAGATTTGATGAGAAACTTTATGTTTAAGAAAAACTAGGAAAAGAAGCTTCAAGAAGGATAAAGATAAGGACAGTAGCTTGTCTTTCAAGGTTATTAAAGCTTAACTTTAAAGCTTGGACACTTGTCTATTTCTTAACCACTTATCCACTTCCCTTTATTATAACTCACTTAAGTATGATTTATACTTAAGTTTATGACTTAATAAAACCAATGAAATCACAAGTCATAACCCCTTACTTTCAGATTTTTCCCATAAAAATATCATTTTGGGTCAAATTTGCATGTTCTGTTTGACCCCAATACAGAAGTCATTTTGTAATACTTTCTTTTAGAAACATGTTCCCCTATATCTTATGTCTCCATTGACACCAAAATCATTTAATTTGGTTCAGTGATTTGGAAGATATACTTCAAACATTTTCGAACTGCTCTTGTCCAAAATAGTATACACAACTTCCATCTAGAAATTGAACATCTTAGAAACTGAATCACAATTTGACTTATTCAGATGATTTGTATTCCTATGTCTCTAGTTTACTCTAAATCACAAGTCATCTCATTTGGAATCCTATAGATCCAAATATAATCAAAAAACTGAAGTATGTTCAGTGAATTAATCCTATCAATTATCATACTTCAACACCGTCACATTTCCATCTTAAATTCACTAACCAAATCAATTCAGAAAGCTATGATTTTTTTAGTGGAGAAGTAATTCAATGTCTTATGAATCTAGTGATTCAAGAATTAAGTCATTTGGACATCAGAAGACAAAGTTATGGTCGAAGGAAATCAAACAAGGTTCTGTCCTCAACCATATTAAACATATTTCAGTACAAAAGACATAACTTGCTCTAGGGATATCAAATCAAGGTCATTCTTAAAGGGATCGAAATAGGACTTCAATATCTATATCTTTCATAAAGACTTTGAAGTGATATTTTGTCATCCAGAGGGTCAGAATTGGATCAGACGAAAGGGTCAAATGAATAGTGCACCAGACGATATGATGTCACCAGACGAAGCGTCCTTACCAGACGATACGTCCTCACCAGACAAAGCGTCCTCACCTGACGATACATCATCACCAGATGATATGTTCTCCCCAAATGAAGCGTCCTCACCAAACGATATGACATCACCAGACGATACATCATCACTAGACGAAGCATCCTCACCAGACAATACATCCTCTACTGCTGAGCATCTCCACTTAAAAGGACCATAACTTTTGACTTTGTTATCCAAAAATTCCATACTATATACTGTTGGGAAGCTAGAAAGCTAAGCTACAACTTTCTAGATGACAACTTTGTTTAATTCATCCTAGATTAGTACAGTAAAATCATAAAAATTCAAATCCAAATTTAACTTTCTAACTATACATACTCAGTAAACTTCTCCAACGTATTTTCCTTCACTAAATCCAACACTTAATTTTTTCTAGTCTTTCTACTCCATTTCATTCAACTCATTCATTATAACTATAGTTCTCAATCTACTATCTAAAATTATTTAACATCGAATCCACAAATTTTCAACCAATCCCATGACAATTCAATTATACCCAGAATGTCAATGAATGCATGTACAATTATTTTCATGTGTGCAAAAATTCAAATCCACATGCATGTATGTTGACATTTTGCTGAGCCTGAAATGCAAATTTTTTTCGAACTCTCACATTGTTATTTTCTCCATTATTGAAAATCTGGGTTCTATATGGGGACGGGATGTTACATACTGATTGCTTATTAAGTGATAAAGGAACTTGATTTCATCCTTGGAAAATTCACATTTCTCCATTTTGATATACATCTTATGTTCTCTCAAGTGATCCAACACCTGTTGCAAATGAGAAACATGTTTTACCAAGCTACTACTATAGACAACGATATCATCCAGATATACCACAACAAATCATCTAAGAATTCATACAATACATCATTCATTAAATTGCATAACATCACAAGAGCATTTGTTAAACCGAAAGGCATAACCAGAAATTCATATGCTCTATACCTTATTACACAAGTGGTTTTCGCGTCATCACCTTCTATAATTCTAACCTAAATAATAACTAGATCGTAAATCCAATTTGGAAAATATGAATGCATTCTTAACCCATTCATTAAGTCTTGCACCAATGGAATCAAGTACTTGTTCTTTATCATGACTTTAATCAATGCCCAATAATCCACATACATCCATAAGGAGCCATTTTCATTTTTCGGAATAAAATCGAAGCTATATAAGGTGCCTTAAAGGGCTTAATATATCCTACCTCCAGAATATCTCCCAACTGTTTCAATAACTCTTTCAACTCTATAGGCAAAATTCTGTAGGGAATTTAGGCAAGAAGTTTCACCGCCCCTAGTTCTAACTTAATATGATGGTGTATGGCTCTTCTTGGTGGGAATTCTTTTGGCAATGCAAAAGGCATTACATCTTTGTAAGACTCCAAAAATTATGCTACTACACTCAGAACTTCCATAGACAACCCTTCTTTTACTTCAATCAACATTGCAAGAAATGTTTCCTCACCATGTTTAAGTCCTTTTCCCATAATCATAGCGAAAATAAAAGAAGATTTTTGCTTGTCTTTTTCTTATACACAAATATGTCCACATTTAATAAACTGAGGGTCTTACTCTTCCGTAAACATTATTCCACTCAAATGTGAATACATGACAACCTTGTTCTATCATAAGAAGTCAATTTTAAGAGTCATATCAAAATTATCTAAAGGAATTACCATCATATTGTATCTTCCAGCCCAACCATCTATTTATAAAGGCACATTATATGTCATTCCAGCTACATCTCTAACTTTGGAATTCACTATTTTTAGCCTATTCGAACTTTTTCTCACCTTCAATTTGAATTTAACAACCAATTAATCCTCAATAAAAGTGGGTGTAGCACCTGTATCAACCATCGCAGCTACAAACATCTGCACCTACAAATGCATTAACGAAACATGTGTATTGTGTTTCTCTTATGTTAGAGTGTTTAGCAATTGGAGAGGATTAACAAAAGTCACGTCTTCTCCTTCTAGTTCCTCTTCCGCCACTATAGCACTAAGCTTTTCTCGTTTCGGACACTCCCTCACATAGTGAGGACCACCACAGATATAACAGCTAGAATTTTTATGTTTCTGACCACTAATAGAAGCATCACCAATGTTCCCACTTACTTTGGCCTTCCCTTAATCAATATGTCCATATTTATATTCACTACATGATTTGCTATGTCCCCACTGTTTCTTCTCCTTCTAGTTGGTTTTATCTTTCTGTTGCAATGACTTAAAGGTTCCCTTGCCTCCTTGTCATTGTAAATGCAAATCGATCAGCTTTTCTACAGTTACAATGGCACTAGGCAAATCTTACACTCCCTGCCTTCATAATTCAATTTGCACCCAAGTTTGGAGTCCCGATAGAAAATTCAAGAGTTTGTCTTCTTCATCCATGTTTTGAATGTCTAAGATAAATGAACTAAAATTTTTAACGTAATTCTAAATAGACCCATCATGTTTCAGCTTCCGTAAGTTCTCCCATGCCAACCAAGATGTATTGCAAGTCAGAAATTTCTCTTTTAGTTCATGTACAAATGCCTACCATATATCGATTCTTGGTTGTCCAGAATTCAAATCACCATCAATTCTCCTATGCCACCATAATTTGGCATCTCCAACTAAACGCGTACTCATTAATCGAACTTTGTTGCAATCCGACACCCTGGTAGTTTCAAAATATTACTGCATATCCTAAATGAAATTTTCCTTAACTTTTGCATCCCTCACACCATCAAAATGCTTACTATCTGGGACTTTCAACCTTGTCCACATGCCACCACCATCCATGGCACCATGGTTTCTGATTAGACACTCCCATTCTTCTATTTGCTTCTACCAAAATTGTATCCACTTAGTAATGGAATGTATAAATCGCCTCCTCCAAATGATCCAAATGAGCAAACAAATTTTGTGTTTCATCTCCCAAATGGCTCCAATGTCATGTTCTAACCTATCCAGCCTTTCCTTAATGGCTTCAAGGTTTTGATTTGCCACCATTGTCATAAATGCGGTCTACTAAGTGAAGAGAATATCCTAAAAATCTCCAAACAATGATCTGATACCAACTTGTTATAGGGTTGAGTTTGAGTCCAACAAACTCTTAAATTACTACCCTATAACGCAATGAAATCTATACAGTTGATCCAACAAAAACACTCCTTCAAAGGGTAACAAAACCAATGTTACCAATGGTTGTTTATAAAGATAGATTAATTCCTCCACTATAAAGGAATGAAAACAGAGTTTGTCTTAGTTATTTTATGGACAGAAATTTATGAAACACCAAAGAGAAAGGAACCAACATTAATTGATAAAACAATGGGATATTGTAAAACTTTTGTAGTAATAATACGTAACACACATCACACGGGTCTAGAGCGATTACATATATATACTTCCCAATAGACATTAGTGTTTAAAGGACAATGTCCCTAATGGTTGGGACAGTTACCAACAGTTAGATAGTTGGATAGTTTATACATAATTGTCCAATTAATTAAAACGACACACACCAACACCATATATTGCATTCAATGACACCATGCAAGGCATAAAGTTTAGATGTCCTTGAAACCATGCAAAGCTTCATGCATCCAACCATGTCATGCCATATCACTAAAGTAAGGAGCCATGCAACCAATGCCCATGCAACGTACATGGGATGTTCACTAACACAGCTTCACTTCCCATCTTATATTAATTATTTCCAACTGTAATAACATATAGATTTGTAATTACATAGCACCAAATGGACAAAAGAACCGAACAGACATTACGGTATCCCTCTAAGCCATGTTTTAAGTTGTATGTTCATCTACACATGGTCTATAAGGGGCATAAGGTAGCACATGATCATATCTCATATCATATTTAATTAAGAGTTGTGTTATACTTTTCACTTAAAATCTTCTCTAATTATTGATCTAATCTCAAAGAAAAATCTTTAGAATTACCTAAAATTGTAATATAAAGTGAGTGAACTAAGATAATTTAAACATAAAAATATAACAAAATATTTACAAATGTGCATTTTTATGCATATCACTTAAGATAATCAAAGAGTGTAAGAAGCTAGTTATACCTATAATACTTGTTCAAGATATGGATGACTGTAAGTAGTCTAAGGAATAGAAAGCCAAGAGATAAAAAATGGATTTTTGAGTTCCCAAATGTAACATCTCATTTTCCCCATGTTAATGGTTAGAAGCCTATAATACTGAATATGAGAGATATTATTAAGAAATTAGGAAATGCATTTCATGCTCATGCATAATATTAGTATATACATAAGTGAATTTGATTTTTCTGTACACATTACAATGACTATTTATGCACTTATTTGACATTTTCCGGGTATAAATAATTTTTAAATGATTATGATGTGAATAGCGAATATTTGTCTTGAAAATTGATTTTGTAAGTATAAATATTGATTTATAATTTTTGGTGAAAATTTAGAAAACTTTCTAAAATTATGAGTATTTTTGAACTAGAAAAATTGTCAAGTGGCAAGACAATTGATTTATAGTAGTAGAAATAAATGTCAAATGGCAGTTGAAATAATTAGCAAATGGTATTAAGATTTGTTTAGAATGCGATAACGAAAATTGGGTGACAATTGGATCAGAAATTTGGAGAAATTAGTTAGATTAAGAAGATGACTTGTTAATTTGATTTTTAAGTGGTAAGTGTCATAACACATGTCATGACACCCACCAAGCAATTGTTACCTTGCTTTTAACCCACCCATGACATTTTCTTCTTGAAAGACCATCTTTGTTTTGTCTTTCAAATTTTCCATATGCTCTCTTCTTCATCTCTTTCATTTTCTTCATTCACAACTATCTCACTCTCACCATCATCACGTTAAGTTCTTGCTATTCTATACTTTGTTTCTTCAAGATCTTTGTTATCTCTTCATCTTGTTCTAAAAACCTAATCTACCCACCTCCATGTTGATGATCTTATGAGCCATGGAAAGCTAGGGTTTATGTGATTTTGAAGAGTTTGGAGTTTTATCAAGTAAGTTATACATTAATCTTCATGGGTTTTTTGAATATAAACTTATGTAATGGTAGTTTAAAGGTGAAATGATCATGGAGCTTCATATATGCTTTGAAGTGGGTGTAAACATAAAGAGATTTATGTTCTAAATTTTAGTGTGTTAATGTTGTTCATGAGTTGTTTAATAGAAGCATTTGTGATGATTATTTAGGGATGGATTGATTGTGATAATGGTGTTTGAAGTATGCTGGACGTTGATGAACAAATGGATACATCATGTCCTATTTTTGTGTAAATGATAAATAATAGTTTATGATTTGTTTATAGATATTATTGAGTTAAAAATTGAGGTGGGAATGAAGAGGAAATGATGTAAAGTTGATGAACTATGCATAAGATGGTTTGAATGTAACTTATAAAAGTTGAAAATATGGAAAAGTGAAAGAAGAATTGCTGGAGCATGTTAACTGTAGTGTTTTCATGGAACATACATTTGTATTTTATCCATCTCTTGATATGAACATATCTAAATGGGATGATTTTAATCTTAGATTAGACTAGAGACATATGGATATAATTTTCATGAAGGAATTGAATTTGAATTCTATCTCTAAGGGTTTCAAAATTTGGCTTGAATTTGAGTATGGTGTGCTATTGCAGTGTAAGAACAGTTTGTAGTATTTTGGGTGTAACTTGCAGAATACTAAACCAAACTTCATGAAATTAATATCATTAGAAACTTAAGACATATAAAAACATTTGTTTAAAAGAATGTATTGCCTAAATATCTCATTTTTGTGCCTCATTTGCTTGGTCAAAATGGTCATCTGGTAGTTGCATAGAGAGAAATTATCAGGTGAAAATGGTCATCCGATGGTGAATGTGAATGTGAAACAAAATTTGAGCACAAGTGAATAATTGAATACATATGAAGCATTTCACTTCACGAATGCATGATAAAATAACGACAGTTGTGACCAGAGTCGCCAGTGAAAAAGAGCTTGAAACTTAGAATGTGGTAAGAGCCTCTAGCTCACTATATATATATTGAGCTTTATATTCCCAACAGATAAGAGACAGTTATTAATTAGCCCAATATGCACAATAGATACATGATGGTGAAAAAGGCACACAATCACAATAAAGTAATAAATGAAAGTGAACTTCATGAACATTGCACATACAATTTAATATGCAATTATATGAACGATTGAATTGAATTGAATGAACTGTTATGAATGTAAAAAGTGAATAAGTGAATCAAGTGTTATATGATACTATTTGAAAATTGGTGAAAGATGTGCATTATATGATGACGTGAATTGGTTGTGAACTTGAAACATGAACTGTAGGTGTTATGTGTTATGAGTGAGTCACTGATGATGGGTAGCTCACTGAGTTCGCAAAACTCATTAAAATTGCAACGTTGACTTTTTCAAGTGCGAGATAGCAGACTTAACTTCTAAGATAACTTAGAAGAGATTTCGCACTGCTTTTAAATAGAAAAAATGGCTCAAGGGTCGGTTAACTGAGACTGAAGGATTTAGATAAAATTTTGTATAAGTCCTCATTCATATAGCATGTAGCATATTTTGTAATAGTGTTGTAGACTCTGATAGCTCTTCGATATTATATATAAGGACGAAGTATGTAATGCTATATTGTATATTCGGTTTTATGAAATGAAAATGAGGAATTAGGTTTTTAAATAATGTGATATTTATGTTTTAATGATGATTTCATCATCAAGTTAGTAACGTGATTACTCTAACATGCCACCCTTATGGGGTATGTACTCGGATATCCTTCAAAATGTCGGGTATATGTCCTATGAGAGTGGGGTGTTACACCAAATGAGTGACAACTTTCTTAATAAAGAAAGATGTGATATAGTTGGAAAGAAATGAGTTCCAAATAAGAAAATTTAACTTATATTTCTTATTTTTATTTTAACTTTAACCTTTTCTTTTATCAAAATATTTAAGTAATGTTTTCTTTAAGATAATATAATTTATTCATATCTTTAATTCAAAGTTTAAAAATATAATTACCTTATATTCAAATGGACAAATTTGGATTTTAAATATTTAAAAATTAATGAAATTAAATTTGTTAAATATTAAAATCAATTATATAATAACACATAAATCAATTCTTTTGATTTAAACCAATTCAGAATAATTTGATACAATTTAACGTAATCCCCAATTCAAATATTACAAAATATCAAAAATCATACCAAATTAAATTCAACGATGTAATTCAATTCAATTTAAGTCAAAAACTTAAAGATACAATTTGATTCTAAACTTTTTTAATAAGTTATTTTAGTTTGATTCCAAATATCTTAAATTTGTGTCATCAAAAAGTTGTTAACATAAATAATATTTTTGAATTAATTATTTGATAATTAAAACTTTTAGTAATTAATTGAAAACTTTTAGAACGAAATGATCTAAAATATTTGACACATTATCCCAATTAAAAAGAAATTGAGAAGAATGATTTGCTCCGTGAATACGACGTCGTTATCCGGAATCTGCAAGGTTTTAGTTTAAAGCACACTCTTCGCAAGACCTGAAGGCCGAAAGCAAAGCAAATCATCTGAAATCGAAAACCTCCCCCGTAACTGACAGAGATAGATCCGCCGATGAGAAATCAGATGATGAAGTCCCTAAGTTACGTGTTATTAGGTCTCTTGTTGGCGTCATCAGCTTTCGCCGCCATCGATGGTCCCTTCATTCTCGCCAACAAGAAGGCCACCCTTAACCGGCTGAAATCCGGCGTAGAACGCGTCTCCGTCTCCATTGATATCTACAATCAAGGATCTTCGTCGGTCTCACAATTCTTCTCTTGTTTAAATTATGTTCTTTGGTCAGATCTGTTATTTTTCTTTAATTTATGCGGTGTTGACTTTTTCCTTTTGCATGTCCTGAATTTTTTTGATCATATAATTTCTGATTATTTTTTTCTGCTGTGTATTTTATTATTGGATCTTTATTTGATTTTTCGCAGTTTTCCTGTTTCATGTTTTTAAATAGGAGCTCATAACGATATCGGCTTCTTTGTATCTAGGAAGTCGAGACCTGGAGTTAAATATGTCGAAAAGTTTAGAACTGCAGAAATCCAACTTTTCTACTTGTGATAGTGTAATTCTCTAAAGAAGCAAAAGCTGATGGAAGAAATTTTGAGAGATGTGTTTGGGTTGTCCGTGTTTCATTTACTAATCGCTGGGGAAGATGTCAGTTATCATCAAATTTTGATTGATGAACATGCTAAATTAGAGCACAGTGATTAAATGGGTAGAGTCTGGGAATTTAAGATCATTGAAGGTTTCAGGCCAAACAGAAATGCGAGACTTAACAGTAGCGAAACAATACCCTTACAACCTTAAAATTTTATTTTTAAGGAAGAAACTGAGCAGGAGATGGCATAGAGAGTGATGTTAAAAGAGAGTTTTTGGTTTGGTTCATGATTTGAAATTGCTTAATAAACTGTAGTTAATGATGTTTAGTGCCATAGTCTAGCATGTGCTTTAATTCCAAGGGCTATATGAACAGAAAGAAAATAGGTGAGCGGATATGAAGGACAAGTTGGTAAGGGGGAGAAAGAGCACTACAAAAAACATAGGAAGAGAAACAAGGAACAAATAGAGCACTAGGAGATGGAAGCCTCAAAGTCCTCAAGGCTCTAGACTTTTCCTGTAGGAATGCATCTTTATGCTTGTGTTGTTTATTTATCAGAATAAGATGTTGACTTGTAAGATCGCTATCTAGGGTCATTTATCAATGTACAGTAATTCAGTTTGTTGCGCATACTTCATAAAGAATCAAATAGCACTTTTATGACTTTTAGAAATATAAGGGCAATCCAGAAAGTTGTTTTGGGATTATTTTCAACAGTTATAGATCAATTTGGTTCTATATGTTAATGGATTCTTAAAAACTCCTAGGTGAAGTGCTTATAGTAGAGATCTCTGAGTAAATTCTTCTCATCCATTAGTTATATTTATAATTTATTACCATAGATATACTCTTAAGAAACTGCACCTTTGGCACAATAGAACTTGAAATGAATCGATATATCTGATATAAAAAACAGGTCTATCCCTCCACCATTTCTCTGCTTTTATTGGATATAGTTCTTATAATTTGCTTACATTTTTGTGCGGGGTGAGATTGTTTCTTGCATTAAAGTGTTTTGTGTTGTTTTATTTATATCTAAAGGACTGGGTACGATGTAACTCTTGTGGATGATCACTGGCCTCAAGATCTTTTTGAATTAGTAAGCGGGAACACTTCACAGTCGTGGGAAAGACTTGATGCGTGAGTGCTACTTGTTTATTAGGAACTGCATACTTCTGATCCATTCTTTTGTCTTTCCTTGTAAGTCTTTACTTAATTCTTTGCAGTGGTGGTCTCTTGTCACATTCATTTGAATTGGAGGGCAAAGTGAAGGGAGCATTCCAAGGTTCCCCCGCACGAATTACTTTTCGTGTCCCGACAAAGGCTGCTTTACAGGTTATGGACCTTAGCCACCATACCTTCATTTTTCTGCGTCAGCTCATTTTAAATTTACGTCTTTCTCATCTGACTATTATTTGATTTTAGGAGGCATTTTCCACACCCATACTCCCACTAGATGTCCTCGCAGAAATACCTCCCGAGAAGAAGTTTGACTGGGTAAGTTATTCTCTGAAAATATATGTTCTAACATGTCGTTATGCTTATCATTGTTCCCCCAACCCTTCTTTTTGGACTAGACTAAAGCTTGTTTCTTTTGTTGTCTTTTCCTGTGGAATCTCTTTGGGTCTGGCAATCTTTTGCAGGCTAAGGTAAGCATGCACTTCTCTTCAATCTATGCAGTTGTAAACCTGATCACCAAATAGAAGCAATTATTTTATAGTTCTTTATTTTTATTTGTGACGATGCTATAAGCTTGGTCTGTCAAATAAAAGAACGTTATTATTCCTTGATGGATTGTTAAATTTTATGTTTGTTTGCAAAATTAGTACTGTTAGTGATGTTACATTCATTGGTCATATTGGCTGATATTAACTGTTTACCTGACTGCAGAGGCTGTTGGCAAAGTATGGGTCCCTAATCTCTGTGATCTCCATAGTAGGTCTCTTCGTTTACCTGGTTGCTTCCCCATCTAAATCCAGTGCTGCAAAAGGAAGCAAGAAAAAGCGCTGAGACACTATTGCAGTTGTCTGTACCCTTTAAAGACAATATATCAGTGATAATTTCAGGTCATTAGTTGAAAGGTTCTTACCCCAGAAGTGATAACAATTTAAGTTGGAAAATTTGAGTTACGTAGTTTTAGATGAATCAGTTGATTCCTATGCCTAGAGACTAGTTTATCTGCACCGTTATTCATTTTTGCAGCCAACGTCAAATTTTGCAGTTCTCTTACTCTTGTGCTACGTGCTTTTGGATAAAATGGTTGACTTGAAAAGCGTTGGGAAAATTGTTAATTATTGCATGAGGTGGGCTAGTAATAAGGAACTTCTTAATGGTATGGACAAATTTTCTTAATGAACACTTTGATCTCTCTTTCAATAGGTTCTCTCCCAATTCTCTCTGTCTATGTGGTAAACGTAAAGTTGAAATCAATTTGCTAAGATTGAGACTTTTTGGTTTTCTTTTGCAAGTAATTCGTGCATTCACCTGCAAAATACTGCCTCTCTCCTTCTACATCTACAGCCTCTTAACTCCATGGTCGAATACTTCTCTTTTGGCTAAAGTTGATAAAGTTGGCCTGTATCTCTACTTATTCGTCCTGCAAGTAATGAAAACCTGTACACAATATTTCTGCATAGGTCCAAAATGTTCACCAAAAAATGTTCAATTGGTTACTGTATTAATAAATAAATGTTTGTTGAATTAATAGAGGAATCGTGAGTTAATTGAGGCACGATGCTAAAAGAAAATTTAAATGTACTTGACCAAGCATCAAAGAGCTTAGTACAAAAATCATCATCAACAGCCGAGGTTATCCAAAATTGAATTTATAAGGTCTTCTTGCTGATTCAACCTTAAAAGGATCTAGCTTCACTATATACTAACACACAGTTTGTTACCGATACCATTGCACACATAATTTCACAGATTATATTATAGTCAGAATGTGAAAGTTTAATTTGTTTTTTCTAGAGGATCAGAAACATACAAGCCAGGACGTGGCTGCAGCCCGTGTGGATGCGGTAAAACAGAAGGGCACCAACCCATTGTACAAGCCAAGGTAAATTAGGTGTATTATAGGCAATGACTTGAGATTAATTATATCATATCCTTGTACAATTTGGTTTATAAAAGAATAATATACATAAACACTGAGAGATGTGCCTGAACTATATTTTTCCAAGCCATCGCAATCCAAAAAAAAAAGAAAAAACACGACTATAATTGTAGCCATGCCCAAGCTGGTTGGCATTTCAATGAACACAAGCTACATTAGGTGCTAGCTCGTACAAGTGCATGCATGCTGCAATACATAAACAAATGTTAAGACTGATGTGCACTTCTAGCTCAACCTAGCATGCCCTTGCTAGAGTCCTGGACTCCAATGCAACCATTACTTGAGATATTGAGATCATGCCTCACATGCAACTAAAACAAAGAATTCACCTATCAACCTAAAGGTCAAGAGGTTGTGGTTCAAACCCTCAGAAGAAAACATTAAGAAGGTTTGAAGTTGAAAAAACACGGTGATGCCAAAGCTGATTTTCTCATTGTAACATAATAGGCAATGCTCACTAAAAGGTTGCACCTTAATTACAAAAGCAATGGGAAAGATGTTAAAGTTAAAGATGCACACCTTAGAATGATGGAGGCAGGAGTTAGCAGTGCAATGGTTTTTCTTATTGTTTTATTTTTCCAATATTCTGTTATAGTCTATTTTCATTAGTTGACAGTTTTTCTTTCTAGGTAGTTCATTTTAGTCTATTTCCTTTAACTGACATTTTTCGTTGCTGAGAGTAGAATTAGGATAAGATTATTTTTGTGTTTTTTCCTTTACCTAAGGATTAAATAGCTATTAGGGGAAATATAGCTGATTCCTTTCCTAATAGCATTAATTGGACAAGAATACATAAATACTGACTGCACTGTCACTTTAAAAGAGGCAGAAAAGAAAGTTTTCCTACAAGTCTGACGCTTTCATTCTAAAAATGATTCTTAGACTTGACACACACTCCGAAATTTTGTCAACTAATTTCTATGAACTTAATGGTGTGATACCAATATTTTGTTTGTTTAAACCCCAGAAGTGATTCTTAACTCTTGGTACAAACTCTATGAACAATTCCTAGATGTATTCCTTTATTTTAGTTTCTATAATTCTAACTTCCTAAACTACAGCTTATAGGATTCTGTTCCACAACAAGAAACCTTCTAGCTAAAGTAAACACCAAACTGATTTAAAGTGATGCTCAAACAGACTAAGGGCAGGGAAGGGGAAAATAATAAACAAAAGAATTGAAAGATTGTTTCCGTAAGTACCTTTATAAGTTAAAAAAGGTGCAGCCAAACAGATAAGATATCCTAACTGGAGGAGTATATGACCTTTATAAGTTAAGCTTAACAAATCTTTGGAAAGAAAATAGAACCGAGTCTTTTCTACCTTGGTGATGAAAGAACATAAAGTATACAAAGGAAGAGATGAGAATACACCTAGTTTAATCCCTAAGTTAAAACATAATACAATTAGATGTCTAAACAATAAAATCTGTGGATATACTTTTCATTGACTTTTTTTATATGATGCCTGAGTGTAGCCTACCAAGTTATGTCTCAAAGTTGAACTTGCAGTTCTAACTTTTTTTGGCTTCTAATATGTGTCAATGCTTTATATTCCATGTGCAAACTCTTTGTTGACCCAACGATGACAATCCTTGGCATATATGGAAATCCCAAGGGTCCCCAGGATTTCCCTAAAATTATTATCATGGTGAAAATTAAGAGAAAATAAGGGTTTTTGTTAGAGACCAACTACTCTCACAAAAAAACTCCACCTAAACAGCAGAAAGCATACACTACCAAAAAACACACAATAGCAGTAAAATAAAGAAGATGATGAAATCAAGATGAAGGAATACTGAAAAGTGTTATTCCATAGCTAGACTTGGAGAGCTAGCTAAATCTCCATACGATCACCAATCATCCAATCATAACCGAATGCTTAACCCATTTCCTCTAACAACCTTTTATTCCCTTCCTCTAACTAACTTCCACATGACACATCTATCTCTCTCTCCCTAATTCCCCACTTTACCCTTACAACCCTCTCAAAAATTCCCTGCATTCGTATTCCTCCTCTTGCTATATTTCTGCTGAAACCTAGTCTCAACAGTTTTCTTATACATAATTGTGACGAAATCGATGCTAGTGAAGATATGAATGCTAATGACAGTATTGGTGTGAATGAAAATAAAAGACAAGCAAACCATATTGGTATAGTAAATGACTTGAACATAAAAGACGCCAATAGGTTACTTGTTGCAATAAGAATTTTGCAGCCATACAAGCTTTTCAAAGTTAAAGATTTTAAAATTAAAATTGCAACTTGAATAAGAACTCACTTTGCAGTCAACGCTATAGATCAACCAAAGGTTAACGGTAACAAGAGTTTAGTTTCTCTCAAACAACTTATATTCCTAAGAATAGGCATCATCCCGCAGAGAAATAGAAATTCATTCAAGTTACACTGATATAAATTTGACGGAGAATATTTTATTGGTTCAATGAGTACTACAAAAGCAATATCCAATACAAAAGAGAAACAGAGTACATCTACAGTTCAAGTAACTTAAAAAGTAAGATATTCGAGGAAGTACTACTTTGAAAAGGTATAACAAAACCCAAATGCAAATCTCAAGGCCAACTCCACATCAAAAGTCGCTAATACTAAATAACTATCCTAAATTCAGTTACCAACTAACCTGAATCAAATTACTCATCACTGTCATCCTCCTCCTCGTTGCCTGGAAAGTCATTAGCGAGATAAACCCCGGGATGGACTGATCGTCGCCGGGTCCTCGATGGCAAAATATTATCCAAATCGACCTCAGCCAGCGGATCATCGTCTAGCTCACTCCCATCATCACTCGAATCATCATCTTCGTCGTCGTCTTCTTCATCATCGTCATCAGTATCGTGTTCTTCAATCATTATCCCCTTCCCCTTCCTATCCACCGTCACATCTTTTCCATTTACCTCCTCCTCTTCGTCGTCGTCTTCTCCTTCTTCTTCGTGCCCATTTGCCTCCATCTCAGCGTTTTTGATGTTAACTCGGGGTTTCGAAGAATTGAGCCCAGAATTGGTGGTACAAGCCTCTACACTTTGATTCCCGTTCTGTGCCACTTCCGATGGGTTATGTTCATGGCCGCTGTTGCCGCTGGTGGTTAAAGATTGAATCTTTTGAGCTTTGATTGAGTGTAAACACTCAAATTCTTCCTCTGACTCTTTGTTTTCACAAATTGGATCGAGTTTGCGCTTGGTAGGCAATGTGAGCTGATCTTGATTCTCGATTTCTTCCATGGATTTGATTCTCAGAGGCTTTTGGATTGGTTAAGGGTTTAATAGGAGACTCTCAGAATTAGGGTTTTGAGAACAAATATTCTTTAAATAATAATAGAACTAACCCTAAGTCAAAATTCGATGCCAGTCCTGCTCATGCATTTAATTGATAAAATAAGCCCCATGTATTGTATGTTTACTAAGCCAAGGTTACAGCTTACGACAACGAGTTATATTTCGTTTGGGAACTTGGAATGATTGCTCGGAATTGGTTATCTGTTATAATTTGTAAATGATAATTGTATCAGATTCAGAAGTGTAACTTGATTTTAAAATAGTAACTTCTCAAAATAAATTATTTAGAATAAATGATAATTGTATCAGATTCAGATGTGTCACTTGATTTTAAAATAGTAACTTCTCAAAATAAATTATTTAGACACATCTGAATCTGATACAATTATCATTT
>JANSVA010000007.1:22001682-22029182 GCA_025504915.1 Erythroxylum reticulatum | reverse complement strand
TCTATGGTGACTCCTTCGGCTTCCTCTCTTTTTCTTCCATCAGCTTCTTCTCTTCTTCTTTTTGTTGGGTCTAAGTTATTATTATTGTTTCTCATAATGAAACCTCTCTGGTTTTGCCACTATTGACCTCTATTTCTTACTAACTTCTATTGACCTCTGTTTCTTACTAACTTCCAAATTTATATATTTTCCTAACTTCTGTGATTTCAAATCTAACTTCTATAATTTCTCTTGTTCACTCTATAGTTAGATATACAACTAACAGTAGTCTTATCGCTCTTGCTGATAAAGAAAAAATTGTAAGAATCATTTATTATTTGCTAAGTGAATATAGTTTTACATGTTTCAACATCGTAGTCATATAAGATTTATTATTTGACAGACAATGTTAGTAGGCAAACACTAGCTTTTCAATGCATCTACATAGAGTCGTGTTAGGCAAATAGTGCTAATTTGCTTCATGAAGAGGTAATTCTTTCCCATTCTTATATTCAGTTAAAATGTATACGACCTTAGTTACATCATGTTCGTGCGATTGGAATTTGAAGATTTTATGTTAATGAGGATTATGCTCCAAAAGTTGCAGCAATTTTTCATCTTATTTACATCATTCATTGATCACTCTTTATTTAATTAGTCTCAAATTTTTCTACTGCTTATGATTCTTGGTAGATATGCATGTTTTTGGTTTGATAATTTGATATTCCTGTGAATTTTTTTGATGCCTTATTTGTTTATGCATCTTTTAGTATCCACTTGAGTATTGCACCTAAAGTAAAAAACTGAGGAAGGCCACTCAATATGTAGCTCATACTGGTTTTTACAGTTTATTTGTTTCAGTTTGTCTTTTCCATTTGTTTGAAAAATTTTTTCCCAATTCCTTCTAAAAGTTTAACAACTTGGTTTGGTTATTATTATTGTGCAAGAAAAACGATATTGCACCCTTTTCCTATTATTGGTTACAGCAAACCTCCTAGGAAGGGGAAAAATATAACTAATGTTGGTAGATTTCAATGATGTTAATACACAAGTAAATGCCCATGTATATTTTAAGGATGTCAAACTTTAGCAGGTATTCATCTTATCTGTTAAGCTTTCTTGACTTGATGGATAAAAATCTGAATGAAGAGGTTATTTCTACTTTTGAGCATGCCATCAATGTTTTAGATATTTCCTACCTTTTTGTGTACCTGTTTGCTAATATTAAGTTAACAAAACATAATTTTAGATTGTTGATGGTATAATGGTATTTCAATTATGACATTGTTGATGTTATAATGGTATTTTAATTATGACATTGGAATTGGAAATCACTTGTCTAATAGCTTTAAACTCATACATTTATTTGTTTTGTTCAAAATAAAGATCTACGTCAGTAAAAATCTACTTTTCATTAATTAATATTTTTGCTATAATTCGTGCTGTCAGCAATCCTAATTATTTTCTATTATGATATTAAATGCAGCAGTTGGAAAGATCAAACCACCCTTAGTATGAAAAACATTCCATGGGAAAATTTACCTCGATGATTTTTGTAGGCATTGATATTGTTACTACTTAAGGATTTATCATATTGCTGTTTTATGTGTTCTTTTGTCATTTTGTCATTTTGAATCCATTATAAATTAAGATTAATTTAGATTCGCAGAACATCATGTTTGTACTTCCAAACATTATGTTTTGTCCTTCCAAAGAAAGTTGTATGGTTTCATCTATTCTTAAATAGATGTTTGGCGCTATCAAGTTTAAATATATAATTAAAAAATATATCATTAAATATTGATTCAAATTAAATTATTTAAAATTGTTTTCTATCGGATTGTGATTTACTTAAAATTTTGGAGATAAAAGAATACATCTAAAAACTTAAAAGTCAAACATAAATAAAATGTAGTCTATACTATAATTATTTGTGATCATAATTCTTTAATTTATTCGCACTATGTCCGAAGAGAAAGGGATAGGCTTGAACAAATACAAACAAACAAGATACATAAAAAAGAGATATAACTCTTACAAGAAATTGGTTAAAAGTTTTAACAAAGTTAAAATTAACTAAATTTGCTGTTGACAAATGTTATATGAGATACAACAATCAAAGCCACATTTTAAAAAATAAAATTTAAGATGCCTCACAGGTGTGACATGTTAAGTCACTCCCGTAGGAATAGGTCTCACGGGCGTGACTTAAAATATCACATCTATGACATACAACATTTTCATCAATTTTCCAATTCTTTCCTTCAACCTTTTCGTTGTTACTAACATTAACCTTCTAATCTTGCAAAAAAAAAATCCAAATTTTCCAACAAATAAGCTACATCACATCAAACAACATAATCTTCCTACAAATATGGGGTCAATTTCGGCAGACAATCTTTTGACAGCTAAAATCTTTCAACAGATACATCGTCAATTTCCACATACAATCTTTCAACAGATACACGGATTTAATTTTATAAATGAAATTTATTCAAAGAATATTCAACAGATAGGCCGTCCATTTAATGTTATGAATGAATTGTTTTTGGTTGGTGGCAATTAAATCTAAAATAATTAATTTTTCTTTCAACTTATTACATATGTGTTCGTTATCTAAACTTATTACAAATCCATTCGTTATCGTTTAAATTTTGTTTATCAGCAATTACCTTCGTAAAATCTTCCACAGTATTTACTTTTTTTTCTTTGTATTGTTTTACTTGCTCAAAATGAGCAACAAAGAAGTAGTATATGAGCTTAAAGATCTTCCCCAATCGATTCAGAAAAAAAAAAAAGGGATGTGCTTCATTATCTAACGAAGCACTCCTCTCTCACAGAGTTAGCTAAGATCTTTGTCTTTTTCTACTATTTTATTTATGTTTCGTTTTTTATGGACGAAGAAGCAAGATTATATCAATAATGAACAAAATAGGTATTGCCATTAACATTATTTCTGATCACATAATTTTTTTTAATAACTCTTATATTGAACGATTCCTGAAAGCTAACGATGACAACATTAAGTTGACTACAAAAAAATTAAAGGCTTGTCTTTCCTAGAGAGAAAGCATATTTATCGGTAATGTAACAATACCTTTTTATTATAATATTATGAATGCAATTAAATTTTCTTACATATTATGTTTTTAAAAATACTTTTTATTATAATATTATGAATGCAATCAAATTTTCTTACATCTTATGCTTTTTAAAAATAAATCCTTTTTCTATTTCTTCCATTATAAATGAATGTTGTATTTTTCAAAATAAAGGAAGACAAATATTGCTTCATAGTCTATTGGGTATTGATTTTTTACTTTATGTTGTTGGTTTTCTCTTTGAAAGGTAGAGAACTTGACAGTATATGAATTTTCCACTGAACAGAAGGATTCACTTACATTGCGAGTTGCAATAAAAATTCCAGGCCTGTTTTGGTAATTTTTAACTTTAACAATTACCTTTTATTCAGTTTTTTATTTTTTAAAACTGACAGAAATTATCGACAATATTGTTTACATATATTTGTTCTAAATTTTGTTTTTGACATTTCTTACGTCTAAATTCGTTTTAAAGTTTTATTCTTCCTTTATTTTGCTGTTATTTGAAGATTTTTCGTCTTAAACAAGATTATCGGAAGTTCAGTTCACGAAAATTGTAAGTTAAATTATACGTGTGTTTCAATTTTTATCCTCCTTAATTGATTATTAATCATATTAAAAATTATATCTTTTGTTTCAATTTTTATAGGTTCACACAGTTCATTACGTTTACTTTGGAAGTTGTCGTATCAACCATGCAAAAAAAGCTGTGAACAATTTGTATTTCTTTATGATGCAAGTATGTTAATTCTTTTTCCAAAAATCTATTGATAACTTATAAAAGTATTCTTTACACCTTATCCATCATTGTCACATGTGTCACTTATTTAGTCACAGCCTTGAATTTTATTATATATTTCTGTACCTATAATTTTTCTTACTTTTTCATCACCCATTATTGTCCAACTTCTATGCACTTACCATCTAATAAGCACATTAATGACGACAACACTTTTTCATCACCCATTATTGTTGTCCAAGCTTTGTGACTTATATTAATTATTAACCATGCATTATTAATTATTATTACTATATTATTAAGTACTATATATTAATATTAAGTATATATCTTAGTCATAACTATTCATTATTAATTGTTTATTATTATTGAGTATTATATATTAATATTAAGTATATATATAGCTTTTCACGGTTATGACTAATGTTGCAACCGTGAATTGCATATTAATTATTATTATTATATTATTAAGTACTATATACTAATACTAAGTATATATATTAGTGACAATCTTGCATTATTAATTGCTAATTATTATTAAGTATTATATACTAATGTTAAGTATATATACAGCTCTTCACGGTTGGAACTAAACTATTAAAATTAATTATTTTAGTTCATTGTTATTTATTATTATTTATTAGTTAATACTTAATTATGTTCTTATTAACTATCTAAAGTTTTTTAATGCCTTCATGTTATTATTTATTAAGTATATATATACTAAGTAGACGAATACACGTTTTTATATTGTTATTCAATTATTAATTTAGTTTTAATTAATGCTGTTGTCTATTTTGCATTGTGAATTGATAGTTTTCTACTAAAAACCATTTAATTAGATTTAGATCATTGACTTCATTTAACTTTGTCATATGTTCTCTTATAATTTTGTTTTTTAAAATCTTTTCAGGCTTTTTTAGGTCAACTTTAACTTTCATAAATGTACTTTTACTGAGATTGAAAATTGTTGCCGACTATTACACGTCCAGACTTTACAGAGCTTTTGCAATTGACCCACCATCTTTGTTTTCTTATCTATGGAAGGTAATAATGTTATTTATAAGCCTCCTATTTATATGCCTAATTGTTGTTTATTTTATCTCGCTTTTAACATCTTTATGAAAAATACTCATTTTTAAGACTTTCTTAACATAAATCAACCTATTAATATTAGCCCAGTTATGTTATACTTTTTACCTTCTTCTTGTTATTTTTCTAACGCGTTGTCTCCTATTTACTTATAATTCAAATCTTCATTGTTATTACAGGGTGTTTGACCATTTGTTGAATTTTCAACAATCACCACAGTGGTATGTTCACTAGACTTTAAAGAATCATTATAATTCTATAATTCACGCAATCATTTGCAAGTACCTTCTCTTTGATTTCACCCTTCGTCCATAAGATCAAAAATTAAAAATGACTTGTCCTCATTAAGGTTTTCCTTTGCTGTGTTGCAACATTCTAACTCAGCCAAACCATGGTATCTTATCTTAACTAGCCTAGCTTCTTTAAATAGGGTCCACTAGCAAGTCTCCTTTGAGCTCAGCACATATTGACCCATTGAATGCAAGATTTATCTCCTTTGCGTCACCCAGTGGTAGAATACGAGGGTCAAACATCAACTGTTATGCAACGATTACTAACAAAACTTTATTCCCATCGATTCCCATTCCACATCATCTCACCACAATTGAGTCGATTAAAATTGTTGAACTATAGACCCCACAACCCTCTTTTTTTCAATCACCCGCCATGTTTTTGTTTTCTAAAAAACCTGTAAATCTAACAACTCTAACAAATCTTTCTTACCATTCATAAAATTTTACAGAATCCCTTATGACGAACGCATTTACAGGTCAAATATCTGACCACCGCTTGGTGGTCTTGTGTCTATCATGCCACCTTATCTCAAGTGACGTCACATATCTGTATCACATTGATTTTTAAAAAATAGTTAAGTTGAATACATTGCAAAATCTTGTTCATATTATACTGAAATCCTTTTGTCTACTAGAAGATCATTTACTCTTGTTTGTATTATAATGAAGTCCTTTTGCCTACTACAAGGCGATGTACTTATTCTTTTTACTGTTTTTATATTAACAAAATAATAATTTTTAAGTCCTACATTATGGCAAAATATATATTTTTAAAAAATATAAAGAAGACCATTAGCATTTGAATTAATATAACTTATTTTATATTAAAAATTCACATTTTCCAAGATTAATATCTAATTATGATGTTTTTTAATGCATAATTTATGATTTATTATATGTTTTATTACAAAATAAATACTCAAATTAGACAAATCAACATTTTAGAAGTGTTGTTATGTATGTTAAAACATTATTATCTTTAAAGTTATTATGAAATTGACCTTTAATACATATTAAAATTTCATAGTTACTGAAATCTATATATTATTTTCAATTATCTATAAATCATAATTTATGGTTAGTATATTTGCAGAGAAATGCTATGTACCTCACCGTTCACCATTTAACATACCTCTCGAAATTACTATATAAATTTAATTGATTTATAATGTCTAAATCATATTATAAGGATATTGTAGAAAATTAGTCATGTAAACAAATTATTTTGGTCCTTTAATATATATTAAAATTTTGTTGTTATTTTTAATATACAATTATTTACTTTTTATAACGCATTATTTATCATTTATTATAAACCACCATTCAACCGTGAAACGCCCCATTTAAGTCACACTTGTGACTTCTTAAATCACAACCGTGATAAGCAACATTTAAGTCACGGTTGTGACTTAACAACTCACAATCATGACTTATTTTAATTTAACTGAAAATTCTTATTATTTTAATTTTAACTAAAATTATTATTACCTTCAATCATCTTCTGTATAGCATTAAAACACACTTTCACTTATAATTAATGAGAGTTGTGAATTAAGTTTTAATTTTAAATAAAATAACTAATCATCTCTCCAATTTAAGTATTTAAAATTCGCAATATTATAACTCCCAATCATTTCACTTTAAACTTTATTATTAATCATATTAGTTGCTCCGAATTAAAAAAATACGATAGCGCAAAAATTTATTATATTACACCAAATCTTTATTGTTGTTAAATAAAATTAATTACAAAATTTATTAGGATACATGACACATTTTAACTCATTATTTATTATATCTGACAGTTGATGGAAATAAAAGCAAACAATAATCTTTACTCAGTATTTTAGAAATAATTTTTTATGACAATTAATCCTGCTGTTTTTTCATCACTTTGACAATCTAACTTTCAGTTGTAAATAATCTATCCTGTTATATATATTCAATAGAAATGAAACAAATAAAAGTAAATTAATAATTAAATAATAATATCAAAAGAAATGCCTATATATAATTAATAAATCATAATATGAAAGGATCGATAAATTTTAGATACTTAATAAGAAAATAATTCCAAATTAAGTAATAACTAATAATAAATAACAATCAACTTCACATAATTAATTTAAATATGACAAAAATAAAAAATAAATTAATAATTGAATAATAATATCAAAAAATGCGTATATATACTTAATAAATAATAATATGAAAGGATTAACAAATGTTAGATAGTTAATAAGAACATAGTTCCAAATTAAGTAACCACAACTGTGAAGACATATATATATATACTTAATAATAATTAACAATTAATAATGTAGGTTATGAATAACATATATACTTAATATTAATATATAATACCTAATAATATAGAAATAATAATTAAATTTTACTAATTAATAATGTATGGTTAATAAAGTTCATGGAGCTTGGAAAATAAGGGGTAATGAAAAATTAACAAAAATAATAGTTACAGAAATATATCTAATAACATTCAAGGCAGCCGTGACTAAATAAGTCACATTCATGACAATAACAGGCAGGGCTTAAAGAATCGAAGTCGTGGGATGAAAGGTACAGTGGGATGGAAACTGTTCATGTGAAAAAGCTTTGCAACAAAAAAAAAAACAAAATAACATGCACGACTTTGACTTAACGAGTCACAACCGTGCATGAGTCACAGCTAGGGCACAGTCGTGACCATATACTTAATACACTTAATAATCATCAGAAATAATAATAATAAAATAGCTTTTTACGCCAACTTTTAAACGTAATCATAATTTGTTCATGCATGCATGCACGAATTTTTTAACGTAAACTTTTTGACATTACCCTTATTTGTTTAATTGATTGAATTATAATTAATAATTAATAATTAATAATAACAATTAATTAATTAATTCTAATTTAATTAAAATATATTAGTTAATAATATTGTTATCTTCGACCCTTATTATTGTAATTTTAACTAACATTTAAATTTAATCATACAGATTTATTGTAATCTCTTGAAAATAATTCTAAAACACAATCATAAGGATAGATAGTTTCATTATATTCAAATTGATCAATTGTAATTTTATATATACAGTGAAATGATACATGAACAGATGGTTTATTCCCTCATATAATTCTAAATCTTATATGGTATCAAAGCCTCCGACTAACGTCTTTTGTTTTCGATCCCAATCCCAATGGCCACAATTATCAACACCATCGCTAATGAATCCCACCAGATTATCACCATTAACTCAGCTGCTCAAGCTCCTTTGAAGCTTAATTCAACCAATTATCTCACCTGGAGAATGCAATTTAACAACCTATTTATAGGCTATGATTTATTAGGCTATATCAATGGTATAAAGAGCTACCCACCAGCCACCACTACCACCAATGACATCCCTGTACCAAACCCACATTATCAACTTTGGATCTAATAGGACCAACTGATTTTGAATGTGATAATTGGTGCCTTATCACTAACCATTATACCATTCATTGCATATGCAAACACCTCGAAAGAGGCTTGGGAAATTCTAGCCAAGACTTATGCAAAAGCATCAAGAGGAAAACAAAAGCAAGTAAAAGCTTAGCTTAAGAAAATTACCAAAGGGCAGATGTCTATTATTGAATATATGCAGGCCATCAAGACCAAAACTGATGAACTTGCTTTCTTAAAAGTTCCGATGGACCAAGAAGATATCAATGATAAAGTTCTTGAAGGATTAGGTGAAGCGTACAGTAAAGTGGTCCACAATGCCAATGCCAGAGATACGCTTATCTCGTTTGATGAATTGCACAAGAAACTCATCATTGTTAAAGCTGAGCTTTTTGTAACTGTCACTAATCATTTCCCAACAACAACAAATTATACAAACAAATCAGGAGGCCAAAAGCATCATCCTACTCAGCAGAATCAAGAAATGAATCGGTCGCACCCTCATCACTATCCGAATACTTATCATCATAATTTCCAGCATAATAATCAGGCCAATATTCGACCACCCTATACATAGATTCACTCTATGCCAAATAGATCCTATGCTAACAACAACAATTGGATTCAGTCCAATTCTTAGTATCAGCCAATGCCATACTTAGGAAAGTGTCAGATTTGTAGGGTACAAAGCCATAGTGCCAAGCATTGTCCTTCATTCCGAATTGTTTCTGCTAGCTCCAACTCTGCACCACCAAGAGCCAACTATGCTACTGCTTCAAACCAAAATCAGTGGATCCTCGACTCTGGAGCTTCTCATCATTTGACCACTGGCTTGTAGAACCTTGCTATGCACACTCCCTACACAAGCAATGAAGATATCATGATTGGCGATGGTTTAAGGCTTAATATAAGTCATACAGGAAGTGGTACAATACATGCAAAAAATAGACCACTAAAATTGGATCAAGTTTTATGTATACCTGAAATGAAAAAGAATTTAATTTTAGTTTATCAATTCTATGTTTCCAATAATGTTTCTGTAAAGTTCGCACCTCTCTCTTTTCTTATGAAGGAACTAATAACAGGGAGACCACTTCTCAGAGGTGCACCTAAAAATGGACTATATGAATGGCTAGCTACATCATCTCCAAAGCTAGCCCTCTCTACCACTACCGCAACTCTCACAGATTGGCATTCTAGGCTAGGACACCCTGCCAAATAGATAGTCATCCACGTCTTATCTCATTACAGTAATCAGTTCAATTATCGTTTAACTCAATCCAGTACTCATTGTAATTTATGCTTGACAAATAAAAGTCACAAATTACCTTTTTCCAAGTCTACTCTTATGTCTACTAAGCCATTAGATGTCATTTTCTCGAATGTATGGACTTCTCCTATCTACTCTCACGACAATTGTAATTACTATGTCATTTTCATTGACCATTTTAGTAAATGCACATGGTTCTATCATTTACAAAGCAAATCTGATGTTCATGCTGTATTTACTAGGTTCAAAGCCATTGTTGAAAAGTTCTTTGACACATCTATTAAGACCTTATACACCAAAAATGGAGAAGAGTATATTGCCCTTTCATATTTCCTATCTAAAAATGGGATTTCCTTCCAAACCACACCACCTTATACTTCTGAGCATAATGGCATAGTAGAAAGGAAAGACCTACACATTGTCGAGACAGGTCTAACCCTACTAAGTCATGCATCAATGTCTTCATCCTACTGGCCACAAGCTTTCTCAACGGCAGTCTATCTAATTAATCATATGCCTACAGCCACCTTAAACATGTCCAATCCCTATTACTATTTATTCCACACAAGTCTAAACTATTCTAAACTTAGAATTTTTGGTTGCTTGTGTTATCCTTGGTTAAAGCCATACACGTCTAACAAAGTAGAACCAAAATCCAAGCCTTGTGTGTTTGTAGGATACTCACCTTCTCATAGTGGATATCATTGTCTTGACCCTAAAACATCTCGCCATGTCAAATTTGTGGAAACTGCGTTTCCATTTGCTAATTTACCACAGGAAACAGAAACACCATTAGCTGACCATTCTGTAACTTGGATTCCACCCACACTAAGCCTTCCAAAAACATATATTTAAGGCATTGCTTCTTTTCTATTTCAGTAAACAAGAGTTGTCGACGGTCTGTAAGTTCTTTTGTCCTTCATCATATGTTGTTCAGTTTATTAAAATTTTTATCAATTTACTGATTAATAAAGTTGTTTTTCCATATGTTGTTTATGGAAAAATCCGTCACCAGTGTGACTCAACAAGTCAAGAGCAAAGAAAGTTTCTCGAACATGTCATACTGGTGACATTCATTTTTATATCGTTTTATTTGCATCAACTTCTTAATAGAGTTGACAACACATATATATTACATATGTCCCATTATATAATCATGATTATAATGTTGTATAAAATATATAATGGAGCTATTTTCTATATTTTTCATCAACTGTTATAGAAAAATCCCAAGCCTCACTTAGATGAAGTTTTTAACAAAGTTGAGAATAGGAATTAAATGCATCACATTAAAGGAGCAGACAACGGAAATAAATAAAATGTCTCCCATTATATCATGTTAATTTTTCATTCATTGTTATTATCTTAGGTAAAATATATAATGAAATTGTTTTCTATCTTTTTCATCAAATATTACACGAAAATCCCAACCCCGTGATTTGCATGGAATTCTTAACAGAGTTGAGAACAGTAATTATGTGTCTCAGATTGTGTCCTTTATTATCATTATGTTGTTATTGTTATTATGTTGTGTAAAATAAATGATAAATAATTTAAATTTTTATTTCCAGATTTAATCTTTCAAATATGTCTTCTGAAATCATTTTTAATAAGTTTTCTTATCATTGATCCTTTCACTATTCAGGTTTGTTTTATTTTGTCAAATATTTTTGCATATAAAATTATATTTTATCCGTACCATTTATCAAATATGATCGTTACCTTCTTCCTTTATTAACCTATATCAATTATTAAAGCAATATTTTAAATATACAATTTTACCCTTTTAATATACTCAGTTACATCATATAGGTATAAAATAACTTTTTTTCTTGTAATCCTTTATTAATCTCACACTATATGCGAACAATATTATTATGCTGACCTTTTCAAATTTTAACTTCTTTGTTAAATGTGTGGTTCGTTAAATGTGTGGTTCGTTAAATGTATAGTGTTATATTCACCAATATAGTTAATATTATTGCCTCATATTTTTATCATATCATATTTCACATTTCCAAATTTTATAAAACATTTATTAATTTTACAAACCCTCATTCAATAATATTAATAATATATATTTTACATGTCTCATTCAATAATATTAATAATACATATATTTATATATTTCTTTATTTAAAGTTATGTAAATGTTCCTAGTACTGATATTATAATATTTACAAAATATATTATTAATTGATACATAAAGAAGGCAGATGTTGTTGAAGAAATGATTAATAATTTTTTAAATTATTGTTAGTTGTTTTTAGTTTTGTTATACTCTTTTCTACATTTAGAGATGGATAGAAATGCCAAGAGACATCAAAAGTACGCTAAAATGCTAGAAAATGAAAAAAAATTCTTACAATAACGTAGAGAAGCTCGTGTTGCAAAAAAGAGAAACACTACTTTGCCTTCTTTATACCAAACAATTGGTCATCAAACTTTCCATTCTACCATTGATAGCAAACCTTTTGTTGATTAAAGTTGTATTCATTAATCTAGTAGTCAACTAGCACAAAATCGATTAATCAATTTTAACGTTGATCATGTCGATGCAACTCATTCTTCTCTCTAAGTAGAAGAAAGTCTTCATACATCATCATCAGTTAAAGTATCTAATATCACATGTCATAATTTAGATTGCCCAACTATATCTTCCTTTTCAATTCAACCTAGCTTAATGATGTCTGTTAAAGAACAAGGTATAAATCTTATTATTTGTATTCTTTCCACTTTTTTATTGTTACTATAGAAAGTTATCAACCTTTTTCTAAATCTTTCAAGGGATAAATTGTCATCATTCTTTATCAAAGTTAGAATTTCTGCAAAATTTATCTGTTGAGCCCTTATAGCTTCATCTTATTCCAAACTGTGAACATTACCATGCAAAGAGATTTTATTTAAAGCCCCCATCATTTTGTTATTCGTCAGGCAAGATTTGCATTGTCGCTCCGCAAACTCCGTATGCTCTGAAACAATTATTTATTGGTAATGATGAGGAATCTGAACATTTCAGGAAAAATGTTCGTACACATAATAACAATATGGATTTTACTTCGTATGGAGCTAGGTATGATCGAGAACTAACAAAAAAATAAGAATGGCATTTATACATTTCGTGTTCAAGGTCAAGTTTTTCATTTTCTTAACAGTTTACTTTTAGCAACTGATAAGGTATCTAGTATCCAACTCTATTTCCCTGATACTGACGAGGAACTAAAAAGAAGGACTAAAAGTTGTGATAAACTTTGTGAGGATACAATAAAACTAATTATGGAAATTCTGCAAGATAATCCCTATGCCAAATTCTTCTAAGATAATCCCTATGCCAAATTCTTCTAAAGTCTCAGGGACATTCCCATGCTTAAGAATCATACAACAGTTTTGAGGTGTTATCCAGGCCTTGATCAACGTGTTTACAATGTTCCTAGTGCATCACAAATGGCTGTTACATGGACTGAGATCGATGATGAAAAGATCGATAAATGTCCTCACATTTAAACCTATACTCACTCGACTACAAGTTATAGAATCCGATCTTACTATGTATATTATGACGCCCTTTAATATCCTTTTTTATTTCCTCGTGGTGAATCTCGATGGCATCGTGAAATTAAGTGGTTAATTTCAAAGAGAAATAGAAGCAATATTTTAGATGAAGAATCTAATGTTAATTTTAGCTCTTTTACTGATCCACTTGAATTATTTACTATGGAAAACACATGTAAGTTTGTCTTTTCCTTTTTCCTTTTTAGATTATTATTTCTTCTTACCATTTAATTTATCATATTTATTTTTTTACTATTAGTTGCTAATCAAGAATACTATGAAGACGGTACTGTTTCTGCTAGAGAGTACTATTGTTATCAGCTCCAAATAAGAGAATATGATGAATCTATGTTGCTTCATAGCTTAAGAATGCTTTAACAATTTGTTGTTAGAGCTTACATAAAGATTGAAACATCTAGACTTGATTTCCATAGAAAAAGACAAATTGAGATAAGGACAGTGATACTGCAAAGGGTTTTGGACAGTATTATCGTTGGTCAAACAAAAGGTTCTAAAATTGGTCGTCGAGTTGTGCTTCCAGCTTCATTTGTTAGTGGTCCAAAGGACATGAAACAAAATTAACTTGATGCAATGACTCTAGTGCAAAAATATGGAAAACCAGATATTTTCCTCACCACGACTTGCACCCTCTATGAAAAGAGATTCAAGATAATCTTAAGTTTAATGAGAAGCCACAAGATAGGCCAGATTTATTGACTAGAGTTTTCAGAGCTAAATTTGAAATTCTTAAAAATGAGCTGATAAAAAAAATCTTTGGAGACATAGCTGCATATGTTTATGTTATTGAGTTTAAGAAGTATAGATTCCCTCATGCTCATTTGTTATTGATACTTATGCTGCATTCTAAATTGCTGAATCCAGATTCTTACAATCATATCATATCCGCTAAAATTCCATATCGTAATTAAAATTTACGGTTATATTCTCTTGTCATTAAGCATATGATTCATGGTCCTTATGATTTTATGAATAAAGATTGCCCTTGTGTAAGAAATGGTCCGTGCGAGAACCATTATCCTAAAAATTTTGCTCCTTTTACTGTTCATGGTGAAGACAGTTATCCATGTTATAGACGAAGAGATGATGACCAAAAAGTCAACATTTGTAGACATGAGGTCTATAATAGATGGGTGGTTCCATACAATCTGTACCTCTTACTGCTAATTGATTGCCACATAAATGTTGAAATTTGTTCCACTGTGAAACTTGTTAAGTACTTATATAAATATGTCTTCAAGGGTAATGATCTTTTCAATTTTAACATTGTCGATCAAAAGACCACAACTGATAGTGATGAAATCAGTAATTTTTAAGAAAGTCATTAGATTTCACCTCATGAAGCTTTTTGACATATTTATGATTAGTAGAGATTAATCCATCAATTTATATACTCCAGGTTCATCATCTAGATCAACAGTTTATTTCCTTTGACAAAAATGCAGATCTATTTTATTTGTTAAGAAAAATTGACTTCTCCAAAACAATGCTGACTGAAATTTTCAATATGAATTTGATAAATAAAAAAGCAAAAAAATTTGAAATGTTTATATAGAGATTTTCTACAACATTTTGTTTGGAATTGAAAGACAAAAACATGGTCTAAAAGAAGTCGAAAGAAAGTGATAGGAAGGTTGGTTACTGTTGACCCTAAAGAAGGAGAAAGGTATTACTTGAGGTTATTACTCACACATGTTAAAGGACTAACATCATTTGATAACTTGTTAACTGTAGATGTGGAAAAGCAAGCTGTTGTAGGGAGGTTACGCTGAAGTTGGGACTGCTATCATCTGATTTTTATATATAGCAAACTCTTGAGAAAGCTATTTTATTTCAAACACTTATTTCACTTAGACTTTTATTTGCTACACTATTGCTCTATTGTTCACCGACAAACCCTAACCAGCTCTGGGAAACATTCAAAGATGATATTTGTTTTGATTACTAACATGCTTCCTCCTATCATGCATGTACATGTGAGGACGTTACAAGAATGGCCCTTCAAGACATTAATAAATCTCTAGAAACAATGGGAAAAATCTTAAGCAATTATCATTTTACTGATTATCGCTTTGAGGTTGCCTATCACAAACATGTTGAAAAAGAAAAACAAAGTGAGAAGAATATACAGGTTGATTGGTGACAGTTGTCGCCTGCAACCAAATATAAAAAGAAACCAACTTTCTACAACACAAATTAATGTAATAGTGGAAAGTTCACGAGAAATTCAGACGTTAATAGTTATGCAACAAAAGGGGGTTTTAATTGTGAATTAAGCAGAATTTAATTCAAATACAAAATCGAAAAACTAATAACAAAACAATGAGAATTTAATAATCAATAGAAACAAATCTTAGTTTCTGGTCTCCTTCATTATTGAACTTGCATTTATCATTGACACTAAAAATAACCAATTTATTAATTAAGCATTCGTCATGGTAAATTTCTTTACTTATTTTCTCTTATGTTTAGTTGACCAAAACATGCATTTGAATTAACCCTTATTAATCAATAACTTGGATACGATCTCAGATTTAATTAATTAATAGCTTTACAAATTAAGAAAATCGATGAACTGGACAACATACATAAGATGTATATTTAGCCTAGACAAATATTTTTCCTAGAATTAGGTCCCTAACGTAGTAGACAAAAATCCTAGTCGCTACTTTTGATTAAAAGAATTGAACATCAATCTATTTAATCTAGCAATTGATTGAATAAAATCACAAACTAGTTACGCACCTAGTTGTAAAATCAAAAAAATTAAACAATGACCTAGAAAACTAATTAATACTAGACTAATAATTCGATTGAAATAAAGAACGAAAGTCTCACAACATTCAGAGTTTAATAAATAGGATTCTATAAACCAAGAAATAAAATTTTAGTTACCCAACATCATAAATTTTCCTAACTATTTGGGACTGTCATAGGCGTTGGGACTATTGTTGGCGTTGGGATTATCGCGAGTGTTCTTTTCTCTCCTTTTCACGCTACTCTTCTCTCTGCCATAAGCCCCCTTCGTGTTTCCTCTCTTGTCCTCTTACGCCACCCTCTCCCTGCTCAGTATTCATAGATGGGACAATTAAACCTTAATGGACCACATAACTATTCACTTCTTTAAAACCTGCGCATAACCCCCCTCCAACGACAACGTTTTGGGCTGAGTGGTTTTATGAATTAATTCTTCCACCTCTCACTTCTGCCGCCCCCACTTCTGTTGCTTGATGTGATAAATAAGAATTGTATTCACCTTACTATTCACTTAAAAACCTTACAAACCTCACGCCTTTCTCTATTTTGCTTTTCACTCCTTTTGATTGTTACGTTTTGGTCTCTATGTGCTGTGTTTTCTTCTTGTTTCCTTGTCATTTAGCTCTTCTTTCTTTCAACGTTTACATGCTGTACCGTTTTGCTGCTTGCATGTTGGCCCACCGACTACGTTTCGTTCGTTCCAACTGATGCGTGCTTCCACCCACTAGGTATCACTGCACGAGGCCATGTCTAATTAGGCTCAATGCCTTATTCGGCTATTTTTATCCCAAAATCTTCGCAGTTCTTTCTATTTGGTTTCAAAATACACCTTGACATAAAACAAGATTAATTCCCATTAAGTATAACTTCAAACCTCAAGAACAAATAAAATTAATAGACAAAAATAAAATAAAGACACTAACAAACTCCCCCATATTTAACCTTTTTTGTTCCCTCGAGCAAATTAAACACGACCATCAAATTCTATCAATTCATTTTAAAAGAAACCAAGTGCATACAATCATTTAAACTTTGGCCAATCAAATGTCAAGCTACTACACACATCATAATTAGTTTTTATCAGTGCACATAAACAAACTCAACGTATGAAACTATCATTTAAAGATAAGCATAAACTCACAATGGATTTTTCTTACGAAATTCTCTCATTTCACTCAAGTGTTTATAGGTTATGTTTTGCTCAAAACTCCCTATAGGAAATCACACTACCATAAGCTTGCAAATACATCAATTCTCTTCTACAGTGATTACATGCTAAAATAGATCAAAAGGGCTTTATTTGAGGCTGTAATGGGGCTAAGGTTAAGGTGAGTCAAAAGGGTTTTTAGGGGTTCTTCACAAGTAGTCATAAAGTACTAAAGATACAAAGGGACAACAAAATGTATTTTTGAGACTTGCATGTAAATAACTAACTACTCCAAAATTTGTTATTTCTACTATACTTGATCCTTTTCTTTTTCTTTTTATTTTGTTTTTTTAATGCTCAATAAACAATAATCAATAACAACAGCTAAATACAATGTGGTCTATGAGTAGAAGTATCAATAAACTCGTTAAAAAAAATATAGCCAAAAGTCTCAAAATTAGCTAACTTAGTACTTAATAACTTATGAATAGGTAAGGCTACTGAGGTTTAATGTTTCAAAATGAGGTGTTTTCTTTAAGAAAAAAAAGGGGTAAAGGCTTAAAAGGGTTTTCAAGGGTAAATAAGATAGGTGGGTCATTTAAGCCAAGAGTTAAAAGAAAAAGGACCTTACTCATTTCTATCTAGTATGCATCTAATAGATTCAAACCGATTCAGAGCAAGTTCTGAGGGTAATCACTATAGGCTTAATTGAAAATCCATTATGCTTCTATACATTACCTAATCACTCAAGCATGAATTTTTGAGCAAGCTTATGTAATCAACTACTTTAATCGATTAGCATGATTCACCTTCTATTCAATTGGCCTAATTTGACTTCAAACACGCAATTTAGTCTCATTCCAACTATTAAAATAAAATTTCATGGTTTAACACTCATCACATGCAAATTAAAAGACAGAATAGAAATAAAAAAATCAAAACCAAAATGAACAAAGAAATAATAAATTCAAAACACACAGTCACACAAACATTCAATGTTCCCCCCACACTTAATCCACATTGTCCTCAATGTACATGTAAAAGGAAAAATACAAGAAAATAAAGGTTTAAGAAGCTTCTCTATTAATACATCAAAGTGTTGGTGGAAAAGGCGGTTGAAACTTCTAATGTTCGAAGGGTCTTGGTCCTCTAGTACAATAAGTTTGGTAATAACCATCTAAACAACAATAATGAGTTTTTCCTGCAAGTTTTTCAAGCATCTGGACAATAAAAGGAAGTGGAAAATGATCTTTACGAGTAACAAAATTTAACTTTCTGTAATCTATACAAACCCTCCTCCCATTTTGCACACAGGTGGGCACCAATTCACCTAAAGTGTTCTCCACTACGGTTACTCCAATTTTCTTAGGAAGCACTTGTACTAGACTTACCCGTTTACGGTCTGAAATTAGATAGATTATTCCAGCGTCGAGGAGCTTCAGAATCTCCTTCTTAACTACCTCCATCATTGGTGGGTTCAATCTTTTTTGGGGCTGTCTTGTTTCCTTAGCTCCATCTTCCAATAGAATTCGGTGAATACAAAGTGATGGGCTAATCCCTTTCAAATCAGGCACAATCCATCCAAAAACATCTTTGTAATTTTTCAACTTACCCAATAATTGTGTTTCCTGCAAAGATGTTAGTCTGCTCAAAATAATAACAGGAAGAGTTTCATGCTTACCTAAATACACATATTTTAATTTACTTGGAAGAGCCTTTAACTCCAATTTTGGTGGTTGTATAAGAGATGGAAACAAATTTGAGTTATTTCTAGTTAGCTCCAAAAAACATACCTATTCCTCCAAGTATTTGCTCTGCTCTAAAACCTGGATAGTTGTATCTAGCTCCTTAAGAATGGCAAGATAATTGGCTAGTGTTTTTCCTTCCTAAATATCTAAGCTATTTTCCAATGCAATCCATAATTTATCTAGTCCATCTAAACGAAATATTTCCTGCACTAAAGTATCAAGAAAACTCACAGAAACAAAAGATTGATCATCATTAGGAAATTTCATGGTATCATAAATACTGAACTTAATCACATCACCATCAAACTCCATAATCAAAGACCCATCATAAACATCAATTTTTGTTCTGGACGTTTTCAAAAATGGTCTTCCCAATAAAATTAGGACTGAAGTGGATGAATCTTCATTACCCATCTGTAAGACATAAAAGTTAGCAGGAAAAATCATGTTATCAACTTGAACTAGGACATCCTTAAGAACACCCTTAGGATAGGCATTAGATCGATCAGCAAGTTAGATTATGACCTTAGTTTCTTCCAGAGGCCCTATATTTAAAGATTCATAAATAGATTGACACATAACATTAATCGATGCTCCTAAATCCAACAATGCTTTCTCAATTTTCAAATTACCTATTTTACAAGGGATTGTGAACATACCTGGATCTAGACACTTAGGAGGTAACTTCTTTTGAAACATAGCATAAACATTCTCACCCAATTACACCTTTCATTTCCACTTAACTTTCTCTTTGAGGTACAAAGTTTCTTAAGAAATTTAGTATAATGAGGAATTTGTTTAATAGCATCATGTAAAGGAATATTGACCTGTACCTTACGAAAAGTTTCCAGAATTTAATTCTGTTGCTTCTCCTTTTTCTACTTGGCAAAACAACTAAGAAAAGGAGGATGTACACTGAATTTAGGTGTGACAATACAAGAATCAGCTCCTTTAACTTTTATGACTGCTTTGGAAATTCTTTCTCTACTTTTTCTTCAACCTCTTGCTTAGAAACCTTTGGGTTAGGTTCCTTTAACTCTTTACCACTTCGAAGTGTGATAGCACAAGCACTCTTCTTTGGATTCACCTCAGGTTAAGAAGGGAGCTTTCCTAAATTTTATGCCTCCAACCTATCAATCGCAATCACCATTTAGCTCATTTGAGTCTCAAGATTCTGTATACTGGCTTACATATCTTGCTGAAATTTCATGGTATTCTGTTGAAAGTTCACAATATTCGTGGCTAATGTCTTGACTATGTCCTCCAAGGAATTATTTTCACCAGAACTTTGTCCCATTTGCTGTTGCTGTCTAGGCACATAAGGCTATTTATATGGTTGAAAATTAGAACTTACTTGTTGTCCCTGATTGTTGCCATAACGGAGGTTTGGATGATCTCACCAACCCAAATTATATGTATTTAAAAATGGGTCATAATTCCTTTGAGGTTCTCAAATAACCACCCATTGCCTTGTCTTCTTCAACTTGGTCTTCTTGTAGAGTGGGACACATATCTATGGGATGGCCAACTATAGAACAAATACCACAAGTCTTAACTTCCTCTTTCCTATATACCATAAGTTGACGCACCAAAGAAGTCAAATCATTTAATCTTCTTTCCAACGACAAAACTCCCATCTCATTGACATGTCTTAAACCATAATCATTCCAAGCTCCAAATTGTTGAGAGTTAGAAGCCATAATTGAGATCAGATCCCATGCATCTGCTGGTGTTTTATTAATTAGCTCTCCTCCACTTGCAGCATCTATCATACTCCTCTCAGTCGGTAAAAGACCTTTATAAAAGTATTGAATCAACAATTGCTGGCTAATTTGATTATGGGGGCAGCTTGCACACAACTTCTTAAATCTCTCCCAATATTTGTATAATGACTCCCTGGTGATTTGTCAAATGCCACAGATTTCTTTTCTAATATTGGCGGCCCTGGAAGGTGGGAAAAACTTCTCTGGAAATAACTTCTTCATCTTTTCCCGTGTTCTAATACTTCCAGCAGGTAAATAATATAACCAATCTTAGATATCGTCCTTTAAAGAAAAGGGAAAAGCCCTCAACTTTATCTACTCTTCAGTGACATTAGTAGGCCTCATCCCCATACAAACAACATCAAACTCCTTCAAGTGCTTCTGAGGTTCTTCTCCCAATATGCCTCGAAAAGTGGGTAACAAGTGAATCAGTCTCGACTTCAACTCAAAAGTGTTATTATCACCCAAATTCAAAAAATTAATGCAGTGAGGCTGTCGGTCCTCAACTAGAGCAGCCAGTTAGTGTAAAGTGTGATTTGTATCCATGTTCCTTTCCCTCTGTCATTCTTCTCTCAGTACTTGTTGTCTTTCTTTCGTATGTTTTCTTAATGCCTTTACTGTTTTCTCAATTTTAGGATTGCACTGTAGATTTTCAGATTGATTCGAATGCGTAACATACATAAATTGTAAAAAATTCCCCAATAACAGCACCAAAATTTGGTGACTATTGTCGCCTGCAACCAAATATAAAAAGAAACCAACTTTCTACAACACAAATTAATGTAGTAGTGGAAAGTAGGGATCGTTACCATGAAGAATTTAGACATTAGTAGTTACGTAATAAAGGGGGTTTTTCATTGTGAATTAAATAGAATTTAATTGGAATACGAGATAAAAAATAACTAATAACAAAACAATGAGAATTTAACAATCAATATAAATAAATCTTAGTTTTCGGTCTCCTTCATTATTGAACTTGTGTTGATGATCGACACTAAAAATAACGAATTTATTAGTTAAGCACTTTTTGTGGTAAATTTCTTTACCTATTTTCTCTTATGCTTAGTTAACCAAAACATGTATTTAAATTAACCCTTATTAATCAATAACCTAGATACAATCTCAGATTTAATTAATTAATAGCTTTACGAATCAAGAAAATTGACAAACTAGACAACATACATACGATATATATTTAGCTTAGACAATTATTTTTCCTAGAATCAGGTCCCTAACGTAGTAGACAAAAATCCTAGTTGCTACTTTTGATTAAAAGAATTGAACGTCAATCTATTTAATATAGCGATTGATTGAATAAAATCACAAACTAATTGCGCACCTAGCTGCAAAATCAAAAAATAATATAATGACCTAGAAAAATAATTAATACTAGACTAATAAATCGATTGAAATAAAGAACGAAAGTCTTACAACATTCAGAGTTCAATAACTTGTAAACCAAGAAATAAAAGTTTAGTTACCCAACATCATAATTTTTCCTAACTATTTAGGACTCTCATGGGCGTGGGGACTATCGCTGGCTTTGGGATTATTGTGGGAATTCTTTTCCTTCATGTTTCCTCTCCCTATTCACTATTCATCGATGGGACAATTAAACCTTAGTGGACCACCTAACTATTCAATTCTTTAAAACCTACGCATAAGCCCCCTCTGACGAAAACATTTTAGGCTGAGTGGTTTTATGAATTAATTCTTCCACCCCTCACTTCTTCCAACCCCACTTCTGTTGCTTGAAGTGACAAATAAGAATTGTGTCCACCTCACTATTCACTTAAAAACCTTGCAAACCTCACGCCCTTCTTTATTTCTACGTTTCACTGCTTTTGGTTATTGCGTTTTGGTGTCCATGTGTTGCATTTTCTTCTTGCTTCCTTGCTGTTTAGCTCTTCTTTCTTTCAAAGTTGCATTTTGTGTCGTTTTGCTGCTTGCATATTGGCCCACCAACTACATTTTGTTCATTCCAACTGATGCGTGCTTCCACCCACTAGGTATCACTGCGCGAGGCCATGTCTAGTTAGGCTCAGCAACTGGTTCAACTGTTTTTATCCCAAAATCTTCGCAGTTCTTTCTATTTGGTTCCAAAATACATCTTGACATAAAACAAGATTAATTCCCAATAAATATAACTCCAAACCTCAAGAACAAAGAAAATTAACACACAAAAAGATAGAAAATAAAGACACTAACATTGATACAAGAGACTTATTGTTACATTTAAGGTTGAATAACAAGCAGAAATACATATTTGATTTGATTATGCATTCGATTTTGACTTCAAGTGGTGTAGTTTTTTTTATTGATGGTGCCGGTGGAATAGGGAAGACTTCCTTGTATCGAGCTCTTCTTGCAATTTTATGATCACAAGGTTATGTTGTAATTGTTGTTGCTACATCAGGTGTTGTAGCATCAATCCTTCCTAGTGGTAGGACAGCTCACTCAAGATTTAAAATCCTGCTTAATTTTTTAAAGAAGAAAGTTTATCAATTAAATAAGCAAAGCAGTGCTGCAAAATTGATATTTGAATTTAGTATTATCTTATAGGACGAGGCTTCCATGGCAAAACGAAAAGTCATTGGAGCATTTCATGACTTACTTTAAGATATCATGGACTCCAATTAGCCTTTTGGAGAAAAGATTATTGTATTTGGTGGTGATTTTCGTCAAACTTTGCCAGTTATAGACCAAGCCACAAAACAACAACTAATTGATTTAAGTATTCTAAATTCGCATCTTTGGCCACATATGCGTAAATTCTTTTTGACAATAAATATGAGAGATATATGAAATCTAGCTTTTATGAATTTTTATTACGAGTAGGAGAAGGCATAAAACCAATCAATGAGCAAGATCAAATTTCCTTGCCAAAACAACAGGTTTTCCTTACCATAACAAGGGTCTCTTAATAGGTTAATTTTGTATCCTTTATTTTATTATCGATTTTTTTCAAAAATTAAAAATACTTTAATGCATCATTGCCTTCACCAGGTTACTTCAAAAAGTCTTCCCTGACCTAAGCTTGTATTTATCTGATCCATATCAAATGATAAATAAATGTGTACTGTGTCCAACAAATGGTTATGTTGATGAAATTAATGACATGATGATCAATAAATTGTCGAAAAATTTGCATTCATAGATGAATTTTGACAAAATGGTTGACCAAAGGCATCAAGCAAAATATGAAGATTTTCTTGATTCTTTAAATCCTAAAGGTCTACCTCCATACAACTTGTTACTCAAAGAAGGCTCTCCAATTATGCTCCTGAGAAATTTAAATCCAACTAAGGTACTATACAATGGGACAAGGTTGATATGTAGGAAATTAAAAGACCATACAATTTCTACAAAAATTTTCTTTGAACCTTACAAAGGAATTTTAATTTTTATACCTAAGATTCCTTTACTGTAATATCCCTTTTTTCATATTAAGGTTTAGAACCCTAGAATACTGAATATGAGAGATAATATTGAGAAACTAGGACATGCATTTCATACTCGTTCATCATTTAGCATACATACATGTAAATTTGATAATTGCACATATTACAATGATTGTACATGCATTCATTTGCCATTTATCAAGTATAATTGATCTTAATTGATTTATAAATGTGATTATGTTGTCAATTTTTTCTTGAAAATTAATTTGGTGATTATAATTATTGATTTAGAATTTTTGGTGAAAATCTGGAAAATTTTTTAAAATTATGAGTATATTTAGACTAGGAAAAATGTCAAGTAGCAAGACAATTGATAAATCGTGGTAGAATTAAATGTCAAATGGTAGTAGAAATTGTTGATGAATGGCATTAGGATTTAATGACGAATATCATAGAAAATTGGAAGGCAATTGGATTATAAATTGGAGACAAATGGACTGGTTGAGAAAGAAAACCCATTAGAAAAGAAAACTCATTAGAAACCATAAGGTAGTGACATCTGGCAAGTGAAAAGTGTCACTTGCCATACCACACACCCATCCACAATATTTCCTGTCATTTGAAAGACTATCCTTTGTCTTTCATTTTCATTTGATGCTTTCTTCTTCTCTCTTCATTTTTGATCTTCATCTTCTACATTTCTAATTCTTCGTTTCACAATACCTTCAACTCTCACCATTGTGAACTTTGCCACCATTTTTCAAATGTTTATTCAAGATCATATGTCGTCTTCTTGAAAAAGAATCTAACCTACTCCACCTTCTATGATGATGATCGTATGGTTCAAGGAAAGCTAGAGTTAAGTGATATTTTGAAGATCTTGAATTATACAAGTATCATACTGTTCTTCATGATTTGTTGAATGAAACATGAATGATGATAGTTAGAGGTTAAATGATCATAAAATGGTGTTTTATATATATTGGAACGTGGGCAAATAAATGAACACATTGATGTCTTGTTTTTGTGTTTATGATGATCAATATTTCATAAGTTGTTGTAGAGATGAGTTTGAAATGGAAAGATCATTAAAAATGGTGTAGGAAAAAGTGCAGAAAAATTTGACAGATAAATGGATGTTTCATGTTTTGTTTTCAATGTTTATTAATATGGATCTCTTTGGGTGTTTTGGAGATGAACTAAAATGAGTCTAGAGCTAAAGAAAGGAAGTAATATGGTGTCTTGAAATGGGAAGAGTTAAGGTGATAGTTAGAAGTGAAATGAATGTGAGATTAGAGTTGAGCATGTGCAGAAAGTTGTTGATGAATGTATATATATAAGTAGATGTTCTATTTTTGGTGTTATGATCAAACATAGAATATGAATTGTTTGCGATTGAAATTGAGCTGAAATGTAAGTAGTAACGAAGAGGAAATAATGAGGACATAAGCTCGAAATGATAGACTAAGCAAAAGAGATGAACTAGGATGAAAATGATGATGAAGTGTGCTAGAATATGTTAGATGGAGTGTTTTCACTGAGCATGCATTTGTATTTTGTCCATATCTTAATCTGACATCAAAATGGGATGATTTTAATTTTATATTAATCTAGATATATATGGATATATTTTTCATGAAGGAATGGAATTTGAATTCTGTCTATAAGAGTTTCTAAATTTGGCTTGAAGTTGAGTACAGTGTGTTGTCGCTATGTGAGAATAGTCTGTAGTATTTTATGTATAACTTGCAAAATACTCAACCAAAATGCATGAAATTGATGTCTTTAGAAACTTAAGACATATAGTAACATTTTTTTAGAAGAATGTATTGCCTAAATATCTCGTTTTCTTTGTTAAAATGGATCACCAAGTAGTTGACAGAGAGGGATCATCAAGTGGTTGCACAATCATGCACTACTGCCTTCCCACCTTACCTTGGTGTTCTTGGATTTAATTGAGGTTTGAAATGAACTTATATGGTGGCTGAAGTAAGTGGTTAAGTGATTGATAAGTTTAGTATATTTATTGACATTAGAATTGAAGAATGGATTGATTTGATATGAATGTATCTCAATTTGGAAGTTATGAGCTATTAATGATGTAAAAGTGTTCTTATGAATAATATGAATTATGTATGAATGAATGAATGAGAATTGGGAAATTGTGTGCATATATAATGCTAGGAAAGGATTGGTAAATGTATGTTTGATGAATAGATGATTAATAAACTAAGGATAATCAAGTTTCATAAGATATGATATATGGATGATCATAAGATGTGAATTAAGGAAATATACTCGAGATTGTCATTGAGCATGCATTATACATATCACATATATGTATATGATTGAGTATTAATGAAAATGTGCAAATTAGTAATTTGTAAATGTTTATGTATTACATGATATAGAAGAGCAATTAGAGCGACAACATCCAGACATTGTCGGGACATCAAGGCAATAACTATTTGGAGTATACTGTGAGTAACTTAGACGGTCTCACATTTATTTATTGTCTTGTTCAAATTCTAAATTGAATTATTATATGATGTGAATGTGTTGATTCCAGAAATTGAATGTTTGAGGTGTTTGATGCATGAATAATATATTGGAAGTGCTCATTGTATGTGAATTTGACAGAATATGTGATACTCAACTTAATAGTTGAACGCTGGACCAAGGTCTGATGGTGAATGTGAATGTGAATGTGAATGCAAAAGAAAATTGAGCACAAGTGAATGATTGAATGCATCAGTAGTGGAATGCATGATATCATAAAGGCAATTATGACCGGAGTCACCTGTGAAGAAGAGCTTAAAGGTCAAAATGTGGTAAGTGTTGGACCCCTTTTTCGGAGCCCAACAATCGATTCGGATACTAAAAGATATTTAACCCAGTTCTCGAGATAAATTTCGAGAAGACCATTAGGGACAGTCGCAAGAGGGTGGAGTGAAAGAAAAGTGGAAAGTATTACATTTATAATAAGATCTCAGCCTAGCAGTAAAGCTCGCCGAGGTGAACCCATGAAGTTATCTCCATGGACCCTTCAGGAAAAGTTCGTTGCGGCATAAGTCATTCTTTATTGCGACAAAGACACCTTCAGAAAGGTTCGCCATGGCGAAACCCACAAACATTTTAAACAAACACTTACATTCAAATCTAACCCTCTAACTCACCCACCAGACAAACATAATC
>JANSVA010000007.1:21955572-21979862 GCA_025504915.1 Erythroxylum reticulatum | reverse complement strand
GTAGAGTATTAACAAAGGGAACCGAGGGATAAATCTCAAGCAATTTTTGTAAAGGTGTATGAAACCCCAAAACTTTTGATGGCATTCTATTTCTTAAATAAGCAGAAGTGGAAATAGCATCCCCCCAAAAAAGACTTGGAACATTTGTTATGAGTATAATAGATCTAGCAACCTTAAGCAAATGTCTATTTTTTCTTTCTAAAAAACCATTCTGTTATGGTGTATTGGTGCATGAGGTTTGATCTATAATACTATTGCTGGTAAAAAATTGACCAAAGGATTGACTTAGATATTCTTTACCGTTATCATTTCGTAAAATCTGGATTTTTGTGTGAAATTGGTTTAGCATAAAGGAATAAAAATCCTTAAATACCTGAAAAACTTCTGCTTTTTCTTTCAAAAGATATAGCTAAGTCAATCTTGTATGATCATCAATAAAGATTACAAACCATCTAATATACCTGCTTTTTCTATAGTGGCATATGTCATTTTGGCATTCTCCCATATCTCTTTTGCAGAGGTTGCAAGGACAAACTACTCACCAACTTTGAGAGTTATGGAATTAACCAACCAGCTCATTACTTGGTTGTTTTCGGTCATCCACACCTCATATGTTGAGTTAGGCATAGCTGGTGGCTCGACTGTGAGATATTTTCTCCTTCCCTCTCCCTCTTACGAACATAAGCATGCTGTGGGACCACTGTAAATAGTTGTTCCCATTCAGTTGATGGTTGGTTACCATGGACAGCTGCATGTCAATGTTGTTATGGGAAAAGGACAAGTTTCTTGTGCCGATAACGGTGTTCGGCATTTCTAGGATCAATCCTTGTGGAGCTTTGCCTGACGAGGCAGTGGCAGAATTTTTCCCTGACTCGACGTGCCATGCTCCTATCGTCCCGAATGAAACCAACCTCCTCTGTGTTCAAACCTCTGATACAATGAACAAATTTGAGGATAATTTCTATATATTATTTATCATAAATGATAGAAATACTTATAGGGAAGATAAATAATTGTTTTACAATTCAGTCTCTTGATTATTGCCTAGAAAGAAGCAAATAAGATCCCATGAAAATAGGGACCAGAAATTGAAACGATATTTTAGGAAATAAACTATTGAATAAATAAGGAATCAAATAAAGTAATAAAACTGAAAATATTCTTCCAACACTAATGAATCAACCATTGGTCATGGGCAGCTTCTCAATTATGAAGTGCCCTACTACCCAAAACTACGGCTGGTGTATGCAAGTTAGGAGTATAGTCCAACTCTGGAGGTAACTCTTCCTGAACATGATGGTGCCTGATGGCCTTTTTCAACTGGGACACGTGAAACATTGGATGTATACGGGCCTGAGGGGGAAGTTGCAATTGAAATGCGACGATGCCAATCTGTTTGTCCACCAAATATGGTCCATATTATCGTGCTGACAGTTTTTGATGTAACCGCTTAGGCATGGACTCTTGTCAATGTAGATGAATCTTGAAATACACCCAATCTCCTACCTGAATTTCATGAGGACGCCTTCGAGCATCCGCAAAATGTAGCATGTGATCGCGAGTGCGTTCCAAATGATGTTTCAACTGTGTCAGAGCTTCGTCATAAGTCTCTTAAACACTGTTTCTGCAGGAATATCCCATTTAAAATTCCCTTTCTTCAATAGATTGGTAAGAGGTGCTGCTATCTTCCTATAATCCTTCACAAAGCTTCGGTAATACCTAGTCAGACCCAAGAACCCTCTCAAAGCTTTAAGAGATGTAGGAATAGGCCATTGTAAAACCGCTTCAATCTTCTTGGGATGCATAGCAACGCCATCTTTGGAAATGATGTGACCCAAGTACTCAATTCTTAACTTCCCAAAGATGCCTGTTTTTGTATTAGCATAGAAACGATGTTGTTGCAACGTATGTAATCCCTTCCTTAAGTGAGTGATGTGGCTGTCCCAATCGGTGCTTTAGACCAAAATGTCATTAAAAAGAAAACTAACACAAACTTTCTGAGGTAGGGCTGTAAGATCGAATTCATAGCACATTGGAATGTGGCTGGTGCATTAGTGGACCAAACATGACAAGTGATTCGTAGTGGCCCTGATGTGTTCGAAAAGCCGTCTTGGGAATGTCATCTTCATTCATGCGTATTTGATGGTACCTTGTCTGTAGATCTATTTTAGAGAAATACGTGGCTCCGAACAATTCATCCAAGAGTTCTTCAATCACTGGTATGGGAAATTTATTCAGTATTGTGGCTTTATTCAAAGCTCGATGATTGACACAGAACTGCCAACTGCTTTCTTCTTCACAAGAATTACCAGACTTGAATATGGGTTGTTGCTAGGCTTCATAACCCCAGAAGCCAGCATTTTCAAAACTTGTTTCTCAATCTAATTTTTTTGTAGATGAGGATAACGATAAAGTCTCACATTTATCGGATCAACCCCAGCCTTCAATTGGGATTTTATGATCAACTGGTCTGTTGGGAGGAAGCCCTATTGGATGTGAAAAAACTAGTTGAAATTTTGCCAACACTTCTAATTGCCACTGTTGGTGATGTTCGAGTTTTTCTCCTATTTTGCTGGGCTAGCTGTCATCCTTCTTTTGTTTCTTTGAACCGAAAAATACCATAAAACCGCAACCTCAATTTCAGTAGTCTTCCTTAATGCCTTGGTGGAAATTAAAGATTTTGAAAGATTAAATCCCCTTTAATAGTGACTGTTGACCCCAAGTGTGAAAAATTCATGGAAAGATCTTTCCAATTGTGTTGCACCTCACCTGACGAAACCAACCAAGTTATCCCCAAAATAATATCCACTCCTCCTAACTCAAAGAGAAAAAAATCTCTTGAATAAACATAACCTTGCATTTCTAGATTTAAACCTTTGCAGCAACCTTGAGAGTCTTGTTTCTTACCATTTCCCATCCTTACTTCAAAGCTCGCAGTGGTCTTCACTTTCCGGCCTTGTTTCAAGGCTACCTCTTTGGATATGAAGTTGTGACTCGCCCCATTGTCAATCAACACCAAAACTTTTGTTAATCTTCCCCCAAAGCTTCATGGTTTGGGTTGTTAATATGCCCGTGTGTTAAATAGCACTAGGTAGAGAGCAATAGCTTAGTATTATTTTGAAACAAGAAGGAAGAACCTTCATAAGGGAAAACCCCCTTACAATCTCAGGAAATCTTCCGAGAATTATTTCCAATCTAAAAGCCTACCCCACTTCCCCCATAGACTATTATTTTATATCTACTTATCCTAAGAAACTTCTAAGGAATAGATATCTCCTGCTAACAAGCTGAATCACAAAAATATATCGATATCTAGCTATCTCACTACTGCTTAGAGCCTGTCTTCTTCTTTTATAAATTAACCACTCTCCTCCTTTGTGACCATTATTCCTAACACGTTTTCATATAATTGTTAATAAACAATACCTGCAAATTACAATCTGCACGTCACCAAAAAATGCTGTCTGCCATTTCATTTGGAATGTTTGTTAAGTGCTTTATTAGATTCACAAGTTTAACTCAATTGTATCTTTTATTTGTCCTATATTTCACTCAATTGAATCTCCAATTTAAGTTTTCTTGTCTTTTTGGTTTGACCCAGATTCGTGATTTTGAATATAGTCCAGAAGTGCAAGAGACTAGAAAACAAGATTTAGAAAGGCTGATGCAAGATCAAGATAGTTTTAGAAGCTCTCTTTTGCAATGGTGTTATACCAGTTATGGAGAGGTAATTTCATTATCGATATTTTCTCCAAGTTTTCACAAAGCTGGATAGATTTAATTCTGATCATGAAAGCTAGGGATTAAGGATCAGAGTAAATGACGGTTTAGACTGAGGAATTGGTTTGAACACAGTGAGATTGACCTCCGGTTGTGGAAAGAATTGCAGCTAGGCTGTTCAAGCTGCAAGTCTGGATTTGATTGATACGTATTGGGATTAGAATGCATATATGTTTTTATATCAATAATCAGTAATAGCTAATCAAGTGTTTTACATCTGTTTATAGGATGTTATTACTAGCCAGCTGTGACTTGTAAAAGCCCATAAAACTACTATACTCTCCCTCAGCAAGAGAGGCCCCGATCCTACCATCTCTGTCAAAATAACTAAGAAATACAAGTAAAAATTTTACTGTTTGTTGTTTCATGCTATAAATAAGCTGGATATTGAGGGATTTGGCAGATATATGTATCTTTGTTGACAGTAATTGAGATGTAAATGATGGATCTTGTGAAAAATAAAATGAAGAGGAGTTGGAATAAGTGTGCTAAGCCACTTATTCTTGAAGCGTTCTTTCTTATTAGAGCAAACTGGCCATCCTGGAGTTTTGTAAATAAATCTATTATGTGTACTTTCACATAACTTCAACTTCTTCACTATTCTTTTATGACTAGCAGGTTTTTTGAGTATTCTTTTATGAACAGTCTTGCAATAGGCAATGTTAATAGCCCCAAGGTAACCATTGCCAAGGCTCCTAGAAGGTGTATATATTTTTCTTTTCCTTGTCTGTTCTTGTGTCATGAAGGTATGCATACTTGGTTTCCACAATAAACTTAAATCCAGTTGAATAGACGCATGGCTACAGTGCTTAGAGGTTCTGCTAATTCAGTCATTCCTATATCCTTTACAATAGAGATCAAGCTTTGGGTTTTCCCTGATAGATATTAGTTGGGGTTACGCTTTATCTGTCAAAATTTTTAATATCATACATTAATGTTAAATAAGTTTATTTGCTTGCAGGTTTTCAGCTCCTGGATGCACTTCTGTGCTGTACGTATTTTTGCAGAGAGCATTCTAAGATATGGATTGCCACCATCTTTCTTGGTAAATATTTCATATGCTTTGTTTGATGCGTTGGGTCAAGTATCTACTCCTTACTAAGCATGGTCTATTTGGCAAGTTTAGGCTTGTGTCTTATCTCCTTCTGTTAAGAGCGAGAAGAAAGTTCGAACTATTCTTGAAGGACTGTGTGAAAGTGCAAACAGGTTAGCCTGCATGGTATTCATTTGGTTTAGTTCATAGATTTACTGCACATCATTTAAAAATCATAGGAAGATGGAATGAATTATGAAGAACGTCCCCTGCCCCTCTTTACTCCTGAAGAATTTGGAGAACATATAGCTATTTTCCAAAATTTTGATGAACTCTGTTAAAGCTCTGCTGAAGAGCTGTGCTATTCCTGATGGGAAGTAAATGTTTGGAAGGTTGCTGAATGAACATGGTTTTCAGAAATGCGAAAGATGTATTCTACTGCTCAGAAACAATTTACTTGAGTGGTGAATAAAAAAGAAAAAAAAACCTCATTGATCTCTAGGCTTTATAAGTTGTGAAAGTACAAATTATTCTCATGGCAATTAGTTTCTTGCTTTTCAATCACATTTACTTTGCCATTGTATTTGGATCCGAGGAGATCTTGTGCATGACACCTTGTTCGACATGTTATTTTGTGGATCTCGACATAGTTTTATTCTTTTGCCCGTTATGACGATCTTCCCTGTTGTGCAGCACGTACTGGAAGTCTGAAGAAGAAACAGGAGGGGGGATGGTAGGCTTGGGAGGTGATGTTGATGCCCATCCTTATGTTTCTTTCACAATTAATCTTGTTTAAATCATGTGTGGCCCTGCTCCTTGTGTATGTCGAGCTCCAAGGATTCCTTTAGACAGCAATAAACTCACAGGATTGGCAATGCTGTATATTAGCCTCCATAGAAATTCATTGGTTTATTTTTAATCAGAGTTTGTGCAATCAAGTGGGATTTGGCTTCATTTATGAAGCGGCAAAACTTGCGGGGAAGATCAAGTAATTCTTTATTTGTACTCTCAGCTTCTATATTTATGTTTCCAGAACTGCTTGACCTTTATGGAGCTTGTAGTTATTTGCTTGATGGAAATCTTGTGAATGTACTTGCTTGCACGTCGCATTTAATTGGAATATATCCCATTATCTGGATTAAAATAGGTGGATCAGTGAACTAATTATAGCTATCAGTTAATGATGATCTGAGCAAGGGATTTTTATGCTCAATTTAAATAAATGATGCTGGTAAATGTCCTGGCGATAACATAATACCCCAATGTTCACATCTTCAGTATGGTACCAGTTAGGAATATTTTATTGGGTATCAGTCAATATGTATAGGATAAGATTTAAAATCTTTCACACTAACCATAACTTCCCTCCTTTTGTATCAAATTCAACCATGCCCACTGCCTCACGCAATCTCTGTTTAATTTTTCATTTACTCCATATCAGCTCTCCATTGTTAGAGATGCTCCAACTTCCAGTTCCTCCGAGTCTTCGATAGCTTGACACCATTGAAGGATTGGTGGTGTTGGAAAAATTCATGGGATCGTTACATAAATTGTTGAGAGACAGACAATGAAGCTTAACACATAATTTTGTAACTTAAAACTGGCAACTTTAATGATATTTACATAGATAATGTATTTGAGTTTTGTTTTTGACACATATTTGAATATTAAGGATAGAAAAAAGATGGAAAATTTTGAAGTTTATTGTGTGAGTAATTCTGTAAATCTTGTATGTTTGACAAATTGAGAATAGCTTTAAATAATACTTAACGATTTGTATGGTCAATCCTGCCCATATAAACGGAACTTCTAAGATTTACCTTTTAGTATTATGATTTATGAGGATATTCTTAACATGAGATTGTGAATTGCGGATTGCTTAAAATGCTGTTAATTGCCATTTGGTAAGCGTGTTACGGGGTCGATGAGCTAGCTCTTTCAGGTTTTTCTTGGTAGGAAGGCTGTTGTTTGTTGTCATCTATGAGTGTTGTTATAATGAACTATTGTAGCTTCCTCAGGTATTTATCTTATGTTTCTTTTTATTAGGTAAGAAGTTACTCCTCAAGCAGTGTCCAGTGCTGTACATAACTTTTCTACTCTGTATAAAATTATCTAAATTACCAAAAAAAAAGAGATTGTGAATGGTTACGTAATCATTTGTCTTTTTATTTTTTTTACAATAAAGATATTTTTGTAACTGAACTATCCCATAAGATCTTACAAGATAACAGTGAAACATTACCCAAATATACCCCCCATTTTAGAAGCCCATTTTTCATCTGGACCCTGAACCACGCAGTCTCCCACGGAGACCCACAGGAGGGGCCACATGGGGACCCACCCTCCTGGGTTCTCCTCCCAAATTGTTTTTCTGGGATTCGAACTTGCGATGCAGGGCAAACCCAGGGTGTAACCTAGTGGCTCTGCTACCACTCAAGGTATCACCTTCTCGTTCTCGTTTATGACTCTGATACCACTTAGGGACCCTTACGAGCACACAAGAAAACTATGACCTTTCTGGTTAACCCTCACGGCTAACTCCTTTCTAAACTACCATACTGGTTGTATCATCGACTAACCAAAGTCAGATTGGAAGTATGTATCACTAAGTAGGTCCAGATATCGGAGACTTACTACCCTTTACGGCTTTCCCACGGCGGCATTACAGCTCACGTCTTTTAGGAACTCTACTTAATTAACATACTCTTACTCGTCATTCCCTGTTAATGCTTCTGACTCAAGGCAGTGGATAAATTTAGAAGAAACAGTTCCAAACTGTCATAGATTTTCTGATACACAAGATCCTTATACAAGGCAAGTGTAGAGCATACTCATCCTACAGCTTAGACACTGAGGCAACACATATGACTCAAGGTTTTGAAGTGTTTAGGAAAGAAAAAGAGTGAACAAAGGAGTTTTCTTCATTTTCCAATATGTTTAAACGTACAAATAAGCCTCTGATTACAACTGAAACTAAAGCATGCTTTTATAGGTGAAGTCAGGGGTAGAAATGTAATTCTGCCTAAGGACATGATAATTATACTTTAACAAAAGTAAAGGACTATTTCACCTAACCTTATCACTAAAGAATCTACTTTAACCAAAAGTCCTAAAGCAAATAGTAGACAAGACTAAAAGTGAAAAAGAAGATGATAAGATGGAATCTTCAACAGTTGTTGACAGTGATATGTGGTTCATCTTTCATCATGTCAGCAGTTGTCTCAAAAGATGTGCTTACTTTATAAGTGTAAAGTAAGGTCTTCTTGTTTTTTGGTCTCACACAATTATTGATCCAAAGCATCCAAGAAATTATTGCTGGCGAATAGGTTAATGCCAACGTTGGAGATTAAATGGAATCTGGATCGCTTGAGTTATCAGTATTAGTATGATGAGATCTTTTTCTTTTGCTATGACTGAACTCTGCCATGTGTAGCGCATGCAAGAATTGATCTAATTGATCTTTGTCAATGCTAGGAGTATCTTCATTAAGATTCTGAGCGTCTTAGAAAACCGAGTTGGACATTTGAGAAGGTCCTACAATCTGTGAGACGTTCATTTCTTCTGTATCTGTATCATATTCAGGACTATTGGAACTAGGAATATTGAATTCTGGTGCTTCAGGTTCACCAGGTATAAATTCTCTGGGATGTGATCCAATAGACGTAGTCAATACTGGATGGTCTGGACAGTGCTTAAGCTCCTTAAGTAGGTTTCTTAAAGAGGTTAACACATTCTCCTTATGTCGTGGCCAATACAAGGATGCATGCCAAAATTGAACACGTGGCTCTGTGTATAGAATTCTACTATGTGTTTCTCTGTAGGGACGATGTACAATGAAGAAGCATTGTGTATTCTGCCGTCATGCTGCAGCTGCCAAAGACGATGTTGTTGAATAATGATATCACATTGCTGCTTCTAATGGGCCAAAGGTCTAAGAATGTCCACAATAAAGAACTGCCATTGTCAGGATTACAAAGATGTTGATACAGCTGAAGAGGAGAAACTGTAAAAGCATAGGAATATAAAGTAGATAATGCCCAAAGATACCATAATGTGTTTTCAGATAAAAGATTTTGAAGAAGATTCACATTAAGGTAAGGCCCTTTGAAATTGAATATAACAGGATTTCTAATGGAGTTACATTCATGCAAGAATAAATGCAAGTAATAGAATAAACTACTACGAGCAAATGAGGCAATTTCAGAAACACTAGTGGGAGGACTAGTTAGAGGAGGAAATGACTTTTTGTAAAGGCTAAGGAAGGTTGGTCAGCCACTACAAAATTGAGTAGAAACAAAAGAATTAGTGAAAATCTTTTTGTGCTTTTTATGAAGAGAAGAGGGATACTTATAGTGCAAAAAAGTATCTAATGGCCATAGAGGATGTTGTCGGATAAGGGTAGATAACTCTGAGGTATCTACATTGGCCTGATAGACAACTGTTTGAGAGAAAGATAGTCTTTGGTCAGAAAGTTTCAAAGGTAAAAGCTTCTGACAGATCTCCTTGAGATATGAGACAGCTGTAGTCTGTTCTTTTCCTCATCATGGTGGATTCTTTCGTAAGAGCTTAGATAAACATGATGTATAGGTTGCCACATGTGGTATGAAATCTCTTATGTAATTAACAATTCCAAGGAACTGTTGAATTTGTTTCATAGTGAGATGGTCATCCGGAAATTGCAATAATTCTTTAGCAATATGTGGACCTGGCTGATAGAATCCATCCTTAAATTGCAAACCCAAAAATTCATTTTCTATTGTAGCAATAATACTCTTTGAGCCCAAAATCATAATACCAAACTGCTTAGTAAGGTCCAAAAATCTTTTCAGAAGGGCTTGATGTTCCTCATGAGATTTTAAGAACAAAAGAATGTCATCGATGTAGATCAAGGCCCTGTTGAGGATGGGCTCATAGATTTTTGTTATGGACTTTTGAAATAGTGATGGAGCGACTTTAAGTCCAAATAGTATGACAGTCCATTGGTACTAGGCATTGGGAATGCAGAATGCAGTCTTATAACGTTCTTTAGGGTGAATACCTAATTGCCAAAATCCTGTTTTAAGATCAAACTTTAAGAATATGAAAGCTTCTTTAAGAAATAGTACTTGTGTACTAATTTTGGGTAGAGAAAACTTATCATCCTGCAGGAAAGCATTAAGAGGCTTGTAGTCAATGACTAATCTCTTTTTACCATGTTTTTGTTCTGAATGCTTATTGACATAGAATGCTTGACAAGCCCAATCCGACTTTGTGGGCTCAATCAATCCTTGCTGCAATAGGATTGAACACTCATCTTGTGCGAGCTTCAAATCATCAGGATTCATTCCTGAATGTGTAGCTTTCGTAGGATTGATATCCTCATTCTTCTTGAAAGGTAGACTTATGAAAAAGTCATCATTTTTTCACAGAGGATATGGATGAGTAAACTGTGAATGAGACTCTAGATAATAGCTTAACAATTTATCTCAAAGTTCAGTGTAATGTGCAGGAACTTGTGTAAGTTCAAACACATTTTTGACATCAGTGTATGGACTGAAAAGGTTTCAATACCTGAGGCCTATAGGTAGGATCTGTAGAGTTGATGCTTTACTGTACGTATCCATTCTAATTAAAATATCTGAGCCTGGTAGATTGCTTCCAAATACTTTAGCCCAAACTGTACACTAAGGTAGATTGCTTCCAAATACTTTAGCCCAAACTGTACACTAAGGAAAGAAACGAATGTCGATTCGCTTCCTGGTTATCAACCCAATTTTAAAACTGTTTCCATCAGCTACGAGAAAATATTCATCACATGAATTCCACGCATCTGCTGATAGTATATTGGGCTTCATGATCATACGACTTGATCCTGTATCCATAAATCCAATAGCCTTAATGGGCTGATCATATTTGTCTTGTTGAAACAACTAGATATGGACATATGGTCTTTAAACTGGATTACGATCAATCTTCATACATGTCTGTTGTAACATGTACAGTGAATCATCATCAGTAGATGCAGAAGAGCTTGATGATTCTTCTTCTGACGTAGACACAGAGACAGCAAACTATGTATCATTATCCTCACAAGGTTGTTCCTCAAAGATATCTTCAATGTGACTATGAGAATGAATAAGCATGAGTTTTTCAAGTTTCTCCAGGAACTTGGCATCTTTCCTGGTTGCCTAAGGACACTTATTTGAGTAATGATCTGGGCTTCCATAGATAAAACATCGACCTTTGTTGCGATGTGAAGACTTTTTGAAAAACCGCATGAATTTGTGCTTTTTGCCTATGTTCTTCTTTTTGAAGTTATGCTTCCAAGGCTTCTGCCTTTCTTCTTTCTTCCTGTGGAATTTTCTTCATTTATAGTAGACTTGAGCTTGATGAGCTTTCTTATTTCTATTTGTTTATCTTTACACTTTATCTGGAGATGAGGCTGTTTACAAGCTTTTTTCAGAACTGGACCTTCTTTGAGGATATTCTTGAACAAAGTATGCTGATTACATAACTTATCAAGAGACGCTAAAGCAAGATGGTAAATTTCTCCAAGAGAGATAGTAGACATATCTCTTTGTAGAGAAGCTATGGTCCGTTGTAGTTCTGGTTGTATTTCATTTAGAAGGGATGAGATAAAAGTATAACGAAGGTTAATATCATTCCATCCATTCAAGAGTTATTCCGTCATGCGTTTGTAATGCTTTTGAATATCACACTTATCAAGAGAACAGGATTTTATCTTGAAATATTTGTGAAAGATTTGCTTATCAATCAACTAGAAGTCACCCACAAACTCTTTGTGGATAATGCCAAGTAATGCTCCAGCAGTTGATACTTGTATGTACTAAAGTCGTTGATACTCACTTATATGTTGCCACCATTCTTGCAAAGTACCAGTAAATCTGGATGAAAATTCAAACAAAATATCCAGAAGAGGATGATTAGGTTTTGTCATTTGTAGATCAATCCAAGCACCAAATTCATGTATTCGATCCCTCCATTTTTTAGGTGGAAGATCATCGAATGTAAACTAAGGACTCGAAGTAGGTTTGGCGTTCAACTATGCAACTGCCGTAGCTGGTGTTGTTGTAGGTGCTAGTTCAGGTCTGAAGGGTTCAGAACCTGTGGAATCAACTTCATGGATTTCTAGTTCTACTTCAATATATTAAGGCATAATCACTAGAACAATAGATAGCTCTAATAAGATAGCAAGATTGACTGAAGAATCAGTCGACGATAAAGAGACTGGTTCATGTGATGACTCTGATGAGATGTGTTCAGATGAACAATCAGATGGTGTTGCAGAGAGTTTAGATATATTGCTTTCTGCTTCAGTTTCCTCTGATTGAGAACTGGAATTATCTGCAAGAGATGTAACAGTGGTTAGAGTAGCAATGTACTTTGTCTGTTTTGATTTATCCTTCCCAAGATGAAAGGTGGAAGGTTGTACTAGTGGTGGAGACTCTGGAGGAGTACGAATCCTTAATGGTTTTCTCCACTGTTGAGCCAGTTTAAAAGGTGTATAAGAAGATGACGCTTCTGAAACCTTTGATGACTCAGATACTCGAGGTTGATGCACATGATCAGATGGAGTCTTTGACTTTGATCGTTAAGGCTTTTCTTGAGTTGTCTAAGGATGTATGTGCTGTCTAATCAAAGGGTAATTGAACTTGTATTCAGCTTCTTTTGGATACCGTTGATACAAAAGAGATGGATATGATGGCTAAAGAGTTGAGAACTCTGAAGAAGATGGGCCATATATCTGCTTAGATTGGGCTACATGCATATTAGCTTCCATTTGTCGTACAATTCCTTATATCTCTTGTATCTTTCGAACTTTCAAGTCAAATTCTGTCCCTATGTAATGGGCAGAGATGTATTGTCGCTATTTAGCATCAAGACGCTAAATTTAAGCTTTGTAAGATCGATACATCGTTTGTATCTGTTCCTAAACAAAATCAGCTTTCTTGTGAGTGGTGATATTTTGTTGACTAATTCCATTCAACTTGGAATCAATCCTTCTCAGAACCTTGTTCTGTGCTACTACATTAGATGTTTTCCAGTTGAGAACTTCATTAGTGGGATTTAATGCAATTGTTCCTTGTGAAGTAATTCCTGACGCTGTGATATAAGGGTTAAAGACAACCCGCTGTGATTCATCAGTACTCTTGGATAACTGAGGAAAGTCATTCTCGTATGGACCTGCCATTATACATGATTGACAAGTAGGAGTCATAACAGGAATTCCTAGCTTAGATTTGCATGATCCACCAGTAGATCTGCAAGGATCTGACATAGTAAACATAGACGACTGGAGTATCTCTCTAAGAGACTTTGGTCTGGATCTTTATATCACAGATAGACCATTATGATCGTCTAGATCTAGATCACCATCTTGAGGGTGATAGTCATGAGAAGGTAAGCACCAAGATTTGGGCTTTGATTTCTTCTTCCTTCTTCGTTGATATCTTGGATCATCATCATCACTATCTGAATCAGGATTGAGACAGATCTCACAGTTTTGATTGCACATGGATAGGTCAACATCCCATAGAAAATGTCCACTATGATTACTTACATAGATTGGATCTCTATTAGAATTGAAATAATAGATAGGAAGACCATCTTTACATTCTGTATGAGAAAATACGAGCTGGGTCTTAAGGCTTGTTGCCCTAAATGATAGATCTGATAGATCTTGAAGTTCAATAGGCTGGATCATCAGGATAGAGCCTGATGTTGAAGGACTAGACGTGTCATCGCTGAGTCATGTGTAGATGGACTTGACTGAGCCATCTTTCAGTTTCTTTAGAATCGGAGGAGTTGTTGTATGAAAAGAGTATCGATGAGGCATGTGGAATACCTTCTGGTAGTTGGGAATCCATTCTGTAGGCATCAACTTTTCAAGCTCCTGCGGAGGTAACTACTTCAGGATCTAAAGAATAGTTGTCTGATTATTACCTTTATCAACAACCATGTAAAGAGCATCCAAAGTAGAATTTGGAAAGTTTAAGTCCAATGAGTGATTATGTAGACAATAGATCATCTAGTGATGTAAGGTAGCCATGATGGCTTCTGGATCTTAATCTGCTCCAGTGATCTGAATCTGAACTTGTAGACTTTCAGACAAAGTAGGATCATCCAACTTGATGTTGAAATCAAGTGCTATGGTCAAGATAACACTCCCTTTGTCAAGAGTTGTCAGCAAGGTACCAATAAGAGCATTTTGGTACATAGTGTAGGCAGTGTCTAGAAGGGATATCCTGGCTATTGCAGGAATACCTTTTCTTCCATGTAATGTAAGAATAAGTCGTTAGCTCCAATATGTAGATGTGTATGGTTGTGCTCTCTCCATAAGGTGATCAGTTCCTTAGGGATTTCAAGCTTTACGTATTGTTCTGTTGTTGCAGATCTAAGAACATACTGTTCCAGTTTGGAACTCTGGATGATTTCCTTGATATGAGACCTAGTAGTAGATAACACACTACGAATACTTCTTGTCTAAGAATGATCACGAGAATATATACTGTACGGACTCAACAATGGTAAAGAAGACTCACAAACACGATTTTCTACAAGAACTTGAGTAATTTCTACAAGATTTTTTATTGTATTTGATAATACATGCTTCACACTAGAAGGCAAACTATTGAGAGACAAACTTGACGATAAATGTATTGTATCTGAGGATACTAACTCCATTTTTTCTCTTTCCTTTCTTTTCTCTCACTTTTTAATCTGAATCAAATGTGTTCCCCACCTGAATAAGATGCAAAGGTTGACTATGTGTCTAAGGCTAACCACGAGCAGTAGTGGAAAACCTAAATCGAGCAGTAAAACTCCAAGGGATACACAGGTGTATTCAGCGTTACTGACTCTACCTGACCACAAACTAGACAAAGAGATGGGAATATAGTTAGGTAATGTTTCACCATTACCTTGTAAGGCCTTATGGGGTAGCTCAGTTGTATCAGAGCCACCAGGTTTAACCTGGGTTTGCTCAACGTCGTGGGTTCGAATTCCAGAAATACAATTTGGGAATGGGACACATCGTTAAATCCAGAATGCAGATACCACTCGGGAAGTACGAGCTTCTAGAGCGGGAGGTATATTTGGGTATTGTTTCACCGTTACCTTGTAAGGCCTTATGGGGTAGCTCAATGATGTAAGAAATTATTGTATGCCTTCTTTTTATGAAGTATTTGTAAATGATGAATCTTCTTTTACTATTGAATTTTTATAGCAAAGTAATGACGTTAAAGATCAAACTTTATTTTTGATATGAACTTATTAATTTAATTTTGACATATTTTTTATTTATTTTTATAGATAACTAGAGAAAAGTTAATGTACTCCTGATAATTAAATCTCTTTAAGCAAATTCGAGATCTAACATGGGTTTGTGCTAGATTAGTTCTTGGTATGAAGAATCTTACTATTTGTTCGTATTGCAACAAATATTTGAAAGATGATAGAATCACTAGATTAAATGAGCATTTAGATGAGATCAAAGGTGATGTAGAGCTTTGTAAGAAAGATAGCTACGATGTGAAATAACATATGAAAATTTTGCTTAAAGAGTATCAAAATAAGAAATACAAAAGGCAAAGTTGAACTATGAAATTAGTAGTGAAAAGTAAGAAACTGTTTAGGCTAAATAACTAGAAGGCAAGTACTATGTAATCAAAATTATAAGGCTAATTATAAAATGAAAAACTCAAAGGAAAATGTTTAAAGACCTAAAATAACGAAAATGACCTCTCCAAGAGAGATCCTTTATTCATATTCTAGTACGCCAATTTTTTTTTTTACAGGTTAGGTCCTCAATAAGTTCCAACATAATCATATAATTCTTGATCACTTTCTTCCAATTCTTTTTAAGCCTTCTTTTTTGTTTTTCCTCTTATCATCTCTAAGTACTATTTTCTCGTATCTTCTAATTGAAGCATCTGGACGTCTCCTTTTAACTCTTATAAGCATTAGCCTAATTCAAAAAGTATAGGATATGCTAGATACTTTTCTATCATTGATGAAACTTTGCAAAAAGTGAAAAAAAAAAGTGACTAAGTTCATATATAATCAAGTATGAGTTCTAAATATGATGAGCAAATGTTTCACCAATGGTAGGAATTTGTCTCATCATGTCATTATGAGATTTGCAATTAATTTTTTATCACTTCAGCATTTTGTTCTAATATTGAAGGAGCTGAGACAAATGTTTACAAGGGATAAATGAGTTGTATCTCCATATATCCTGAAATAGAGATTTCTAGAATTATATTTAAAGATAATGAATTTTAATCTCAATATCAATTTGTCACCCGAGTTAGTGAGTTATCAATGAGAGTACTTTGTCTAGCTGATAATGATGAGGAAACAATTAATTATTTTTATGATGCCATGGAGAGGCGGAGAAAACAATCAAGATCAATATAAAAAACAAATCATCCTTATATACACTTTTTTTTTAGTCATCAATGAAAGATATGAAAAATAATTTTACTCTTTGTTGTTTGCTATTAGGACTTTTTTTTAATCCTAATGTCTAATTTAGATTAAATTTTACAAAGAACGCTGAAGTTGATTAGGAAAATATTATTAACCATCACAAAATTGTTTTATATGAGATGATGCAATGTTCTTTTTAGCTTATATGAGATGATGCAATGTTCTTTTTAGCTCACAAGTAGAGAAATGCATGGCTGCATACAACGATTTTAGGATGCTTATTGCAATTCTGTAAAGAGAAAAATTATATATTTCTTCACTTTTGTACTCGTTTAAAATTAATCATCACTTTATTTTGTTTATAAGGTTAATTATAGTTATTGTTTAAGTATGAAAACTAATATTAATAAAAATAAAAAGATACATGTTTCAATATGATTTTTTGAGATAAGATTAGCGCAAAATTGAAAAAAATTACTTATTTTGTAAAGTTTCATTTGAAACAATACTCCATATTAACTGATGGTAGAACTAAATCTAATACTAAATTTGATAGTGTTTTTAATATTGCTATGAATATTGTCAATGTTCCAATTTCTGAAAGAAAAAAGAAGAGGAAACTTTGAGTCATCATTGTCATTAAATATGGATTTCCTCCCCCAAGCCACATGAAATGAAATTCGCCTTCCACAATCCGTTGTCAAACTGGGATAACACTTTGAGCCATCAACATATAATAAAGCTCAGTTTTTTCCCAACTTACGACTCTAAAAACGTGAAGTTCAGATAATATTTAGTCTTCAAAACCTTTTGCATTGGGAATGAATATAGCTGATGAATCTCCACCCATGCTTTCTCACTAAGAAAATGTAAATCCATCCCACCCCATTTCGTCCTTGGACAGCCACCTGGTTGCTGCGCCAAAATGAGACCCTCTAGTAGTAAATATATAATTCTCTGAAGTCGTTTCCACAAATGAGAGAATTGTATTCTGAATATTTTATAAGAATTTATTTGTTCGAATTTAAGGTGATTCATTTTAACTTGATATGGATGAATTATATATTTTTAAAAATTGAGCAAGAAAGAAAGTTAAATGAATATTTGGGTTTATTTTCTCTCTTTTTTTAATCAACTCTTCACTTGAAAAGATATTTTTATCACTCTGATTTCTACCCTTTTGATCATTTCTTAAGAAACATCTTAATTTTGAAGACACCTCTTAAATAAAGTTTTAGTTTTAGGTACCGTGCCGTTCCATTCCGACTCTTGGTTTGCTATCAAATCCTAATATTAAAGAGTATTAAAGAGTTTTAAAAGATATTGTCTCCGTGATAATTTGTTAATTGAAATATATTTGTCATTTCTGAATCTTTCATTTAATTTCTTTTTTAACCTAAGGTATTTTTGCTTTTTAATATATATGGGAATTTTGTGCAAGAGCCTTATCAATTATTGTTTTCTTCTATTCATATTTGAGCAGGGTAGTATAGGATCCATTATATATATATATATATATATATTTCATTTTGAATTTCTAAATTATATTTATACCAAACTTTCAGGATAATAAGATTTTTATTAAATATCAAAATTTTAAATACTTTGGAGACTAATTGCGCCTGCTCAGCATGTTAATGGCAGTTGAGCATATAAGCAAAGCAAATCTTTCCTATAAAGTGGGACCTGCTGCGTGGACAAGGATTAATAGTAATACCCATGTATGCATGTACCAATGTATGTCAGCCGATGCAGGGAAAGGCAGAACATAGCGTATTCCAATTAATAATGGCAGCATAAGACGAAAACCATTTTCCCAATAACAAAATTAGTCAGCCAATGACAAAAAATTTCTGGAATCTCTGCTAGCTCCAGGGTCGCTTTAGCACTTCAAATCCTCTGTTATTGTCCTATCAACTTCTCTCAAAAAAAAAAAAAAAATCCTGCCGATCCTTCACCGTTTAAACCTTTGCAAGCTCGGCTGCCGCAGCAGGGGCAGGAGTGACACCACCAGTGGTTGGCCTGAAAACTCAACAGAAATTCAATTCAATAACTAAGCACAGAAAAGAGTTAAAAGTGTTATGCAGACAATCAAAGTACTCACAGTCCCACAAAGACTTTGAATGCGTCATATATACCCCACTGGGCTCCGGTAAGAGTACCAATCATGACAATACGTAGTGGAAGTCCTCGGGTAAAGAGGCCCCATAAACCCATCTTCTTCACAGCCTGCAAAATCAAATCGAAGTTAAAAAAAGTGTAGACAGAAAACAAAACAATGACTATTGCACAAATTAAACTAAAGGGGGGCCTCACATCACCAACAGTAGCCCCTTTAGCATTATTGAGGAAGGAAACAAGATTATCAGCAGGATGAGACACAACGGCGCAAAAAACTCCAGCAACATATCCACCAGCAAAGCTCACTCCAAGCTGTAGCGGTTTGCTGCACTGGTCCTTTGGTGTTGGGATAGCATGCTTGTAAATCAACTCAACAATAGTCTCAAAAGACGCAAATTTCATCATAGTATCTGCAGAAAAGACAATCAATACCAAGAATCCCTATCCCTACCAGACATTCCAGCGATGTAACAATAAATATTAAATCATGGGACAAGCGCCTAAATATTTAAATCGACCTAAACAAATTCTCATCACAACAAGTACCCTTTGCTCACAAAATGTACTGAAAGGACTACATTGTAGCTAGACTGCAGATTTAGTAAACATGATTCCACACTGGTGTAGGGCCCAAAAAAATGATACTAATATTGTAAAATAGATTTTCTCTGTTACAAAACTAGCTTGGAAGGTCTACTCAAAGTCTACTTCACACCAGACTTTCCCAAGAATCAGGAAAAGGAAAAAAAACTAGTCAAATGAAGTGCACCACTATCAGAAAATAACAGACTCTACTGCCAACTCTCTTAAACAGAACAATTAGTCAAACCCTCCTTAAAACTCTTCTAAGCCATCCCCATCACACCGGATGAAAAGATTCACAATAAATTGACAAAAATAACGCAGAATAGTATAACAGTAATCGTGTTTGCTATATATTGAGCTTAAAACAGGCACATAAGGGAAAATGAGAAAAGGAAATAGACTGGGTCTGTATGAAGGGGAGAAACATGTTATTAACAAATTATTTCATTAAAGAAAGCATTTCTCAAGAAACCTAAGGAGAAAATAAATGCATGCTAATACAATCATTCAATAACGAACCTAAGGAGAAAATAAATGCATGCTAATACAATAACGAACATAATTGACTTACATGGGATTTGACGTCCCCACAAAGGTACAAGCCCCTTGTACAACCTAGAACAGCATGGAGACATAGTTGACAATGCAGCTTAAAGGATGTTAGTGAAAGACAACAGTAACAAATTTGTTAAACATACCCCAAAGCACCCTCAGATTTAACAAACTTGGGAAGTCCATCTGACAGACCTCTGGCAAAACCAGGTTGAGTTTGAACCCGAACCTTTACAGCTTCAAAGGGGCAAAGTGCAACATCTGCAATCACCTCAGCAGATGCAGAGCCAGCAAGGTAAATCAAGGTCTTATATTTGGCAGCATACTCTGGACCTGCAATATCAGAGTAGTACTTCTTGAAGAATTCATAGAATCCAAATTTGCAGGCCCCTTGAGCACTATAACCAAGGAGGGTAGGCACCCATCCCCTAAAGAAGCCTCTAACGCCCTGCTCTTTGAGCAGAACTCCAAAACCAGATGAAATGTTTTTGTATTTTAGTGGGTCAATCTGGAAAAACAATCCATGCACTCTCAGTTTAATATCCACCAGATGAATACAAATATAGAAAGATATACAACATTACAGTCAAATCTATCATAAATTCAATTATATAGCAGGAAAAAAAACAAAGACAGGTCAACCATTTCTACAATCATTCATTTGGATTATGATTTCCCGATCTAAATAATGCAGGTTGCATATCAAACCCATTTCTCAATTCAATAGAAGCCAAAAGAGGTGAATAGAATAGGGTCCCATATTAGGAGATATATAAGAGTATTAACTATTAACGGTTCTTCCGTAGAAATTAGTCTAGGGCTTCAGATAGTTCACTGAAAGAAACTACAAACGCACCACTTAAGTTATGATGGTTCGACAGATAATCAAGAATGAATATAGATCAACGAGGAATTGCACCTACTTAACACTTATGTACAACATAGTGACATCTCCTCAAGACTGAAATAAAATCACCCAATCTAGTTAAGTAATCAAAACATTGCTATAAAATTTTCTAAAACAACTTTTGTAATATGCAGTTCATCCTTTAAATAAATCCACCGGAAACAAAAAGTGGTCAATATGGTCAAGGGCTCTGTATAGACACTGTTAGAAACCTTGAACAAACCGCAGATCATGCTCATCCAAAGTTCAGCACAAACACCAGCATTCTAAGAATTAAAACCTAGGCAAAAGATCACTTAGTAGGAATAGAGTTTGAGTAAAAGGGTAAAACCTAATATGACAAATTGCAAGGAATAGCATGTCCTTCTTAAAGAGGCTGAGACGAAGATAGGGACAGAGAAAGAACTAGCGTTAAAAGCAACCAAAATCAAGAGAAAACTACATTTCAAGCCTTAAGTGAAGCTATTAAAGAAAACACCAGCGATCTATAACTACAATGATAAGTAGAAACGACGTAAACGCAGCAAGAGAAGAAAAGAAGAGCAGGAATCAACAGAGATGAAGTCTCATGCGAAGTAAGAAGTAAAAAAATAAGAAGAGATCAGGGAGTAAAACGAGAGACCTGCATGTTGCACTTGACGAGATCGAGTGGAGTAACCGCCATGTGAGTAAGACCACAGCTGAGAATACCGCCGGCCGTACAAGCAGCGTAGAAAAACGGAGAGTACATGTCGATCTTCTTTCCAGGCTCGCTTGGGGCCGAAATGACGAAGGAATCATCGCCGGAGGCGGAGGCCCCGGAAGATTCCGCCGGCAAGGCATGAGCTGAGGAGTCAATGAGTTTGGAGAAGGTAAACGATTTGGAAGAAGAGTAGAGGAAGCCTGGGATCAGGGACTGTCTAGAAGAATCCGAAAGAGCCATTGAAGATAATCAGAGAAAGAGAGCCTATCTCTCAATGCCAATTGCTGCACGAGAGCAAATGAAAGGGAGAGAGAGGCGCTGAGCGAAATGTTCCGGGCAAAAACCCTCGCGTTTGGTTGTCATTCCCTCTACCTTCGTTGCTCGTTTGATGACAGTGCCACCTGGATTATTTTCTTAATTGTCCAATTTATATGAGATTCATATACACGAGGGGAAAAAAAAACATTGATGTATGTATTATAAACTTGAGTTGTATAATAGTTTCAAAGTGTGTTAATTTGAATCTGAATCTGAATCCGAAGGATTTATTTCCTTTTTATCTTTTTGAAAAGGAAGGATTTATTCTCCCATAAGTGAGTGAAGACTTCTGTTTGAAGAAGAATGGCATGTCCTTGAAAGGGGATAGGATCCTCTATCTAATTTTATAATGTTTTATTTTGTCTCATAAATTTCAACCATTCATTTATGTGAGTCCGTTGAAAAAGTTCGTTTTATGCAGCCTAGAAGGCGAAAGTAAGCAGCGGCATGCTTGGAAGAGCCACGTAAGTCGTTGACCAGTCAGAGATATTATAAAAAGCGTGGATGGTGAAAGTAAGTAGTGGCATGCTTGGAAGAGCCACGTAAGTTGTTGACCAGTAAGATATATGATAAAAAGCATGCAAGGTGAAATTAAGCAGCAGCATGCTTGGAAGTTGTAAGACTCACACAAATCGTTAAGTATATATACTAAGGGCGAAGGGGATGGACGATCACGCAATCCATCCCCATCGTCCATTTAATCTAACGGTTACTTGAAAGTCTTTACCCTCCCTTGTTTATATGTCATAGTTGTTCTTTTTCTTTCTATCTTTATTATTATCATCATTATCACTATCCCTCTTTCATTTCTCTCTTATTATTTAGCTCTTCGGCCTCCATTTCCTCTGCTTCTCCGGCTCGCGTCTACCACGGCAATACTAAACATTGCATCTCTAACAGCTATGGTAAGCTTTCCTTTTTTTGTTTTATTCTGCAGTCGAGTTTTTATTATTATGTGTACAGATTTCTAACTGTTTGCTTTTATTCTGTGAATAGATGGGTAACGGTACTGTTGTAAGATCTTCTATTTTCTGTCATGGTTTTGTATTTTCTTTTTTTCTTCTGTTTGCGTTTTTTGCTTATGGGTTATTGTTTGCGTTTATTCTGTGTACAACTGGGTAACGGTGGTCTGGTAAGTTCTTCTTTTTTCTTCTCCGATTCTTTTTTCTTCATATTCTTCTGTTTGCATTTTTTGCTTCGACTTTCTTTTAGTGTACAGATGGGTTACTGTTTGCGTTTATTCGCTCCTTTTTTTGTTTTGTTCGGAAGTCGAGTTTTTATTATTATGTGTACAGATTTCTAACTGTTTGCTTTTATTCTGTAAATAGATGGGCAACGATACTGTGGTAAGATCTTTTATTTTCTGTCATGGTTTTGTATTTCCTTTTTTTCTTCTATTTGTGTTTTTTGCTTATGGGTTACTGTTTGCGTTTATTCTGTGTATAGCTAGGTAACGGTGGTCTGGTAAGTTCTTCTTTTTTCTTCTCCGGTTCCTTTTTCTTCATATTCTTCTGTTTACGTTTTTTGCTTTGACTTTCTTTTAGTGTACAGATGGGTTACTGTTTGCGTTTATTCTATGTACAGCTGGGTAACGGTAGTCTGGTAAGTTCTGTTTTCTTCTCCGGTTCCTTTTTCTTCAGTCATGGTTTTGTATTTCTAAAATAATGATTGATACTTATGCAGTTTAAGTTTTTCCTTCGATTTTCATGAAGGTTTTATTATGTGCAGAAATTGGTCAACTGGGTAAAAGAGAGAGAGGATGGATATTCTTTTCTGCTGCTTCATCAAGATTTTTTTATTCCTTGTTTTGTGTAATTTGTCGAATTGTTCACAGTTTAAATGTTTATGGTGATGTTTCGACGGAATTTTTTTGAAGTTGGTTTATCCTTTTGATGTTGTGTAAAATGGAAATGGAAAGCTTTCAGAGATTGGTTCCTCTACAACATAGGATTGTTTGCCACAATCTTTCACCAATTTTGATTGAGCTTATTGTCGTAGATTTTTATGACAATTGTTAATATGATTTTCTTTCTTCTTTTTTATTTTTTTCCACCAGAGATAAATAAAAGCTTGCTTACAAACATTTTTATCTCCTAATGTGTTAAATTTAATTAAATCCAGCAGTATGTAAAAGGCTCCAGATCTTGTAAGCGTTGCAAATGAGATCTTAATGATTTAATATCTAATACAATTAACATTTCGCATTTAATGGCTCCGTTGTTTTCTTATTTAAAGGACTTAACATTATTTTAAAAAATTGATCTCAGTTATCTTTCTTAGAGGAAACGAAGGGCCATCACTTTTGGCATCTCTCAATCATTTTGCATTAAAACTCATTTGTGACTTGAGTAATCCTTCTTAGGTGAAACGAAGGGTTATCTCTTAAAATCATTCGGCTATGCACACTTTTCAATTACGATTTCTCAGAGTTAAAGATTAGGTTCAGATGTCCCTTTTTTGGTTACCTCGTAAAGTTTGTGAATGTTTTTTTGTTGTGCCTTCAATTAAATATTTTATATTATTAATAAGTAAGACAAAAGCGGAAGGAAACTAAGACGAAAAACTAAGACGGAATCAAAGTAATACGGAAGCTGAAGCAAAAGTAAGACGAAAGTTGAAGCAAACTGAGACGGAAGCTGAAGCGAAAGTACATCTTTCGTTGCTTCACGTCTAAATAATTTTGATAACTTCCGACTCAAATATCCAAAAATTCAGTACTATATATTGTTGCAAAGATAAAAAAAAAGATCTACAACTCTAAGAGCTTACGACAGTACCCTTACCCATCTGTACAAAGAACAAACACAAACAGTTACCCATCTGTACACATAATGAAGCAAAAGTAAGACGAAAGCGGAAGCAAACTAAGATGGAAGCTGAAG
>JANSVA010000007.1:21915552-21933480 GCA_025504915.1 Erythroxylum reticulatum | reverse complement strand
TATTTTTGTCACATAAGGATGAATCTTTTAAATGTTTTAAAGTTCTTTCCAAAAAGTTACAAAATGAAAAAGGAATTCTATTACTGGAATTAGAAGTGATCATGGGGGTGCGGCTGAGAATGAAAAATTCAGAATATTTTGTGAAGAGAATGGAATTTTCCATAATTTCTCTGCTCCTAAAACTCGACAACAGAATGGAGTTGTAGAAAAAAAGAACAGGACGATTCAGGAAATGGCAAGACCCATGTTGTGTGAAATGAATCTCCCTAAGTATTTCTAGGCAGAAGCTGTGAACACAACTTGTTATATTCAAAATAGAATACTTATGCGGCCTTTGTTGAAGAAAACTCCATATTAGTTATGGAAAGGAAGGAATTCAAAATAGAATACTTATGCGGCCTTTGTTGAAGAAAACTCCATATTAGTTATGGAAACGAAGGAAGCCTGATATCTCTTACTTCCATCCATTTGGTTGCAAGTGTACTATATTGAATACAAAAGAAATTTTGGATAAATTTGATTCTAAGATCTATTCAAGAACTTTTTTATGATATTCATTATCTTCTAAAGCTTATAGGGTTTATAATCTTACTTCTACGTCTGTTGAAGACTCTATTCGTGTCAAATTTAATGATAGTTCTTAACCAAATAGAAGAAATGATGCTGATAATGAAACCCTATCAATACCCTTGGTTGATAGTGAAGATGTGTCACCATCAGATACTCCTTTAGATAAGGTAGAAGATATTCCTGAAAATTGTGGTCTGAAAAAAAATTGGAGATATAAGAGTTCTCATCCAGAAAATATGATTAAAGGAGAAACTTCAGAAGGTGTGAGAACTAGGTCTCAATTCAGAAGAGAAGCAAATGTAGCTTTCATTTCTAAAATAGAACCTAAGAAAATTTATGAAGCTTGGATTTTAGCCATACAAGAGGAGCTAAACCAATTTACTAGGAATAAAGTTTGGTCTTTAGTTCCCAAACCCTCCAAAAAGTCTATCATAGGAACCAAATGGGTTTTTAAGAATAAGCTAGACGAGTCAGGTAGAGTAAGTCATAACAAAGCTAGATTAGTAGCTCAAGGCTATAATCAAGAAGAAGGAATAGACTATAATGAGACTTATGCTCCTGTAGCTAGATTAGAAGCTGTTAGAATCTTGCTTGCATATGTTGTCTGTCATGATATAAAGCTATTTCAAATAGATGTGAAAAGTGCCTTTTTGAATGGTTTTATAAATAAAAAGGTTTATATAATGCAAGCTCCTAGTTTCGAAGATGCTAAGAAACCAGATTATGTCTATAGACTTTATAAAGCTTTGTATGGATTGAAACAAGCTCCTCAAGCTTGGAATGATCGTCTAAGTTCTTTTCTGATTAAGAATAATTTTAGTCGAGGACATGTAGATAAGATGTTATTTAGAAAATGTATTAAGAATGATTTCATCATAGTTCAAATATATGTTAATGATATTATCTTTAGTGCAATGTCTAAAAAGCTATGTACTAGTTTTAAGAATCTGATGAAGAATGAATTTGAGATGAGCATGATGGGTGAATTAAAATTCTTTCTTAGGTTACAAGTTAAGCAAACCGAAGAAAAGATTTTTATTCATCAATAGAAATATATCAAAGAACTGTTGGTTAATTATGGAATGGAAATAGTGAAACCATTGTCAACTCCTATGCATCCTTCAAACCTCTTATCTAAGGATGAAGTAGGTAAGAAGGTTGATCAAACCCTTTATGGAGGAATCATTGGTTCTTTACTTTACCTTACAACAAGCAGACTTGATATTTTGTTTAGTGTTTGTTTGTGTGCGAGATTTCAAGCAGATCTTAGAGAATCTCATTATATTGCTGTCAAAAGAATTTTGAGATATCTATCAGGTTCTACTGATCTTTGCTTAATGTATGAAAAAGTTGAAGATTTCAGGTTAATTGGCTATTGTGATGCTGATTATGCTGGAGACAGGATTGACAGGAAGAGTAAAAGTGGAGGTTATCACTTTCTTGGCCACAACCTAGTTTCCTGGTCAAGTAAGAGGCAAAGTTCAATTGCTTTATCTATTACAGAGGTTGAATATATGTTAGCTGCAAGCTGTTGCTCACAGACGTTGTGGATCAAGTACCAATTAGAAGATCATTCAATACAAGAAAAACAAATCCCAATCTTCTATGACAACACAAGTGCTATCAATCTATCGAAGAATCCAATACAACTCTCGAGGGTGAAGCATATTGAAGTTAGACATCATTTCCTACTAGACTACGTACAGAGGAAGATCGAGAGTCTACAATTTGTTGAGACAAATCATCAGTGGGTAGAAGTGAGGAAAATAGATGAGGCATGCAATGTAGTGAAACCAAGAGGAATCTATGTTTCACACCATATCTCAAAAGCATCAGGAAGTCAGTGTGGCCACTTCACCACAGATGAAACTTTTCAGGTAGTTGGAAAAATAATAGAAGGACAGTACAGAATCATCAGAGTTGGAGGTATTAATTTCAACTTAGAGACTCTTGTGCATCTGATTATGCACTTTAGACCCTTGAGTTGTATACCTTCAATTAGAGATGTACTACACCTTCTTGGAAAATAAGTTTCAAAGCTACCTCGACCTGATGACCTTGATCTCCCTGAAGGAAACCTATCGTTCAAACCTCCTGCTATTACAATCATTGAATTAGATGTTTTACTTTCATAAACATCTGTTGCTACAAACTTCCTTCCAACGAGAACACCCCAACATAAGCCTACTATTGGTTTGGAAGAAGGTAGTCACATACAGCAGTGGAGTCTTGAAGCTTTAGTCAAGGAAATTGAAGAAATTCATGAGAAGGTTGATGAACTGCGTGACTCAGTGGGTGATTTGCATAAGGAAGTAGCTCACTTACGAGTTTCTATAGAAGAAGACATCAAGTTGATCCGAACTGACATGCAACGAATGTTCTCTGAAATTTTGAAGCATCTTAAGTAAAGATTTTTTATTAATAACAAATAGGGGGAGAAAAGCAGACGAAAGATGGGAGAAGAGAAGAGCAGAAGCAGAAGAAAGTAAATGGGGAGACCAGAGACAAGAAAAAGAAGATAGTATTGATTACCATTTTTTTACAACTGTATATTTTCTTATTCGGCATATAAATAATATTCGCTTGTCTTTCTAAAATTATGATTATTTGTTATCATTAAGAAGGGAGAGATTGTTAAGTCAAAATGAATTCATGTCTATTAATTTTGGTGACAATCAAATAATAATAATATTAGAAATAAATAAACTGTTTTGATAAGTGTGTTAAGTGTGCAGCAAAAACACAGAAGAAAACAAAACACAGAAGAAGTGCCAAAAGATAGAAGAAGTGAAACAAAAGAAAGAAGAAGCAAAACACAGAAGAAGTGCCAAAAGACAAAGGAAGCAAAACACAGAAGAAGCGCGACAAAACACAGAAGAAGCGAGACAAAACATAGAAGAAGCGTGACAAAACACAGAAGAAGCGCGGCAAAACACAGAAGAAGCAAAACACAGAAGAAGTGCGAAAAACACAGAAGAAGAGTAAAAACACAGACGATATGAAGATGAAGACACGATAGTATGTCGGACGGTTAGTTAGTTGGAGTTAGTTATAGAACTCAACTAAATAACGGTTTCTACAAGAAATAAGAAGCAGTTATCAAGAAGCAGTTGGAGACGAAGGCTATAAATACGAGTCGGAGTCAAAGAATTGAGTTAATTGTTGAACAAGTTTTATGAACTTAAGTTTTTGAACTTTCGCAAAATTCTGTGTTCGTTGTTCGAAGCACGAGAGCAAACATTACTGTAACAAAAAGCTCAACATCTTTCTTGTGAGAGAAAGGAAAAGCTGAGAGCCTAAAAAGGCTAAGAGGGCGAAAATAATACTTTGTGTAAGAGACCTGGAGAGGCTCTGTAAGAAAAAGAATACTTGTACATTTTGAGAAGAATAGTGAAATCTAATAAGAATTCTGAGGATTGGACGTAGCTTAAAGTTTGGGGTGAACCAGGATAAAATCATCGTGTCCATCTTCTATCTCTCTACTTTAATTTCTATTATTTTTATACTAGTATATAGAAGTTATTTGCAATTTAACCAAGTAGCTATTCTCGTATAACTTTTTGATATTCATCTAAGAGTTTGAAAAAGTTCATTTTCAAAGAAATATCAAAGGGGTTTGTATTCACGAAAAGAATACATAATTCAAACCCCCTTTTTGTGCATTTTGTATATTGTACGTCAAGTCTATACTAACAAATGATTTACTTCAGTGTTATGTTTTTCCTTATAAGTGAAGTGGTTGATCTCATAGGCTAAAGTATGGAGATACTTAAACAAACATGTGGGTGCTTGTTAAAGAATAAGTTCACTGAAGTAACCTCATATGAGAAATCTATTTCAAACATTATTTGTATGTCTATGGAAATTCTCATTATAATGATTTTATAAGTGATCCTTTGACTTGAAATCTCCAAAGCTATCTTGTATGGGGATTGTTATGTTTTGATCCTACTTATTACCTATTCTAATCCTAGGTAGTTTAGTCAATAGTCATTGGGTATAACATGAACTATATGGAAATAGTTGAGTGATTAAGATAGGATTCTGTTGAGCAAGTTTTACCTAATATAAAACTCTCAATATCTGCAAGCATACGAATCGTAAACTTGTAGTAATTGAGGTATTGATCCCACGAGGAACTAGTTAAAACTAAATGAACCTAACTTTGTATAAGGTTATGAAATATGATTTGAGAGAAAATAAAATTCAAAAATTAAACAATCAAATAAAATTGAGCACTAAACCACTTAATAATTGAGCTATCATAATAAAATAAGGATGATCAAGTATGAAAGTATAGGATATGTTATATCATCATTTTGCTCCCTTAACCATTTTTTATTCAATTCGATGTCAATCCTAGATTTCTAAAGCGTTTGAGTATTCTCTCTCAATACCTAATCATTTAACCTCAATTAATAATCCCTAATTAATAACAAAATTCTAGATTTGCAATCTCTTAATTAACAAAAACAACCTAACATTTTCAACTAGTTTTTAAGCAATCTATTGGATAATTGAGTTCTCACACAAGATCTCTCTGATCATCAATTTGATATTTATGTGACTTATTAGGTCGTTAATTCTCATTACCCAACCTAATCAGATTACTATTGACTCACTCTCTCGATTTATTGTCGAAGTAGAAGCAAACATAAATATCACAACACCCAAACATTGTATTGAAATCAAAAGTGTTCAAGTCACAAAATAAGTCAAGAAAAAAAATCCTAATATGACATTAAAACATCATCCATGTGTGTAACATCTTCCAATCCAGTTCACACAACAAGTTTATTGAAAATAACAAAAGGAAAGGAAGAAAAACTTGATTTGGAGCTGAATCTGCAAATCTGGAAAATGTTGGACAATTGATGCTCCTCTTGATCTTCCTTGGATTAATCTCAATTTGGTAAGATAGAGGCCACTTCTTTTTTTAGTTTTGATGTTGTTAAATAGTTCTTGAGGCTTCTAGGGTTCTTTTTAGGGTTTACTCACTTAATTTGGTTCCAAAAATAGTCTCAAATCATTAAAAATACAAAAAAGAGTCGCGTGTTTGGAAAAGCTAAAATTTGCTAGAATTGTTGCATGCGCTCTTTGTCACGATCATGACAAGCAAGTCACAATCTTCACCTGCTTTCATACTTCCAATTCTTCTATTTTCTTCAATTTCCTACTTCCATACACTCAAACACACATCACACACCTCTTGAAACATAAAATTAAGATCCAAATCATACTCAAAATCACACAAACAATTAGAATATAAACAAACACTAATAATAACATAATTCTAAGCCTTTATACATGATAATCATCTAAGAAATACTCAAAAGCACACTTAAACATCTATCAAAATATAGTATAATTTACATATATCAAATTCATCACCCTAAAGTAATTAGGGAGATTGCTCTATTGTTCTCAATTACTATTGATTCAGAAAATCTTTCGTCAATGTAAAATGATATTTTGTAAATAGTATACAATTTTCATTACTTGAATCAATAGTTAATGCTGGAGAACTATTATGATTGGACTCAAAATAGAGTAGACGTTAATTACATACTTTATGTCTAATTGGAACATTGTATAATAAAAGAATTGGAAAAAACATCATGCATATAAAGGTTAGTCAAAACCACTTTAACATTCTTAAATATTTAGATGGTCATGATGTGTTACTAAACGCCAATCTTGATCTATTGATATAAATTGTTTAATTATAGAATTAAAAAGCAATTAAGGTTTAATTTATGTAATCTTAAATATAATTTAGGATTATAATTTGCATCAATTGTCAACATATTTGATAACCTAATAGGTCACACATAAAGAATGGGTTAAAGAGAGCAAAGCTATATTAATCAAGTTGGATTTGATTGTAAAGTTTGAGAAACTTTTATTATTAAATATGAAATTTAATAAAATAAGGAGTAAGATGAGATATTGGATCTTATTTGGGCATAACTAGTATTTAATTAGAATTATTTTTAATTCTTATTAAATTTTAATTGAAATTAGAATTTAATTTCAATTAAATTAGTAAAATGTCTAAAATCTATTATAATAGACTTAAGCTCTTATGGTGCTAGCACTTCTTGTTTAATCCTCTCTGTAATAGTTGTAAAATTAACTCAACTTGTTCTATGAATTTCAATAAAGGTCAGAAATCTGTACGACCATGGTGGTTGAGATTGATCGATTTTAGATGCAATTTGATGGATACGACCAAAAAAAGATCAAGCTTTAGAATAAGGTATGAATTAAGATTCATGCTTTATTATAATTTAATTATTAATCATTTTATAGAATTTTGGTGATCGTGACTTTTGAGAAATCAAACAAAAAGTTTTGAAATTATTTCGCTACACAGGATTAAATCCTGGCTCGATTTTCCAATGGTGATATCAGAGCCGATTTAATTATATGTTTAAATTAAATTGTTTGATTGTTATTGATATTAAATTTTGGAATTAAAATTGCAATAGTTGCAAATAAAAAATCAAATTAGATCTAAGTAATTTTAGCCTAAAAGGTTTAGATTGAAAGTTTTAAAATCCTAGATTTAATTTAGAATTGAAGGTTTTATCTTACAAAATCTTAAGAAGTTCAGATTTATACATGAAATTGGATGTTTCAGATTTATACATGAAATTGGATGTTCTTCAAGTTGAGAAATCAGCTCCGGTAGTTCACCTTATATCACCCATCAAAATCCAAACCATAATCGAAATATAATTTTAATTTTTTTAAAAAAATTAAAATTCAATTATAAAATTAAATTAATTATTTTCTTAATTAATCAATCATAAATTTGTTAGCAACTAATAATTAATACTATTCTTCGCAATTATAGCTTCGTCATAGACATAGGATTAAAAACATAAATCAAATATTCGACAACATCTACTTGTCTGATTTGACAAAAATATTCACACAAGGGTGCAACTAAAATTGTTTGGATGCAATAATAAGATAAAAGTATAAGTTAATAAATGTAAAATTTTAAATTCCTAGCTGAAAAAGTAATAATTAACTTTGAAGTAGAGAAAATAATGTTCCAGAACTAAAAACGCATCTCAATGGGTAACCAACAATTTATTAGGGTCGGCACCTAATGTTGTTCCTATTTTGGTTTGAACATCCTTACACAACAATATACATAGTTATGTATGTCCCTATTTGAATATCCATAACAGGATGAGGTTAAATGAACACGATTGTGTTCCTATAAGAGTAGTAAATTAAGTGACATAAATATAACGATGTGTACCTCAAATTATAGAATGAGTTTCCCTATCTTATTCACTATATTTAGGGTATGAAAAAAGTCGTTGGAACTTAGAAAGATTACATTGATGATAATAATTAATTTTGAACATTTAATAGTTGCACAATTTTAAATAATCTTCATATAAAAGTGTTTTATTTTATCAAAAAAAATAAGGACAAGTAATAATAAGATGACAACTCTAGCAAGGAATTTAATAAGAACTAAAGCCCTTTAATCTATAGATAAGAAAAATTCTTTAAGTGTTATTAATGTCATGACAAAGTTATTCTTCATTCTTTTTAGTGCTTTCTTATCTCATCTTCACTTTAATCTTTCTTCTTCTTATTCCATGAAGACAAGTGAGTATGAATCTTCGGAGAATGACTCAAATATAGTGCTTTCAGTTCACTTTATCTTTTGACCGTCCTTGGGCAAAATATCTAAATTAAAGTTACAGGCTCAAAACACTTGCTCATTTTTTATATTTCCTAAGAATAGATAATCATAAGTAAATATGAATGACTTGCAAAAACCATTGTAAAAACCTAACATTCAACGCTTTTACTTATGATTAATCAACAATCATCACCTTTAGAAACTGACAATCTAATGGTAGACTTGGATAAAATGTGTCTAAATAAGATGTATTCACGGGTACACTCAATACTAATCATAATCATGACATTCCACAACTTTGCAAATAATTTCTTTTCTCCACCACTAAGGTTCATGTACATAATCATGAATCAAAGTACTTTTTAGGATTGAATGTGGGTGAGGGGAAGGTGAGGTGTATATGGGTAAAGTAGTATGAAAGTCATCAAAACTAGTGAAACAAAAGTAACACTTAATGTAACATCAAGCAAAAAAACTAAAATTCATTCAAAACTGGGTACCATCAGTTATGATGAATGCAAAAACTATGTTTCATAGCTCAAACTCAAGCTGTCTCACCACAAACCACATCAAGCATATATCACTCACAAAAATTAATCATAAACAAGATTTTGTAACTATAGGGAAAGATCATTGAAAGCAATGTCCACCTCATATCCAACATACTCAAGTAACCCATTCAATACAACTTTAGGAAGAAAGACTAATCATAAACTACTTTGCAACAAATATGCATTTCGTCCTTGATGATTTTATTTAAACATTTTTTCTTTTTCTTTTTCTTTTTCTTTTTCTTTTTCTTTTTCTTTTTCTTTTTCTTTTTCTTTTTCTTTTTCCTTTTCTTTTTCTTTTTCTTTTCTCTTTTTCTTTCTTCTTTTTTCTTTTTTATATAAAATTTAAAAGAAGCTACACCAACAATGGAATTTATAACATAACATTCTAACAAATATAATCACCGCACATATGTTCACACCCCCACACTTAAACTTTTGTACATCCACAAACTCAACGATCAACAAATGCTTCACTAGCTTTAAGGCTTGGGTAGGACATTTGGTTATGTTTAAAGCATGTACTGTGGTTAGCACAAAAAAAGGCTAATAAAGTTTAAGGGGCTTAGCAAAGGAAAATTCATATGAATGGGTAGGTTATTTGGCTAACGTAGCTTATAAAAAACAAAGAATGCCTAATCATATTTATGTTCATACATATAATAAAAATGTGGTCTCAAATAGAAATTCAAGGCAAAGTCAAGATGTACATGTCATGAAGGTCACACATAAATAAAAGACAATAAGACTGATATAGATGTGTCAATCTAATAAGGCTCAAAATCTCACTGACTTTTGTCTACCACTAGTCACTACTCTTTTAAAGATAATCCACATTGACCAATCACAAGAGCAAAAGTACATGCTAAAGTTGTCATGGATTCTTCTAGTCAATTCACGCTCTAATCATGACTATATAATCCTAGAAGCAATAGAAAAAGAGAAAGTGTTTATGTGTTTGTTTGGTTTTCTTTCTCCTTTATTAAAAAAATAAAAACACGTAAAAACAAACAAACTTAAAAATAAACATACATATTAGAAAGAAATGCGGAAATGTAATGAAAAGAAATAAACTTTCCTTAGGTTGCCTCCCAAGAAGTTTCTTTGTCTAATGTCATTGGCTCGACTACATACTTTCCTTACGTGACAAAATTATGATCCTCTAGTGTCACAGTTTGAACTTCCTTCACGTGAGGTTGTTCATGATAGGGTCTCAATTGATGACCTCTCATATTCAACATATGCCCTTTCTTTAGAATCTTTACTGAGTCCATGCACTCTAAAAAGATCTCGCATGTCTCTTTACCTTTTTCTTCTTCGTTTAATTTCTCTAACCTACTAGGTAAAGGTAAAGAGTCAGTCTTAGCAACAATTAGGAACTCAGTATTTACCTTTGAGTTAAAAGTTGTATCCTTTTCTGCTTCTAGCTCCTACTCCACTTCATCAACTCAAGCAATTCCTTGAGTCGTATTCTCAAGATTCTTAAACTCCTCTTCACTTTGAAAGGCCTACTAATGTCACTTGGGTACACTTCAAGTTGAGATAGTTATGCTTCTTCACTTTTTGATGCTATGCAGTTGATAGCTTTTGCCAACTGACCCATCTGGCTTGCCAAGTTCTGGAGTCTAGACGTTGTATCTTGATGGAATTGTATCATATCCTCCTGGAACTGCTGCAATTGCAAAGTTTTAGTAGTAACAACATTAATTGATTCTTCTATAAATGTACCTGAGTTTTGCTGCCACTCTAAATCTTAGAAACTAGACCAAAATTGTCTTTCCTCATGCTGAAATTGCAAAGTGTTAGCAGCGACAGCATTAACTAGTTCTTCTAGAGATCGACCTAAGTTGTAATAAAAAGTTTCTGATCTATACGGGAATTGCTATATATCCTGCAAACTATCATGGAAGTAATTCTGCTGGTTATCCCATCTATAACTAAAGTTAGTAATGATCATTCCAATATGAGCTATAAGATTGGGGATAAGAGTTATGGAAAAAATTATTTCCGTCCATGAATTTTTTCACAAATACTAAACAAAAAGTGAAAAAATCAAAAATAATTAAAAAACTAATTACAAACAAATATGTACAAAACACTAATTAAAATCAAGAAAAAATTAAAACACTGCAGTCTCCAACAACAACACCAAAATATGGTATTGCATCGTAACACTACACAAAATAAACTAGACTTACAATTGTAGCAGTGGTGAATCTAAGTCGATCCCACAGAGAGTGTGCATAAAGCTTTTAAAATGAAAATAATTAGTGTTTAGGTGAGGGAGTGTTGGTTTGGTTTTGGTTTTAGTTTTAGTTTTAGTTTTAGTTTTCAAACAAGAAAATAAAACGAAACTAAACTAACAAAAGAAAATTAAATCAAATAACCTAAAAATGATAAATGTGATGAATTTGTTAGGGACTCAATCATCGGTTGAATCTCGGCCTACACACGATTGAACATAATTCATTAAATTGTTGTTTTTATACCTCTCCTGGCAACTATTAATCGTAGGTTAACAATAAGCTAGGTCATAGTTAATTAAGAAGAGCTCATTAATTAACCCTAAATATCGGATAACCTAGAATAAGCTCTCTACAGACAGCCACCTTATAAGTGAGAAAAATAGACCAATCAAAGCAATAATCTCACAAGCTCGGATTGTTTAACGCAATTTATGTTATCCCTAATGATTCGTAACCATTAATTGTCGTAAATGAATAAAAAACAACAATTACGTTTTGTATTCGATTCTAGCAATAGGTTCATATATGAAAAAGAAAATCAAATAGAGCATTCAATAGGTTCATATATGAAAAAATCAAATAGAGCATTCAATCATTCTTACACAATACCCAATTCAATAAACACAAAATTACATAATCAATCCCCAAAGAGACTAAGAATAACAAACATAATGAAAGATATGCTTAACTAGGTTCGTTGGAGTCGAGGTCACCTCTGAATCAATGTTGGGAAGTCCAACCCTCCATGGGTCTCTCCATATGTGAGAGCTTCTTTGCCCTCTTCATTTTTGTCTCCCAAGAGCTCTTATGATTTTTCCCAAATGATTTATAGATTATGTTGTCACAAAACAACGTTTTATACTAAAAACTTAGGGTTCAGGTGAGTTGGCCTTCCTCATGGCAATAAATGTGAGTCTCACGGCCATGAGACACCTTGCATGGGCATGACATGATCTGTCAAACCCATGCAACTAATGTCACGCCTATGAAAAGTGTGTCATAGCGTGACACACCTCTCACGGCTATGACAAATTTATTATTCTTCATTCTTTTTAGTGATTTCTTATCTCATCTTTATTCTAATTCTTCTTCTTCTTGTTCTATGAAGACAAGTAAGTGTGAATCTTCATAGAATGGTTCAAATATAGTGCTTTTGGTTCACTTTAGCTCTTTCGCTTCCGAATTGTACCTAAAATCAAATATGAACTAAAGTGAGTATCTTGAGCATTTTCATATCACTAATCACTAAGTGTTATGGAATAAATGTATAATCAATTAAGCATATATCAGGCAGCTTGAGATTGACTAATGAATGAGGGTAGTATATATTTGACCCTATTAGTCAATAACTTGGAGATGATTTTGTAAGATATATTGCAAAAAGAAATAGGTCTAAAATCCTTCAGAAATTCTAGATTGTGAGTTTTTGGAACCAAGCATAAATGAGTGCAATTCCATCGTTCAACATCTTAACATCATTAAAGAACTCATGAATAGCCTTATAAAAATAGAACTAGATGGAATTCCATATTTTTTGATTAAAAAAATCCATTGAATCCATCAACACCTAGTGCTTTACTAGGGCCAAGCAAGAATACAACTGCCTTGATATCCTCATCAATGAAGCTCCTAGTAAGAAATTAAGCCCTTTTAAGAGATATAATGAAGGAGAGAAGCATGATTTCCAACACTTGGTGAACCCAATGCTTTAGAAAAGTATTCTCATCAAAATTCTTAAGCTCATTTTAGCAAGTTAGAAAAGTATTCTCAGTTAATAATTTGGAAATAATGTTACATTTCCTCCTTATATGTAATGATCTATGAAAAACTTGGTATTAGAATTGCCTTTCTTTAGCCATAACACCCTAGATTTTTGCATAAAAAGGGATGAGTGAGCTTTAAGGGCCTTCATATTATTGACCAATGCTTGTTTCTCCTTGAATTTAAGAAAAGCATCACTAGGAGAATTATAGAGGTTATCCTACCATTGTTTTTGTGCTTCCTTGGCTCTATTATTACCATCATGAATATCTTTGTGCAAGCTTAGTTATAATGATTTGAGCTCCTGTTTTATTCTTGCAAACTTGTTCTGGAATTGGTAAATAGACAAACCATTCAGCCAAAGATTTGAACCTTTAGAAACAACTTCTTGGACCTATCCACATCATTAAGGTAATTAAAGAATCTAGATGGAGAAGGACCCCTGCCTTTCTTATTAAGATCATGGATCTCTACTAGATTATGGTCTGAGCATAGAGAGTTATTAAACTAAACTGTGCTTGAGTTGAATTTCTTAAGCCACAAGAAGTTAACTAAGGCCCTATTTAGTTTTTTCCTTAATTTCCATTAACCCTCCTGAATGTTAGACCATATAAAGAATCTTCCACTGTGGCCATAGTTAGTGACTTCCATATTCTAAAGAAATGTTCTTAGCTCCTTACAAGGTCACCTTGAGTAGCCTTCCATTTTAGATTCTTTAACCAATAGTGTACAATTAAAGCCTATAATAATGATCTATGAATCATTCACTAAATTGTTCTATTATGCCAATCATTCCATAATGAAGCTTTTTGCAGTGCAAAGTTGGATATATATATAAATGTGAACCAAGTCTTGCCTATAACTATAATATCAGCTAATATATGAATGCATTGATTAGTGCAATGGTAATTTAAAACTAAGACCATATCCAAATTATAAACAATAACAACCATTCCCCTGTAGTACCTATCATGATTAATAATGAGCTTTTACTATACCTTGAACATCCACAAATTTAAACATTTATCCCTCTTAATTTTTTTCCAAAAGAACAATTATGTTTGGTTTTATTACCATTCTTTAGGATCATTAAGACACTTAAAATTTTATAAACATTGTCATTAGTTCTTTGTGGATTTTTTTATCTTTAGACTTAACTTTTCATCTAGATTTCCTCCTTTCCATGGATTTAAAACCACATTGAGAACCATTATTAACTTTTAGAGAGTTTCTTGATTGTTGCATACCTAGGGTAGTTTGTTTAAAAACATAAAAACAAGGGTAAGGTAAACGAGCTCAGTGAGTGTTAATTATTTTAATGAAAATTAAACCTTTTGTAACATCATAACTGAAATAATCTCATATAATAAGAAAGCCCATGGTAAAATAATTTCCATAAACATTCATTCGTATATCATCAAATTTAGTAATAACATAACATTTCGTAAAACACTATTTCAACTTTTCTGAAATAATATTTCGAAATGGTTTTTGACATTAAACTCATAATATACAAGTTTCCATTTCCATTTCCATTTTCTTTTTTCTTTAAACAATAAATAGTGGTAGCAATAAGTTTTCTGAAAACTTTTATACTAAAAATAAGCCAACCATTAGAATTGATACCATACGATGCCTCTCAAATTACTTTTAAAAAAATAGTGGCCGGCATTATTATTTTCATGACTTTCCTTACTCAACATAGCCCACCACTAGTTTCTTTACCATACAGTACACTAGGCATAAAGTCACGGAGTTAGTTTTGTATCGCTTACCTGCGACTAGTTAACCACTATTTATAGAGCTGGTTTTGCATTGCATACCCTTAATAGGTTAAACGTTATAAACTAGTAGTTACGGAGCTAGTTCTACATCGTTTGTTTGTAACAAATCATGTAGCTATTTCTACATTGCTTACTCGTGACTAGTTAGCCACTATTTACAGATTTAGTTCTATGTCGCTTTTTCGTAATAAGTTAACCACTATAAATCGATATCATAACATGTATAAAGCCTAACAGTGTACCATAGGCAAAAGCTATTCTTACTACTTCAATTCAACTTATTATCAAAATCAATTATGGGATGATTTACAATCATTCAATTTAATATATAATTTCAATGTAACTTCCAATCATACAAAATTTAACTTTCAATTTACAACTCATATATTGCTAAATCATATTCTTATGCTAGCAGTATTTACTTGTAAAATATCATCCACATAAAACTCAAAATAAATATTCATTTCATGATCAATTGGAAATCATTTGCATAAAATCAATTTAAAGTACACTCACATATCATCAATTCTTTTGCAAAGAATTGTCATATAAAATAATTAAAATACACTCACAACTTGCTAGTTTCCTTTCACCACTTCAACATCCTTTAGTTGGTTTCGTTTTTCGATCCAAAAACCTAATACGAATACATTCAACTCCTTAATAAATTTTCTTATCAAATACACCATAAACCATATCAACTTCATTGCTTTCCACATATACTTCATATACTAATTTTTTATCCAAATATTAACAACACTTCATTTAATAATTCCAATACCACAAATACACTTAATGATCATCCTTAATCATATTCACATGGTCATTATATTGTAACCATACTTTATACAATAAATGCCCTTAAGGCTAAACTTAACATATTTAACATTAAACTTTTTCAATTCAATTCCATTTGATTTCTAACACTTAAAACCAATCTAACTTCACTTCCATAACATTTTAATACACACATTTAAGCCATAAAATTTCATTAACAATTTTTACAAAATCAAACACCCTTGGCCGAATTTCAACCAAAACCAATTACAAATCAATTCTTTACTTCACTAGCATCAAAATCATGCTATGAACATCATAAAACATCAAAATAAAATTATGGATCATAATACATTAAAAATCCTAACTTTTGCCGAAAACTTATCTAATCATATCCATGATTTTTCTTTAATTTTTTTATCATTAAACTAACTTCCTAATGTTATTCATTAATCTTAAATCATCAAATGGCAAAATAAAACACCTTAGGCAATAGATCTCACCTTTGACCAAGTTTGATCAAGGTTTCACTCTTTAGTTTTCTTGATTTTTTTCTTCTCCATACCACTTCCAATGCAGTAAAACCTTTATATCACATCAAAGGGTGCAATTCACACCATCAAAACCAAATATTAACTATAACCTGACAAATCAAATTTTTTGACAAAATTAATAAGCTTACCCACCCATTTTCTTCTTCTCTTCACTTGGATGGCTGTAGGATCACGTTGGATGCTTGACTGGAGGCGGAAGAGCATGAAAAACTTTTTGGAACACTTCTCCATGTCATAGTCGAAGCTCCCTCTTCTTCTTTTTCTTTTCTTTTCTTTTCTTTTTTCTCCCACTTCCCTCCTTTCTCCAACAATATCCAACTTTTCTCCTTGCTTTTCTTCTTTTCTTTTAGTTTTTGGGCTCTTTAATGACACTCTCTCACGACTACTCACCAAATGAATCAACTAATGTCTTAATTCATTCTTTTTATACTCTTTAATGCTTTACACATGTCACTTTTTTATTGGTTGTCTCTAATGACTGATCATGCACAAGTCACTTTTTCATTGGCCATCTCTAATGACTCATTAATCCACTAATGTCATGTAAAAAGACCAAATTGCCCTTTAATACATTTAATTCACCAATTAATCGAATCAAATCCCAAAATTATTCCATAACTATCTTATAATCAAATTGACCATGAAATACTCTAATTAGGGTCACTACTTATTGATTGGAAACTTTAAAAATGTTGAATGGGTTTAAAATCTTTAATACCCATTATTTTCCAAAAAGGACATTTTAACCCTAAACTTTCGGAATTCCTGAAATTCATCTGATCGGGCTTATTTTCGATCCACTTCAGTATCATTAGACTCTAATACCTATTCTGAATATTTTTCAAAATTTTGAGATTGGGTCCCCAAAATCACTATTTAAGTGGAGATACTATTTACCCAAATTCACTATTCATCCAAAAATATTATTCACCTAGATCGTCTAAATTTCATTCAAAAGTGTCATCTAAATCTTCAAAGTACATTTTGGGACTTTTAAAGCTCATTGGACTCATTTCGTTACTTTTCGAAGCTTTCGGAATTTTTCTAATCGAAAATTTTCCGGTCAAGTCCAGAATCATCTCTGATCTATCCGAGATCTCTACTGTAACGTCAATAATACATTTAAATGCTTAAAATACTCTATTATACCATAAACAGAGTAGACCCTATAAAATGCAAGTACAACATATTACACAGTAAGATAATCAAACTAGAATATTACAGGCTTTGGTTTAACAAATACTCTAGCACTAGGTAGAGTTGCTCCCCACCTACCTTCCTAGCCCTAAAATGAAAGAAAGCAATTTGGTTAAGGCATTCTTTAGGCGTCTTCACCAATAAGTCCCATAGGGATTTGGTTAGGCAATCAGCTCCCAAAGTTAGTTGGTTTAAACTGGCCTGGAACAAACTTTTGGTCCCTAAGTGGCCTTTTTGTCGTGGCTAGAGTGAAGAAGAGAATGACTACTTTTGATAGAGTTAGAAGGGATCTTGATGCTCAGATAAACCTATCGTATAAGTTATGTTTGTCATGCCCTGAATCCATTAGCTACCTATTCTTCAACTACACCTTTTCCAACCTTTTATGGCTAGATATCCAAACTAGCGCTGCGTATGGTTGCTGTCTCCGGTGGCTGGAGATAGAACGGAACAAAAATTTAGAGACGAAACAGAATAAAAATTGGAGACAGTGAGGTGTTTGGTTGTAGTGGACAGAACAAAAATAACTGTCTCCGTCTCGAGGACAGAATGTGTTTGGTTGTAGTGGACAGAACGGAAAAATTGTGCCAATGACGAAATGCCCCTAATCCTTAACATAATTCGAAATATGTAATTTATTGACAATTTTGATTACGAATGATTTGCATTAGTTAAAAAGTTAACAAATAATAATAATAACAATTTTTCCACTAAGATCGAATAATAATAATAATAATAATAATAATAATAATAATAATAATAATAATAGTAGAATCGCGGATGCAGATTAGAAAAAAAAAGGATTCTGTCCAATAC
>JANSVA010000007.1:21902609-21914820 GCA_025504915.1 Erythroxylum reticulatum | reverse complement strand
GAAATACATCAAAGAGAGTAATATGAGGCTATCGCATCTAAAATTGGGGGGGGGGCATTAGAAGGATCAGTGGAAAATCAAACTAAACCCCACCTTATTGAAGACTAAGAGACAAAGAAAGAGGATGAAGAAAAGAATGCCAACCCTCTCTATTATTCACCAGTTCTTGATATACCAAATATGAGCATCTAAATGCCACTTGGTCATCATTAATCCGACGGATGAGTTTATTTTTATGGACATCTACCAAATATTTTTTTATGCTCATATGTACCAAATATAACAATTTGTTTCAACACAGTGGTAGTATTAGGTTACCATATTTAATCTCAAACTTCAATATCATTAATCCGGACCTAGTTGTAGGTTTATTCTAGATATTTTTAGTAATATGTCTTAGGTTTCATATCCAATTGGAATCACTCAATTTGGAGGTCTGTAGACTGATTTATGACCAAAACAAATAGGTTAGTTCAATTGAACTAAGAATAAAAGACAAAATTTCAATAAACATAACTCTTTCTCTTGTCATATTCAACCCTTAAATTCTTCCAAACTTGTTATCAACTTTATGGAAAGTCAAAAACCATTAATTATCTTACATGAATCTATTACACTCATAATCCTCAAAACTAGAATTTTTGGTTTGGAAACTTACCACTTCATTTCAATTTTTTGAACAATAAAAGAACACCTAGACTTAAGAAAAGAGATTTAATTAGAAAGAGAGAGAGATTAGCTGAGAAACCTTAATTTGTTTTGGCCGCTGGTGTATTTGCTCCCTTCCTCCTCCCTTTTTAATGGCTTCTTCATCTTCTTCACCTTCTCGCTTGCCTTTAGCACCCATCTTGGATCCCTAATCCAAACCTTCCCTTTCGCCTTCTTCTCCTAACTCTAAATTCATCCAAAATGCGAACCCAAACTATCAAAACCTGTCTTCGAAGATTTTGACATCTTCTCCTATACTAAGGTTTGTAAAAATCAGTCATTATTGCCCCATGTGATTATTCTTTCAACAGAGCATATGGCTTCTTCTAGCCTTTAAGAGCTTGTGAATTCTAGCTTAAAACCTCCTGAGAAAGCTAAACTACCAAAAATATGGAAATCAGTTGTTTCAGACAAGGTGGAGTAGTCCACTGATGCAAAGGCCTTGGCCTACTACCCTCTAGAGATAAAGGATGACTAGATTTTTATCATCTCCCCGCTAGAGTTAGCACAAAAAGGAGCAGCATTGATTGATTTTTTATTGGTAAGCGTCCTACATTCCCAGTAGTACAGAGAGCATTATCTAAAGTTTGGCTAGCTTTTGGTTTAACAGGATCTATGACTAAGTGTTCAAACGATTTTCTGTTTAAGTTTGTTTCAGAGGAAGGGATGAACTTTGTTTTAGAGAAGGATCCTTGGTATATCCAAGGGAAACCTTTATTTTTAAGGAGATGGAGTTTGAATGCTAGTGAGTAGGAAGAGAATCAGTATGCTCCTGTGTGGACTAGGTTACATAATATACCATATGAATACTACACTAATGAGGGATTAGGCTGAATTGCTAGTTTAGTGGGGAAACCGCTATTAATGGATACTCAAATAGAGAAGATGTCCAGGGTTCTGTATACCCGAATGTGTGTGCAAGTTGATTTGCAGAAAAATTGGTCTTCTAGTTTTCATTAGCCTACTTATAATGAATCTGGACAAATAACTTTTAAGTTCATATAGAGTATGAATGGAGACCAGAGCAACACACACAGAAGTAGGAGTGGAGGCCTACAGGCCATCTTTTATAGGCTAGGATGCACCAGGAGTTGGGTACAGAGAAGGTCTCGCAACCACTCATTGTAAACCATCCTATTGAGATTGGTATTAAGCAAGTCCCTGAGGAGGCATAGCAAATTCCTATTGACAGTAGACCTTTAGTTGTCCCAACTAATTAAAGTAAGGCAAAAGAGTTTAGGAGAATCTAGATGATCTAGAAGGGTGCCTTATAGATGCTGATCCCCTTGCTGTGAGTGAATTGGGTAATCCCCTTTCTTTTCCTAAATCTAATTTGGTCCGTACCAATTTAATCGAGATCCCTCAAAGTCTAAGTGAACTTGATGGTAAGGAGGGGGAGTTTGTTATTAGGAAGAGTAGGAAAAATAGGAGAAAACCTAAGTCATAGGTCTTTAGTGTAGTCATTATGTAATCTCTTTAGTTTTTGTTAGTTTCTTTTATTTTCTTGACTGAAACTAAGATTAAATCTCTTTCTCTTTTGAATAACACGTGCTCTTCCTTATTTCCTAGATGTTATATTTATAGGAACTTATCTCAGGCCTCTAATATAGTAACTTATCTCAAGCCTCTAATGTAAGGCTAGTGTTAGCTTGGAATCTGAACTTTTACATACGTTCTCCTATTGTTACTACTAATCAAGTGATTCATATGGAGGTGATTCCTCTTAACAGTGTTTCTTCTTTTTTGTGACTTGTGTGTATGGTTCTAATAATTTAAATCACATGAAGTTCCTCTAGTCAACTCTTTCTAATACCAAGTTAAATGTTGGCAGTCATCCACTGGTTATTGCTGGGATTTTAATACCATTTTGTATTCTTATGATGCTAATACTTTTAGTTCCTTAGCTCTTACTAGTATGAAGGACTTTAGAAAGTGTGTTAAGGACTGTGTTTTGTTTGATTTAAAATCTAGTGGTCCTAGTTTCACTTGGTCCAATAAATAATCAAGGTACCTCTTTGTATCCAGAAAATTAGATAGAGCTCTTGTTAAGTCAGCTTGGAGTTCCTGATTTCCTAGATCCTATAGAGTGATTAAAAATCCTAACATCTTTTACCATTACCTTATGGTGATTAAGGTATTGTCCAGTCAGCTGAAAAGATCTTCTCCATTGAGGTTCTCTTGAGCTAGTCCAACAATATGAGCGATGGCATAATGCCAATAAGACTACTAAGTATTATATTATAGCTTCTATTAGTGGCATGTCGCAAAAGCAAATTGCTTGTATAAAAACTACTAATGCAATGGTCCATCACCTACATGAGATGTTTGGTGTGAGGATCAGGTCTGCAAGAGTGAAAGCTATCCAAACCTTTTATAATCTTAGATAAAAACCTAGTGAACTGATACAAGATTACGTGCTTAAGGTAATCTCTGTAGTTACCGAGGTTGAGATGCTTAGAGTAGACATAGATGCGAACACACAAATGATTATGATCATCAATAGCTTAAACTCTTCTTTTCATTATTTTAATTTGGATTATGAGCTCAACAGCAAGAATTACACCTTAAGTGAGTTGATGAATACTCTTCAGAGTACGGAGAAGTTATTGAATATCAAGGCGCATAAGCCAGAAGCTACTGTAGCCTCTTTTTCTAAGCCCAAAGGTAAGGAAAAGAAAAAGAAGAAGGGTCCAATGCAAAATAAGGCCCAAACTGGGGTCAAAGCCCAACCCATGAAAAAGAAAGCCTAAGAGAACGCTAAGGGAAAGTGTTTCCACTGTGATGAGATGGGCCACTTTAAAAAAAACTATCCAGTCTACCTTGAGTCCCTCAAAAGAAAACAAGGTATAGGTTTCCTAAGTTTATTAGGAACTAGAAATCTGGCAGATTTATTTGATTCTTGGATATTATATTCAAGAGCCACTAACCATGTTTGCAATTCTTCACAGGTTTCTAGTGAAGGAAAAGACTACTTAAAGGCCAGTTTCAAGTCAAGTTAGCAGATGGATCCTAAGTTTTAGCAGAATTAGTGCGAGTCACTATTTTAGACTTTGCTAATGGTTATAGGTTATATTTAAAAGATGTATATTACATACTGATGATTGGCAAGAATATGATTTCTATTTTTGTTTAATAAAATCTGGTTATTCCTTATATTTTGAAAATGTTGTTTAAATATATGAAAATAAGGATTTTATTTGTAATACAATAATTAAACAAGGATTGTTCTTTATAGAACCTATTATAGGCTCAATAAACACCACAGAATTGATAAAACCAAGACAATCTAATGCCTCTATCATTAATTCAAAATACATATGGCACTTAAGAATGGGTCATATCAATCAAAAAAGATTTGACAGGTTAGTAAAGGATGGGATCCTTATGGGCTTAGATAATAATCCATGACCCACCTGTGAATCTTTTATTGAAGGACAATGGCCAAGGCCTCATTTCCTTCCAAAGAAAATAGATCTAAATCCATGTTGGACCTGGTATATACTGATGTTTGTGCGCCTATGAACGTATAAGCTAGAGGAGGTTATGAATGTTATGAATACTTTATAACCTTTATAGATGATTACTCTAGACATGCGTATTTGTATTTGATGCATAAAAAGAGTGATTCCTTTGAAAAGTTCAAAGAATTCAAAGCTGAAGCTGAGAAGCAGCTAGCCAAGCGATTAAAACAACTTCGATTGGATCGAGGTGATGAGTACTTATTTGGAGACTTCCAGCAATATTTAATTGACAATGGAATCGTTTCTAACTTGTCAGCTCCTCGAACACCTCAACAAAATGGTGTAGCTGAGAGGAGATATAGGACTCTATTAGAAATGATAAGATCAACGATGTCTTACGTTAGCCTTCCAAAATCGTTATAGGGATATGTTATATAAATGATAACTTGTCTTTTTAACTTTGCTCTATTAAAATCAGTGCTTAAAACACCTAGGGAGTTGTGGACTAACTGAATGCCTTCATTGTGTCACTTAAGTACTTGGGACTACCCAGTTCATGTTCTAAGGCCTGAATCCACAAAGATGGAGCTAAGGTCAGAAGTATGTTTCTTTGTATAATATCCTACGGGTACTCAAGGGTACTATTTTTACAGTCCTTAGGATAGGAAGGTATTTATGTCAACAAATGCAACCTTCCAATAGAAAGAGTTAGTGAGAAATCACAAAGGAAGAAGTGAAGTAGTAGTACTCAAAGAGTTAGCTATTTCATCTAAGGATATAGTAGAATAAGATGTCGAAATGGATTCAAGAGTTGGATCGGAAGATCAACCTGAACATCAAGTAATGCCTACACGTAGTGGGAGGGTTGTACCAGACAGGTGCATTATACCCATCTCAAACTAAGAAGAAATGAATCCCATTACTTATACACAGGCTATTAATGATGTTGATGCAGAACAATGGCTCATGGTGATGGAATCAGAAATAGATTCTATAAACTCCAATGAAGTCTGGATCCTTGTAGATCAACCAGCAAATGTAAAAGCCATAGGTTGTAAATGGATCTGTAAAAGGAAAAGAGGATCAGATGGAAAGCTAGAGACCTTTCAAGCTATATTGGTTGCTAAAGGCTATACTCAAAAGGAGGATATAGACTATAAGGAGACATTTTCTCCTGTTTCCATGACTAAGTTCATTAGAATTCTTTTGGCCATAACAACTTATTTTGATTATGAAATATGGCAAACGGATGTCAAGACTACATTTCTTAATGGGAATCTTGAGGAGACCATTTACATGACCCAACTAGAAGGATTTATTAAGCCAGGTAATGAACATAAGGTATGCAAATTACAAAGGTCCATTTATGGACTTAAGTTAGCATCTAGGAATTGGAACATTCGGTTTGATAAGTCTTGTTAGGCCCAAGTCCTATTACTTATCCCAAGGTGACAAAATGAGATGATCCGGTAAGGATCACGGGAAGTGAAAGGAAAGTTGAAACTTTTCAAATGATAAGGAAGATTTTAGCATCAGAATTGGTAGGTTTGCTGTGGCAAAACTAAGGAAATATTTTCAAGGACCTTTCGGAAGAAGTTCACTACGGCCAACGTTTGGCTTCATCATGACAAAGTCTCAAGGTCAAGAGAACGCACTCGTTGGGATAAATGTGCCACAGCAAAATTGTGGCTTCGCTGCGATGAAGTCTCCGGATCAACTAAAACACCTCTCGGGAAAATACGCTGGGCGAAAGTCTAGCTTTGCATTGGCGAAGTTACTAAAATCGAATAAAAATACCCTTTGGAAAAGGTTCATTGTGGCCAAAATCAAATAAAAACACCCAGAACCTAACAATCCAACACTAATTTGCTCATGATTTCTATTTCCAACAACAACAACTCAACCAAATGATAAACATGAACATATACAAAAGAAACTTCTTCAATTCTTAATCTCATTACTATAATAAAATGAAATTTGAACATAGCTTTAGTTACATATAAACAAACACATCAAAACTTAATATAAAATACTAATGATTCTCATGTTTGATATGCTTATAAAGCTACCCAAAAAATAGTCGAACTAATTTAGTTACTAAATGTAGCTATCTTAGAGTTTGCCCCAAAGGCTGCAAGGGTCAACAATCATCTTATTCTGCACTAGAGGAGAAAATAATAGGTTGAGCTACAAAGCTCAGTGGCTAATATATATATAGCCATTAGTAACGAGCCACACAATCAAGCATATATATACATATATATATATATACACACACACATCTATATCTCATCTTAATTTAGCAGTTTAATCACTAACCGTTCTAGCTCAAACACTCATCGTTAAGGAAGTCATCACATAACACATAACATGTATATTTAAACGTCAAAACATAACATTTAATTATGCATCATACTTGACAAATCAAAGATGAAATGCACAAAAAATGGCTTGAGAGTCCCATGGGTTGAAATGAAGAAACTGAAGTTTACACCACGAACTAAATGAGTTCATTCTTAGGAGCTCATATGCCACAAGTGGGTAGCTGGGAAAAGGCTTTAGTCAACGTGCACGTGACGAACGAAATGGTTTCTCTCTTGCCCAAATACAAGCAAATTCTTATGCTCAATTCGTTTCATTGCATGTTCATACTTTCATGCTTCTTATGCTTTTTCTCTTTGATTAAGCCAAATGTGATAGCATCTTTCAAAGCATGACATGATAATACATCATAATGCATTTTTGAACATTCACAACAAGTCAAATTCAAGCAATTAAGCATACACACAAACAAGAAAGCAATTTTCCTATCTCAACAGTAACTATAAACATATTACCTACCTAAATTGCTAGAAAATCCAAGTTCAATTGTGCCTTTCTTCTTGCTCTTGGATAGGATTTTGTTGGTTTCCTTCAAACAAACCAATTTCTACTCAAAACAATATTCCCATAGAAAATCCATAAGGCTTCAATACTCACAAAATATAATAAATGAAAATTGAGCTTAGACTTAAGCTACCCATAGTTTATCTAGGTTAGAAAAACTAAGACCTAGGTTAAAATCCATGAGAATTCAAAAGGGTTTCTTCTTTCTCTTCTTTCACTCTTTATTCCCAACACCAACCCATTTCTCTAATCCCTTTTTCTACCAAAGCAAGAAGAAAGATAAAGCTTACCTTAAACTTAGTCTAATCTTCTTCCTTCTTCTTCCTTCACAATTTTCTCTCTTCTTCCCCTAGTTTCCACAATTTTCTTCTTCTTTTTCTTTCTTTCCCAGATTTTTTTCCAAAAATTACGCACTCTCCTCTTCTCCTCTCTTCTTTCTTATTCAAGAGAACATTTTATTCTTGTCTTTCCAATTTTGCCACCTTCATTTAATGTAATATCTATTAACTCCTTTAGTTTATTAATTATCATACTATACTCTAACTTAATTCTAACATTTCTATTCTAATTTATAATTTCTCCTTATGCTTGCTAAATTAATGACTAAATTCTAAGAAAATAAAATAATAAATAATAAATAATAAAAAAATTTTGGGGTCCAACAATTCTCCTCCCCTTAAAGAATTTCATCCTCAAAATTCATACCTGAATCTACAATAAGATGTGGGTACTTTTCCTTCATGGCTTCCAAAGGCTCCCATGTTTCCTCCTCCCTTCCATGGTTCTTCCATAAGACTTTAACCAGCTTCACAGTCTTGTTTCTCAAGGTCTTTTTCTTTGAATCTAGAATCTCTACTAGTTGTTCCTCATAAGTCAAACCCTCCCTTAATTGAACCTTTGAAGGTTAGATTATGTGTGAAGGATCCGATCAGTTTTCCTTAACATTAATACATGGAAGACATTGTGAATCTTAAATAACTCTAGTGGCAAGGCTAACTTGTAGGCTAGAGGCCCAATCTTCTCAATAATCTCATAAAGGCCTATGTATCTTGGACTGAGCTTGCCTTTTTTACCAAATATAAGACCCTTTCCATGAAGAGGATCTAAGAAATACTTTGAATCCAACTTCAAATTCCATCTCCCTTCTGTGTGCGTCAATATAGCTCTTCATTCTATCTTGTGCTGCCTTAAGTCTCTACTTCACCATTTTAATCTTATCGTCTGTAGCTTGTACCAACTCAGGTCCTAAAAGTCTCCTTTCACCTTCCTCATCCTAACAAATAGGAGTTCTGCATCTCCTACCATATAAAGCTTCATAAGGTGCCATTTGAACTCCTGAGTGATATGAATTATTATAAGAAAACTCAATTAAAGATAAATGATCATGCCATAAACCTTTAAAGTCCATAACGCAAGCTCTTAACATTGCCTCCAATGTTTGTATTGTCCTCTCTAATTTACCATCAATCTATAGATGGAAAGTTGTGCTAAAATGCAACTTAGTTCCTAAAGCCTCTTGTAAAGTTTCCTAGAATCTGGAGGTGAGCCTAGGATCTCTATCCGATACTATAGAACTTAGAATCCCATGAAGTCTGATTATTTCATCTTGTATTTCTTGGCCAAATCATTGAAAGAATCTATTTGTCTAATGGTCAGGAAATGTGTTGACTTGGTTAGCTTACCAACAATCACCCATATTACGTCATGCTTCCTGCTAGTTCTTAGCAATCTCATCAAGAAATACATTGTAATCTTCTCCCATTTCCATTTAGGAATAGACAAAGGTTTAAGCTTACCGATAGGTGCTTAATGTTCTGCTTTAACTTGCTAGTATACTAAGCATTTTCTAGCATACTCTACAACATCTTTCTTCATTCCTGTCCACCACAAATGCTCTTTTAAATCTTTATACATTTTTGTACTCCCCGGGTGCATTGCATAGGGAGCATTGAGTGCCTCGTTAAGAATTTCATCTTTTAATTCTAACATATCTAGAATATTTAGTCCATTACCAACCACTATCAATCTATCTTCTCTTATTTTTGTTTTAAAGGACTTACCATTTTTAATTTCTTCTCTAAGCTTGCTCAAGTACTCATCTGCTCTTACAATTCCTTAATCTTCTTATTCAACACTAGCCTGATTCTAAAATTAGCCAATAAACAACCAGATTTAACTTACCTCAATATCACCTTAAGTTTGGCTAATTCCTCTAACAAAGGAAAATATACTATCTCCACATGTGCCATAATAGATTTTCTACTCAATGCATCTGCTAATACATTAGCTTTCCCAGGGTGGTAGTCTATCATTAAGTCATAATCCTTCAATAGTTCTAACCACCTTCTTTGCCTTAAATTTAACTCTTTTTAGCTCATCAAATATTTAAGACTCTTGTGGCCTGTGAATACCTTGGTGGTGACTCCATATGAGTAATGTCTCTATATTTTCAATGCAAAAATTATGGCAGCTATCTCTAAGTCATACATAGTATAATTTATCTCATAGGGTTTTAAATGCCTAGAAGCATAGGCAATCACTTTATCTCATTGCATCAACACACACCCTAATCCTTTCCTTGAGGCATTGCTATATACTATATACCCATTACTACTATAAGGCAAAGTCAAAATTAGTGTATCTATGAGCCTATTCTTCAATTCCTCAAAGCTCCTCTCGCATTTCTTTGTCCACACAAACTTCAGATTCTTCCTCATCAACTTATAAAGTGGGGCTACTATCATGGAAAAGCCCTCTACAAATCTTATATAATAACCAGCTAAACTTAAGAAACTCCTCACTTGTGCTATATTCTTGTGTGCTTCCTATTTGACCACAGCTTCTATTTATATTAGGTCCACATGCACTCCTTTTTCTGATATTACATATCCAAGAAATACCACTTCCCTTAGCCAAAATTCACATTTATCAAATTTGGCATATAACTCTTTCTTCCTCAATGTCTCGAAGGAAATCCTTAAATATTTCTCATGATCCTTGTCACTCTTGGAATAAACCAATATATCATCAATAAAGACTATGACAAACCATTCTAAGAAAGGCTTAAAGACTATTCATTAAGTCCATGAAGCCTGTAAGGGCATTCGTTAATCCCAAAGACATGACTAAAAACTCAAAATGTCCATGTCTTGTTCTAAAAATAGTCTTTGACACATTGGACTCCTTTAGTCTCAATTAGTGGTAACCTAATCTCAAGTCTATCTTAGAGAAGACTTTTGCCCCTTGCAATTGATCAAACAAATCATCTATGCATGGGAGCAGATATCTATTCTTGATAGTGACATGATTAATCTTCCCATAGTCTACATACATTCTTAACGATCCATTTTTCATTATCACAAAAAGAATCGGAGCTCCCCAAAGTGAAGAGCTAGGCCTAATATAACGTTTCTCTAACAACTCTTCTAATTGTTCTTTAAGTTCCTTCAATTCTACTGGAGCCATTCTATAAGGCAGAATCAATATAGGTGTAGTACCTAGAAGAAGCTCGATGAGAAACTCAATTTCTCTCAGTGGTGGTAGTCTTGGTAATTCCTCTAGAAAGACATCCGGGAATTCCATAATCACAGGTATTTCTTCTAACTTTCCTCCACCTATCTTCATGTCTACCGCATATGCTAAGAATGTTTCACATCCTTTCCTCATTATTTTCTCTGCTATCAGAGATGAAAGTATTCTAAGAAGGCTTACTTTCCTATCTCCCATAAGCACCACCTTTCTAGCTTTGTCTAACTCAAACTCTACTATCTTCTGTTTGCAATCTAAACTGGAATTATACTTTTCGAAAGTATCCATGCCCCAAAATCACGTCTAATCCTCCCATCTTCAATGGCATTGAATCTACCACTAATTTTTCTCTTCCAATATACATTTCACAATCTCTATAAACTTGACTAATAATGACATACTGACTAACGGGGGTACTAACCATCAACGGACTATCTAATGGACTCAAACTTCAACCATGCACATTTTTAATTCACGAAACAAATGAATGAGTAAACCCTAGATAAATTAAAACAATAACATCATCATTAAACAGTTTAACCATACCAATCACAACCTCTGAATCTATTTTTGCATCCTCCCCTATCATTGCAAACACTCTAGCTGGTACTTGCCTCCTTGGTCTTCCTAGAGGATTAACTTTCCTGGATATATCAAAACTGCCCACTTCAGTTGCAATCTTATGTCCTACAGTCTTAGCCCTTTTTATAGCTTGCATGTAAGTTCCCTTTCGTCTTGCATAGCACTCTCTAGCTATAGGCTCTTTTTCCTCACAGTTGAAACAAGCTCTTGTCAATCTATAGCACTCCCCCTTATGGAATTTGCCGTAATGGTCACATTTGGGAATGAATTGCTTATCCCCATCTCTTGTTCTACTACCTCTTGTTATTAAGGCTTGATAGGAAATAGTTCTCACCTGTCTAGACCTATTTACACCACTACTCGTATCCTCAAATTGTACAAGGAAAGTCTTGGTACTCCTCTCTAACATAGAAGTACTACCTCCCCTCTTGAACTGTTCTCTCCTTTTTCTTTTTCTGTTCACAACGCTCTTTATGTTCTACACATTCTCAAATCTTAATGCTACTTCAATCAACTGTCAAAAGTCACAGAAATTCTGCGCTACCACTTTTTCTCTGATGGCAAAATGCAATCCTGTTTCAAACCTACGACACTTAGCTGCTTCACTCATCATCATCTCAACTGCATATCGGGAAAGTTGCGTAAATCTATGTTCATATTCACTCACTGTCATCTTCCTTTGGGTGAGACTTAGAAATTCCCTTTGCACTACAACAAAAATGAAATATGGTAACAAGTGATAAGTGTTATTAAATATGAATGGTAACACTAATGAGTATACTATGACAGCCCATGTTATTAAAGATATGATGCTTTAGTAACAGTTTTGACATGTTATTATCGAGTTTAATATGACATTTATTAATATCTATAAATGCATTTATATTACATTTTATAAATGCTATAAATTAGTTATTTGTAAAATTTTTAAAATGTTATATATTAACGTTTTTAATATCCTTAAATTACTGTAGATATGTATTTTGTAACAGTTTTGAAATTTTAAAAGTGATTTTTTCATAACATTGTTTAAATGTCATTATTGA
>JANSVA010000007.1:21855439-21865676 GCA_025504915.1 Erythroxylum reticulatum | reverse complement strand
TGACCTTCTAAATTACTTACAAAATTGACCATCTAAATTACTTACAAAAATTGGTTGTCTAAATTATTTATAAAAACTGAAGGATTACTTAGGGAATTTCTTATGAATATTCATCAAAAATTATTTTCAAAAGACCATACTAGATTACATACAAAAGCTCCCTTTTTGTGTATTGCCTCGAAATCCTGACAATATCTAGAAGTGGCCACTGAATGTGTTCCTCTATAACATTTAACACAAACATATATTACTATTGTGCATGATTATGAAATCATTTATGCACATTCCTATATACTGAATATGTATGATGCATGTTCATGACAAAATCAAGGTTTCTTATCCTTATTCTTGTCACATTGTCAATCATGTGAAACCATACTTATTTGCTCAATCTAGATTTATCTCACAACCAACTTTCAGGTCCACTTTTCTCAATTATTCAAATTAGGAAGATGAGGTAATTTGATAACACTTCCTTCAAAAGTTGTTCTCCCAAGTCTTAAGTTTCTAATGATACCAAGTTCATTCCATTTGGTTTTATATATTGAAAGTTAGACTCAAAAGATCTCAAATTGTACTTAAGGTTCAATAGAATTTTTATCTCAACTTCCAATCAGATTATGAAATTCTTAGAGGTAGAGTTTGAATTCAATCCCTTTAGATAATTTGTAGCCTTATGAATCTAGTTTAATCAAAACCAATAATCTTCTCATTTGGAGATCTACTTACTCAAGTTTAATTATAATCAATAATCATCTCATTTGGAGCTCTACTAACCATAATATAATAAAAATACTAAAGTATGTTTCGTGAAATATTCCAAATCATACTATTCCAACAGATTACCTCACTTTCAATAAATTAATCCAAAAAGTTATCAAATTTTAAGGAGAGTTAGAACAATGTGTTAGCAATCTATTGGTTTAAGTCCCATGTCATTTGGGTATCAGGTGAAGAAGTTATATCAAATTGAATAACAGATGTTTAAAAACAATCATTTTTTAAAAAAACACGCAAGTCGCGACCTGAAGCACTATCACGACTTGTGATCTTCTTCCCTTCTTCACCGAATAGCCTCTTTCATTTTATTTTGTATCTTCTATTGGTTTTCTTCATTCCCACATCACATATTCTAGACTTTTTAATTCATTACAGTCCCAAAATAATTCAAGTGCAAGCTTACATGATAATTCATGAAAATCAAAACCTACATAATCTTTCTCACTATTGTGATTTCCATATTTTTCTCACTTCTTTCTTCTTCATGTTAATCCTAATTCATATTCTCTACATTTTCAAACCCATTGCAACTTATCTTACACTAAATCAACTTAAAATTCAAGATCAAAATTCAAAATTCAAAAACTGTATATGCACTCTATGCTTTCTCTCTCTACTGCTATGTTTATATTCATTCAAAACCAACCCAAGATTCAATGCAGAACTTTACCTATACCATTTTTATACTTCTCTGCTATTGCCTCTACCCAACACAAATAACCTTAATCATAAAAAACAGAGCATATACATCTATTCCAGTATCTGCACAATTCCAAAATCACACCATTTTCATATAATGCATTATGAAAATCATCGAAGCTATCGGTTTATGCATGTACTCATTTTCAGTACTAAAACATCATCAAAATCATTCACAAAACCTAGAAAATTAGAAACATCACTTACTTGATTCTTCAAACAAATTCCAGCTATGACAGTGAATAGTAGGGTTTTAATGGATGGAGGGAAAAGCAAGACTAAAGAGAAGCAAACTAACAGCTGGACTGGATTATTTGCTTTACAAAGCACAGGACTGATATAAAAATCAAAACTAGTATTTCGGTGATGCAGATTTAGTGACTTTTGGAGAAGACCAACAAAATATGAAGAACAACAAAGAGCTTCTATCATTTTGCCTTCTAACACATGTACTTACGTGTTTTTTTTATCATTTTGAAACATGGCTCCTCCCATTTGCCCTTTTATGCAAGCTGCCACATGTCTCCAATATGTTCTACTGTACACAATGAATGATACCACATGTCAATACTTGATCCGAATAGTTGCAGATACTGAGCTGTCATGGTTTCTTCTAGTTCCCATATTGCTTCCTCAAGTACATAGTGTTGCCAAGGTACTTTTACCAAAAGTACTGACTTGTTTCTATGTTGTTTAACTTCTCTGGCTAATATAGCAATGGGCCCTTCTTCATACGACAAATTTTGTTGCACTTGAATTTCTTACACAGTAATCTTATGTGTAACATCAGACAGATATGTTTTCAATATAGAAACATGAAATACATCATATAACTTGGTCAATTCTTTAGGAAGAGCTAACTGATAAGCTACTAGTCAAATTCTTTTCAGAATCTCAAAAAGACAAATGAATAGTGGACTAAGTTTACCTTTCTTCCCAAACCAAAGTATGTGTTTCCATGGTGATACTTTCAAGAATACCTTATCTCTTACCTAATATTCAATATCTCTCCTTTTTAGGTAAGCATAAGACTTCTTTCTATCACTGGAAGCTTTCGACCTTTGTTTAATAATCTGAATCTTTTCTTCTATATCTTTCGCAATTTTAGGCCCGATCATCTTATTTTTACTCAACTTAATCCAACATACCAGAGTTCTACACCTTTTACCATACAACGCTTCATAAGGCGTCATGTCAATGTTGGTCTGATAACTATTGTTGTAACTTATCAATTCTTTTAGTATCACAAATATCTTGCTTATCATCAGTTCTCTAAGCATAACATATCTCCTGTATCAAAGTAGGCCTTGCTTTCAATTGAGCTATCAAATCTCTATCAGACATCAGTCTCCATTCACTTTACTTAAGTGATAATGCCGAAATTGTCGTCCGAATCAAGACATCAGCCACCCTCTCCCTGATGGTAGTCCACAATATAATCATAGTTTTTAAACAGTTCCAACCAACACATTGTCTCAGATCGAGTTCTTTCTGGGTAAGCAGATATTTCAAACTCTTATGAATTGTGAAAATTTTACAATTTTCACCATACAAGTAGTGTCGCCAAATTTTTAATGCAAACACTACTGCTGCAAATTCCAGATCATGATTAGGGTAATTCTGTTCATGTGATTTTAGTTTCCTAGAGGCATAAGTAACTACGTTTCCATCCTACATCATTCAATTAATCAAATAGGTCTTCAATCTTTGACAATAGATGCTTGTTCTTCATTATAACTCTATTCAATTGCCTGTAATCAATGTACTATCAATAGTATATTCAGCTTCCTCTATCTAAATCTCATACTTATCTAACTCCAATATTCACATCTATTTCATTAAATACTCATTTATTTATTCTTATTCAATATTCATTAATTCATATCCAAACATATATTGCATCTGTACATTGTAATATCATTCGCCAAAGCAACCACTTTATTAGATGTACACTCACAATAACTAATTAACTTATTCTTGAGGGTTTCCCACATATATTGCTATCTTCTGCTTCATCTTACTTGAAAATGTTCTTAATCAATTCAAAAATTTATGAAATGTAACCATCACAAAATTCTAATAACAAACCAATGTTATAACCTTGTACTAAATCACAAACTTTCCAACACGATACCTAAACAATGATTCTGGTTCCAAGTTCAACCTCTCAAGGTAATGTACTCTTTAAATCCCTTCACTTGTCCTTCAAATCCTTGAAAATACATTTCCTTGCACATTAATTGAAAGATATACAACCATAACATAATACTAATCTCATATTCCTTCATGAGGAGCCTTTGGGCTTGTATAATAGATATTACATTAGCTAACGAACTAGTACAGATGCCATGCAATATTATTATAAACTAATCAGGCTTCCTAAGCATAACTATCTTAGCATGACAATCAACTACTGCTTGATGCTTGTATAACCAATCCATGCCTAGAATGAATTCAAATTCATAATGACAACTTGATTAGATCTACTACATATTCATTTCTTGTATCATAATAGGACAATTCTTAAACACTTGATTAACCAACACACTACTACCAAAGGAACACGAATGTCATATTCTAACTGATCTATTAACATCTTCATATCAAGCATTTCTCCAGCATAGATATATATGAATTAGTGGATCCAGGATCAATCAATGCATGCATGTCAAAATCAAAGAGAGAAACAATACCAGTAATGACTTCAGGTGTGTCCTGATCCTTATGAGCTTTCAATGCATAAACTTAAATCGAAGTAGAAGGCACAGTTAGTCGATCCACTGTATATAATTGAGTACTCAAATTAGGTCTGTACTGACTGGATCCTCCTCATCCTCTACCACGTCCTTTACTCCTAACAGATGCATAGGAGACTTCCCTATTGGCTTGTGATGTCTGAGCCTGTCTCAGAGGGCAAATAGCTATTAGATGCGCAATATTGCCACAGCAAAAACATGCTCCCGTAGCCCTTTTGTAAACACCCCAATGTCGTATAGAGCAATGAGGGCACTAAAACCTCAACCCCTAAAGGAACCCTTATCAGAAATAGTCGATGAGGGAAAGTTTTATCACCTTCCCCTAGTCCCAGATCTTTGGGTAACTTTTGGCACAGAGAAAGCACCTTCCCCACTTCATTTTCTCGAGGACTAACCTCCTCTAGCAAAGCTCCTATATTGATTCCATTCTCTTGTGATCATCTTTTGCCTTTCAATTTTCACATTAGCCTGCACTTTTACCTCTCTTTGAGATGGAGAAGGAGGTGGCACCTCAGTTTCACCTCGATTGACCCTAGAGGGTCCAAATATTGATTGAAGAGTTTGCTCAGGATAATTGCTCTCAACAACCTCGTCAACAACTTCGCGTGATCTCTCCATTGTTAATTCTATAGACAAAACATGGGATACTGCATTAGAACAAAACATAACTTTTACACTCTAGTATAAGCAAAAGTTAAGTGCTGGTTAAACTAGAATAACCTAAACCATGCTTTGATAACAAAAAGGTGTGATGCCCTAATTCCCCCTGGAAGGACATGGGATTGCACATTAAACTAACAAACAGAAACAAACAATAGATCGATGTAGAAAGCATTTCAAAACACACTAAACATTCATTACATAAATTTTCAGAAACTGAAGCAAATATATATTACATATCATAAGTTCAGAAACCCACCTGTATTATGGTTATTACAAACCTTTATACAAATTCAGGTATAAGAAAAAAATCAAACTCAAAATATATTTCTATCAAAACAAAAAAACTCAGACTACTTTGGCCATTGTGGTTGACTTGTCCTAGTCCTTAAGTCCTTCTGTCTAAACTTACACGGGGCAAATATACCATGCTAAGCATATAGCTAAGTGAGTAATAACTAAACTGTGTCTAACCATAACAGATACTAAATCATGTTATACAAAAGCATCTCAACATATTGAAACTTAAAACAGAATAAGATATATTAATGAAAACACTTCACATGCTAAAGTCAGACATTTCAATAGCAGAATAGAACATACAGAAATGCATAACAGGTTTCCAGAATAGTTTGTTAACCCATCAGACCAAAAACATGGTTGGTTTCTTATCAAAACTTATCAGAGATCAAATACAAAAGGTGTAAGGTTGTTAGTCCATGAATAAAAATGGGTAATGGGACTTATATAGAGGGAGACCGAAGTCTCGACAATGAAGTTTCACAGAGGGAGACTGAAGTCTTGACACCGAAGTGTCATAGAAACAGTTACAGACTCTTCTAGGCATGCCTATTTACCCACGACTAGGACTTGACTGTTACAAAACCAAACAAGTTTATTTCATATGCATAATAATTAGTCAATCATATTTACATGCATCAAACATTTTATAAATTCATTGTCCCAAGGTTCAAAACACAATTAGCATAAAAACTAATTCAATTCAGTACAAAACAAAACAAAATAAAATGTGATCATCTTAGAGATTACTGATAGCTTTGCAATCATTCAATGATCTAAATCAATAGCGAATAAAATAGTTAAAGCAAAACTATCAAAAATCACTTACTGAATTACTTACAAAATTGACCATCTAAATTACTCACAAAATTGACCGTCTAAATTACTTATAAAAATTGACCATTTAATTACTTACAAAAACTCAAGGATTACTTACTAAATTTCCTACGAATATTCATAAAAAATTATTTACAAAAGACGATACTAGATTACTTACAAAAGCTCCGTTTTTGTTTATTACCTCAAAGTCTAGGCAATATCTGGCAGTGTCACTCTATGCAGTCCTCTATAACATTTAACACAAACACATATTACTATTATGCATGATTATGAAATCATTTATGCATATTCTTGTATATTGAATATGTATGATCCATGTTCATAACAAAATCTGGGGTTTCTTATCCTTAATCTTGTCAGATTATCAATCATTTGAAACCATACTTAATTGCTCAATTCAAATTTATCTCACAATCAACTTTTGGGTCCACTTTGCTCAATTATTCACATTAGGAAGATGATGTAATTTGATAACACGTCTTTCTAGAAATTGTTCTCCCAAGTCTTTAGTTTATAATGATACCAAGTTCATTCCATTTGGTTATATATATTGAAAGTTATACTCAAAAGATCTCAAATTGTAATTAAGCTTTAATAGAATTATGAAATTCTTAGAGGCAGAATTTGAATTCAATCTCTTCAGACAATTTTAGCCTTATGATTCTAGTTTAATCATATTCAATAATCATCTCATTCGGACCTCTACTGACCGTAATATAATCAAAAAAATTGAAGTATGTTCATTGAAATATTCCATATCATACTAGTGCAATAAATTCCCTCACTTTCATTTAATCAATCTTTTTCAAATCAATCTAGAAAACTATCAATTTTTATGGAGAGGTAGAACAATTTGTTAGGAATCTATTGGTTCAAGTCTCATGTCATTTGGATATTGGTCAACAAGTTATATCGAACTGAATGACAAATATTCAAAAAAAACCATTTTTCAGAAAATGAGCAAGTCGTGATCGTGCGACTCATAAGCAAAGTCACGATTGTGCCTCGTGACCCCAAGTAGCGAAGTACTGATAGTGCTAAAGCACTATCACAACTTTTGATCTTCTTCCCTTCTTCACCGAATAGCCTCTTTCATTTTTTTTGTATCTTCTATTGATTTTCTTCACTCCTACATCACATATTCTAGACTTTCTATTCCACTACAATCCCAAAATAATTCAAGAGCAAGCTTACATGATAATTCACAAAAATTGAAACCTACATAATCTTCCTCTCACTACTATGTTTTCCTAAATTTTCTTACTTCTTTCTTCTTTATGTTAATCCATTCCTAATTCATATTCTTTGGATTTTCACACCCATTGCAACTTATCTTACACTAAAAAAGCTCAAAATTCAAAATCAACTTTCAAACTTCAAAAATCGTATACAAGCTATGATTTCTCTCTCTACTACTACGTTTGTTTCCGTTCAAAACCAATCCTATATGCAACACAGAATTGAACCTGTACTGCTGGTATATATCCCCACTATTGCTTCTAGTTAACTCAAGTAATCTTAATCATAAAAAACAGAGCATATATAGCTATTCTAGTATCTACACAATTCCAAAATCACACCATTTTCATATAATGCATTCTAAACATCACCGAAGCTATTAGTTTATACATGTACTCATTTCCATTATTAAAGCATCATCAAATTCATTCACAAAGCCCAAAAAATTAGAAAATCACTTACTTGATTCTTTAATCAAATTCCAGCTATGATAGTTAATAGTAGGGTTTCGATGGATGGAGGGAGAAGCAAGACTAAAGAGAAGCAAACTAACAACTGTATTGGGTTATTTGTTTTGCAAAGGACAGGACTAACATAAAAATCAAAACCAATATTTTGGTGATGTAGATTTAGTGACTTTCAGTGAAGACCAACAAAATATGAATATCAACAAAGAGCTTCAGTCATTTTGCCTTCTAACACACGCACTTATGTGTGTTTTTATCATTTTGATACATGGCTCCATGCATGCCTCCCATTTTCCCTTTCATGCAAGTTGTCACGTGTCTCCAATATGCTATGCCATTTGTCACATAATGAATGATACCATATGTCAATAATTCATTGGTTTAATCATACTAATTTTTTTATGTACCAACTTAACTTATCCCTTGACAATTTTCCTAGTCCAAAATTCCAAAATACTTGAAATATGCCAAAATTGCCAAATCACATTTATAAATCCATTTTACCTGAAAAAATGTTGATGAGTGCATGTACAGTTATTTGTATGTATGAAAAATATATATGCACATTTTAGTGAATACTCAATATGCAAAGCGTATAATGCACTGTAATTCCTCAATATTCTAACCCCTAACATAGGGTGTTACAACATTTGCACTATTAGATCTAAGATCTACACATTCATTCATTACTCCGCATTTGGCATCTAAACTGGATTGTGAGAGAGAGATGTTAAAATTTGGCTTAGAGGTGAGTACTCTAGTAGTTAGTACTACAGTGATTAGAGAAGTGTGTAAAGAGTGTATTATCTGGGTTAAACAAGATGAGTTAAAAGCTGATTTGATAGTAGTACAGTTAAAAGAGATAGACCACATCTTAGGTTTGGATTGGCTTACTACTCATAGGTCTGTAATGAATAGTTATACTAAAGAATTCATTCCTAAATCTCCTAATTAACCAAGAGTAATTTTTCGAGGTGTTAGTTAAGTAGTGCTAGCCAGATTAATTTCATTAATGAGTGCTTTTAGGATGATTTGAAGTGGATGTGAGACTTATCTAGCCTTTGTGACTAATACCTGAGTTGAGCTGAGAGAACAGGATATTCCTATTATTAGGGATTTCCTAGATGTGTTTCCCTCTGAATTACCAGGATTACTTCTAGATAGGGAAACAGATTTTACTATCTACCTTGTTCCAGATACTTCTCCTATATCTATTCCTCTATATAGGATGGCACCTGTGGAATTTAAGGAACTTAAAAATCAATTGTAAGAGTTGTTGGATAAGGTTTTTATCATGTCCAATGTGTCACCTTGGAGAGCTCCAGTTTTGTTTATAAAGAAGAAGGAAGGGACTTTGACATTATGCATAGATTACAGGAAATTAAATAAGGTGACAACAAATAAGTGTCCCTTACTGAGAATAGATGATTTATTTAATCAGTTATAGGTAGCTCAGGTGTTTACAAAACTTAATTTGAGTTCTCAATTGAAGATAGCTAAAGCTGATGTACCAAAGAATGCATTCAGAACCAAATATAGACACTTCAAGTTTTTAGTGATGCCTTTTAGATTGACAAACACTCTGAAAACCTTTATGACATTGATGAATAAAGTATTCCAACCTTACTTAGATCATTTTGTGATTGTATTCATAGATGACACTTCGGTATACTTGAAGAGTAGAGAGGAACATTTTGAGAGCTTGAGGTTAGTCTTACAGATAATGAGAGAGCAGCAATTGTATATCAAGTTCAGTAAGTGTGAATTTTAGCTTGATAAAGTGGTAATTCTGGGTTATATAGTATCTAGACAAGGCATACAGGTAGACTTAAAGAAAGTTAAGGCAATGATGAAGTGATAAGCCTCTAGAAATGTATTTGAGATTCAGATTTTTCTTAGACTAGCAAGTTATTACAAGAGCTTTTTCGAGGGGTTTTCATTAATCTAGCCCCTTTGACAAAGCTTCTAATGAAAAATGTACCTTTCAAATGGATAGATGAATGTCAAAAGAGTTTTAAGGAATTAAAACATCGATTGACTACAACTACAGTATTAGCTATCCCATTTCGATTTGGAGGATATATTATGTATAGTGGGATTAAGATGTGTTCTAACGCAGTATGGTAGAGTGATTGCATATGCATCAAGTCTTATGAGTTCAACTATCCAGTTCATGATTTAGAGCTTATTGTAGTTGTTGGACCAGAAAAAGAAAGCATGCTACATTTGGAGAAATGGTATATTTCAAAACTTTTAAGAAATCATTTTTCTAGCGGAAGCAACAAATCCAAATCATCATGGCAATCCATAGATGATATGGTATAAGGATAATAAGAAAACAAACAAGATGAAGAATATTAACGACTCCTTTGCTACAACTTTAAATCCTTGCTGTGCTATGCTCTCCTTCTTCTTGTACCCAAATCCTTTGCTTTTGAATCTTTTCCTTTAGCAATCTATCTTCTCCTTGTTGTTGTATCCTTAACCAATTTGATT
>JANSVA010000007.1:21834786-21845648 GCA_025504915.1 Erythroxylum reticulatum | reverse complement strand
TTTTATGCTTTTAAACTTAACCAAATGTCCTACCTAAGTCATAAAGCTAGTGGAACATTTGTGATTGTTGAGTTTGTTGATGTACAAAATTTTAAGTGTGGGGTTGTACATGTGTGAGGGTTGGTTATAATATTGGGATGTTATTTTATGTCTTTTCATTAAAATTCCCATGTAGTTTATTTATTTGATGTAGTTTATTTGTTTTTTATAAGGAAAAGAAAAAAAGAAAAGAGAAAAGAAAAAAGAAAAAGAAAAAAGGGGAAAAGAAAAAAATATAAAGAAAGAAAAGAAAAAAAAAGAAAAAGAAAAAAAGGGAAAAAATTGTTTAAAATAAATGTATCATGGAAGAATTGCATATGTGTTGAAAAGTTGTTTATGGTTTATGCATCTTCCTAGAGTTTTAATGGCTGTGTTACTATGTTGAATATGAGGTAGAGGTTGGCTTGGAAGGTTCACTCTTGTGATTTCATTGGCATAAAATTGTATGAGTGATTCCTTCAGATTGATTTATGCTTCATGTGGTTTGTGTGTGAGAGCTGAATGGGGTTGTGAAATGTAAATGTTGCATTCGTCATAACTAACGGTACCCGATTTTTGATTGAGTGTTAATTTTGTTTCACTAGTTTTGATGGCTTTCATGCTAATTAACCCAAATATATCTCACCTCACCTTTACCCACATTACAACCTTGAAAAGTCCTTTGATTCATGATTTTGCATGAGAACATTAGTGGTGGAGAAATGAAATGATATGTAAAGTTATGGATTGTCATGATCATGAATGGTGTTGAGTGTACCTATGGATATATTTTAATTAAACACATTTTCTGAGTCTACCATTAGATTGCTCAGTTTTTGAAGATGATGAATGTTGATTGATCATGAGTAAATGTTTGGAATGATGATTTCTTGCTATAATTTTTGAAAGTCACTCATCTTTGTTTATGATTATATAGTCTTCGAAAAATAAGGAAATTGAGTCAATTTTTTAGGTCAATTTTGATGTTTTACCCGAGGACGGTCAAAAGCTAAGTATGGGGGAAATTGATATGTGATTAATTGTTGATATATTTAATTATTTGCTGACCTCGTGTCGTTACACTAGTCAAAAGAAAATAACTAGACTACTACTATAAAAGTGGTGAGTCTAGGTCGATCCCACAGAGAGTGTGTGTAAAGTTTATGAAATGAAATTAACCAGTGTTTAGGAAAAAGGGGGTTTGGATTTTGAAAGAAGAAAATAAAATGAAACTTACTAATAAAAACAAATTAAATAAAACATGCAAAAATGATAAAGGTGGGGAATTCGACAGGGACCCGATTCTTTGGTTCAATCTCTACCTACACCTTGACTAAGCATATTTTATTAATTTATTGTTCTTTAACCTCTTCTAGCAACTATTAATCGTGGGTTAATAATTAACCCGAGTTTTCCCTTATGTTTTGTTTAATCAAAATACGATCGTTAATTAAACCTAACTGCCGAACAACCTAGGATACGATCTCTAGATTTAATTAGGCAGTAGCGTTACGAATTAGGAAAACCGATTAATCAAGGTAACAATCACATACGATGCTTCATTTAACTTAGGTCATGTCATCCCTAATGATTACGAATCATTAGTCACTACACATGAATTTCAACATAACAATTACAGATTATATCAAAATTCTAGCAATGGTTTGAAATTAATGATTCAATGAATGCATTAAAATCATCAATTCACAATACCCAATGGTTTCATACACAAATAATAGAATAATAATGAAAATCCAATTATCCATACACAAAACCCAAATCAATTACCATAGGATAACACGATCAATTCCTAATGAGAGAAAGAAAAAAAATAATTAAAAAAATACTTAACTTAGGTCATTGGCACCGATGTCACCTCCGAACCGATGTCAAGATGTTTAGCCCTTTATAGGTATTTCCCAAAAAAATATTTCAGCTCTTATATTGTAACCCTAACTCTATACCCTTGGTTTCTCCTCACTGCCACAAGCTTAGTCTTCATGCTTGCAGCCCAGCCAAACTGCCCTCTATTCTTCCACACTATGAATTTTTATTATCCTTATACCATATCATGTATGGATTGGCATGATGATTTGGATTTGTTGCTTTTGTTGGAAAAATGATTTCTTAAAAGTTTTGAAATCTACCGTTTCTACAAATATAGCATGCTTTCTTTTTCCGATCCAACACACCCAACTTATCCAAAGAACTCAATCAGATTAACGAACAAAGAAAATAAGACGAGTGTAATAGTTTAAACAATGAGACTAGACAAGATAGCAAAGAAAAGAAGATGAATCAAGGGAAAAAAAACTAATTTCAAATTTTAGATAGGAATAAGAAAATCAAGTACTTCCCTTTTGCTTAACTCAAATCTTCCCTCTCTTTGCATAGCTAAGCCTTCCTTATTTTCTTCTTTTTTTCCTTTTATTTCGATTTTTCTTGTTTTCTTTTCTTTTCTTTTTTTAAAAAATCACAACTGAGGTTATCAGAAGAAGTAAGAAGGAACATATATGAAATAATAAGAAAGAGCAATCAATTTAGAAAATTAACAAGATGACTGATTTGTAAAGTTTAAGAAGGACATCAGAGAAAAGATTGCAACAAGAAAAAAAATCAGTTTTTCAAGAAACATGTATTGAATAAAACAACCAAGATTTGCGAGAAACATGTATGTAAAAAAATAGTCAAGATTTGTAAGAAATGTGTATAGAAGAAAACAACCAGCTTTCAAGATTTGCAAGAAATGTGTATGGAAGAAACCAACAAAAGCAACAAGAAACCTGAAACAAAATAAGTAATACACTTAACAATTTGATTTAGAATATCCCAAGCTCTAACAACAATTAATGTGAACCAGTAAATTGAGATATAGGAACCCACGAACAAGTTGTTCAGAGGAATTTCTAGAAAATCTAAATAAGTTCTATTTTCTAGAAAAACCTTGAATAATATTAAGGAATTACCATGACGCCACATTCTAAGAAAAGAAGAGATTGACAGTGATAAGTTAGATGAAAGCCACAAGGAGTAACCTTGATAAGTTCTAAGTTTAATGAAAAACCAACAAAGTGAATAACCTCACCAAAAAAATAAAACAAATTCCAATATCACTTCTTGTACAAAGATAACGATCATATAGCCTAAAGCAAAACCTAATCAATCTTTTAGCAATGATTTATTCCTAAAAATAAGGAAATCCCTAAGATATCTGAAAACCTTTTAAAATCTAATTCCTAAAGCGAAAAGTAGAAAGTGGACTTTTAGGCAACCCAAATCAATTAAGAATCTCCTTGAAATCATCAAATAACCTAGTCTTCTAATTAGGCCAAATAAACAACTAATTATGCCTATTTAATGCAAGAATTAAAGTGATAGCGTTGATTGATCTCTCCAAGCCCAAATCAGCTTCTGTTATTGCTTGTTTAGCCCAAACATCTTTAATTGGTCCATTAAGAGCTTCCTTCATCCTTTTAACTTTAGCCTGAGTTATTGGACCTCTATTAATGTGTAATGGATCATCGAAATATGTTGAACCAGATTGCATGATCCTTTCCATGTCTTTAGCTGGGTTTTTATCATTCCCCCTCTCCTCAAAAGGATTCGTCCGCAAATCCTCATCACCTACATCAAATGGAGAGAGATCAAAAACATTAAATGAAGCATTAACATTATACTCACCTACCAGATCTAGCTTGTATACATTGTCATTAATACGTGCAATGACTTAGAATGATCCATCTCCTCTTGGATGTAGCTTAGAATGATAATTTTTCAGAAATCACTCCTTCCTCAAATGAACATTTTGCTAAAAATCGCTCCTTCTAAAGAGTGGGGGAATGATGAGAACCAAGGTGGCCTACAGAAAGCTTTAAAGGAGCCATTAAGCATTCAAGGAGGCCCAATTACAAGAGCTAGAGTTAAGAAGATAAACAAAGCTATCAATAGGCTAATTGAAGATATATGGACTAAAAAAGTTCTAATTAGCTTGGAAAGTATTGAAGACCTAATAGATCTAATCTAAGTCAATTGAAGAAGCCCATTGAGTGTCTAAATTATTCTAATTTGTTCCAACCATTCAAAGATTCGTAGGAGACATTCAAGAATGTGTGTAAGTTGTCTTAACAAATTAGGAATGATTTCTGACCTTAATTAGCTTAGTCAAATAATGATTCTTGTAAATCATTCAATTAGGGTGATTTCTTAACTTAATTAGATCTTACCTTAGTTAGCTCAATCAAATAATGATTCTTATCAAATTAATCAATTAAGATGATATCTTACCTTAATTAGCTCTAACCTTAATGCCTATATAAACATAAGCGTTGTATTGTTCAAGGTTCAAAAAATTCATAATTGATGGAGTGAGGTTAATCTCTCTTTTGGTTCCTTTGTGAACTCATGAAATTATCAAGATTATTATCTTGTAGTTTAAAAGAAAACATACTTTATACCTTTGGTTATTATCTTCTATAGACATCAAGTCAAGGCTTTTCTATCATAAACATGTCTTCAGCCTTCTTGGGTCCCTTACTTCCAATTGTGTGATTGTTGGGTTTCAAGGTTCATGCTTGAGGTTCAAATCATTTGGTATCAAGGTTTGGGTCTAAATCACGTCTAGTTATCCTTAATTTGGTATGTTCTTCCTTCTATTTGTTTTCATTTTGTTTCATTTGTTTTTCATTTTGCTTTGCTATTCCTATTTTCTGTGAGCTTTCTCCTTTCATTTGTTTAATCTTTGTTCCTAGTTTTTTCCAATTCCTTTGTTGTAAATTTTCTAGGTCTGATATGTGAAAACAAATTTAAAATTTAAGAAAAAAGATGTTATTCAATTGAAAAGAAAAAGAAGAAGATTGAGGATAGTCGGTTTAGCTATTACAAGAGTTATGCCTCTTTAATAAAGATTTTTTAGTCAAAATTTTTTTGTTAATATTTATTCTACTTGAAATCATATTTGCAAGTTGTTTCTTTAAGTCCCCTATTTTCCTTATCATTGTGATTTAATTTCTTTTTTCCTACCCTTAATTTATTGTCTTCTTATTCCTTTGCAATAATTTTTTTATTCATAATCCTTTTTCATTATTTCAATTTGTTTTGTTACATTTTAACCTGTTTTAAATTGCTGCAAGTTTAATTGTCTTGATTTGGTTTATTTAGATTTATGAAGAGTTAAAAGAGGAATCTTAACAGTGGTAAAAGACAAAAGTTTATGTAAGCAACATTATAGTGAAAAGGCAAATATAAAATGTGTAAACATGAGAGTTAAGTGGCATTAATTAAGAGAAACACATAAGGGAGTATTGAGAGGATATTTCTAACATCCTTTCGTAGGTTTTCAATGTGACTTCTAAAGGAATGAGTGGAGATGAGGTGATGATTCGAGGACGAATCCTTCTGTAGATTAGGGCGATGATGGAAACCAAGTTGGCTTAAGTAAAGCTTTAAAGGAGCCATTGAACATTCAAGGACGCCCAATTATAATAGTTGGATCAAAGAAGATAAAGGAAGCTATATATGAGCTAATTGAAGATATATGGACCAAACAGGCTCTAGTTATCTTCGAAAGTATTCAAGGCCCAATAAATCTAATCCAAGCTGAGTTAAGAAGTCCAATGAGTGTCTTAATTATTCCAATTTGATCCAAGCATTCCAAGATTCATGGGATACATTTAAGAACGTATACAACATGTCCCAACAAATTAGGAATGATTTCTTACCTTAATTAGCTTATTCAAATAATGATTATAATCAAATCATTCAATTAGGGTGATTTCTTAACTTAATTAGATCTTACCTTAATTAGCTCAATCAAATAATGATTATGATCAAATTATTCAACTAGGATGATTTCTTACCTTAATTAGCTCTTACCGTAATGCCTATATAAATGTAAGCATTGTATTGCTCAACAATAAAAAAAAATCATAATTGATGGAATGAGGATAGTCTCTCTTTTAGTTCCTTTGAGAACTCATGAACTTATCAAGATTATTACTTTGTGGCGTTAAAAAAATCATATTCTATACCTTTGGTTCTTGTCTTCTGTAGACATTCGGTCAAGGTTTATCTATCTTAAACCTATTTTTAGCTCTATGCTTCCAATTGTGTGATTGTTGGGATTCGAGGTTCATCCTTAAGGTTCATTAAGAAAACATTCCTATTTTGTTGGGACAACTTGCACACATTCTTGAATGTCTCCCATAAATATTAGGATGCTTGGAACAAATTGGAATAATTTAGACACTCATTGGGCTTCTTCACTTGTCTTGGATAATATTTATTAGGCCTTCAATACTTTCCAAGCTAATTAGAGCTTGTTTAGTCCATATATCTTTAATTATCTTATTTATAACTTCCTTTATCTTCTTGGCTTTAACTCTTATAATTGGGCCTCTTTGAATGCTTAGTGGCTCCTTTAGTGCTTTTCTTAGTCCAAATTGGTTCTCATCATTCCCCCACTCTTTAGATGGATTCATCCTCAAATCATCACCTCGTCTTCACTCACACCTTTAGAAGTCACATTGAAAACCTGCAAAAGAATTTTAGAAATGTCCTCTCAACACTTCCTTACGTGTTTCTCTCAATTAATGCCACTCAACTCTCGTGTTTACACATTTTATATTTGTCTTTTCCCTATATTGCTTACACAAACTCTTTCCTTTTACCACTCTTAAAATTCCTCTTTTAATTCTTTATAGAACCAAATAAACCAAATTAAGACAATTAAAATTGTAACAATTCAAAATGAGTTAGAATGTAACAAAAGAAACTAAAATAACGAAAAAGGATCATGAACAAATAGAAACTATCGTAAAGGAATAAGAACACAATAAATTAAGGATTGGAACAAAGAAATTAAATCACAATTATAAGGAAAATAGGGGGCTTAAAGAAACAACTTGCAAATATGATTTCTAGTAAAATAAAGATTAACAAAGAATTTTTGACTATGAAATCCTTATTGAAGAGGTATAGCTTTTTTAATAGATAAACCAACTATCCTCAATCTTTTTATTTTTCTTTTTAATCAAATAACATCTTTTTTCTCAATTTTTTAAATATCAAATATGGAAAAATTATAACAAAAGAATTAAAAAAACTAGGAACAAAGATTGAGTAAACTAAAGGAGAAAACACGCAAAAAATGAGAACAATAAACAAATCAAAAAGTGAAATGAAAAAAATAGAAGGAAAAAGCACTTAATTAAGGATAAATAAACTTGATTTAGACCCAAGCTTTGATACCAAATGATGTGAACCTCAAGGATGAACCTTAAAACCCGACAATCATACAATTGGAAGCAAGGAACCTAAGAAACCTAAAAACTGATTTAGGATAGATAAACCTTGACCTAATGTTTATAAAAGACAAGATCCAAAGGTATAGAGTATGTTTTTTTTTAACGTGAAAAGATAATAATCTTGATAATTTCACGAGTTCACAAAGGAACCAAAGATAGATTAACCTTATATTGGATCAAAAAATTAAGCATGCAAGATTTGGCTAAAATGATAAGTTTCAAAACTTTTTTATAAATCAAATTTCATTGGAAGCAATATAACCAAATCTACATGCCAAGCCATACATGATACGGTATAAGGAAAATAATTTACATGAGAAACAAGGTTGTAGAAATTATTACCGACTCTTTCACTACAACTTGAACTCCTTAATGTGCTATCCTATCCTCGGCAATGTATCCTCTCCTAGGTGATAAATCCTCTTCTCGTTATTGTATCATCTTCTAGATGTTGTATCCTTGACCAATCCAATCTACCACTTGTTCTTCTTGGACAACTTGGTTAACAAGATCTTTTGGTGGGAAAAGAGAATAAAATTTGAAGAGATTTTGCCTTAAAAGAAAGAAGCCAAAGATGAGACACCTCTCATGCAATTTTCGACTATACCATGCAAGATAGGAGACAAGATTAAGGATAGGAAACTTGGGAATTTGTCATGTATTTAGTGTACATGAATATGCATAATTGAATTAACAATTATGCACAAATAGTGATATGTGTTTGTACTATATGTTTTAAAGGAACCCATAGAGTGACCGATTCTAGATATTATCGGGACTTTGTGGCAATAAGCAATAAAGAAGCATTTGAAAGTAATTTAGATGGTCTCTTTTGTGTAATTTAGTAAGTAAACTTTGATGGTATTATTTATGACTTTTTTGTTGCTATTGATCTTGATCCATTGAATGATTTGCAAAGCTGTCAAAATGATATGATTGAATATTTGAAATTAAAACATTGATTGATATGTAAATTAAATTTTATACATTTCTGTTTTCGAATATGTTTAGTCATAGTTGTAGGTAAATGGGCATGCCTGGAATGGTCTACAGTTACTCCTGTGGCACTTCGGTGCCAAGACTTTTGTCTCTCCAATGACACTTCGCTGTCTCCTATCATTAATACTTCAATGTCATTTGTTATTGACACTTTGGTGTCTCCTATTATTTAATGTAAATCTCTCTTGTTTTATGATACCAATCATGGTATCTCCTACATAAGTCCCGTTACCCACTTCTGTGAATGGATTTAACAACCATCTAATTTTCCATTCTGATATTTGTTTAATTCTGATATAAACAAAGAAATTGTCTTCTGATTTTGAACTATTTATACCCTCTTAGGTTATACAGTTCTGTTAATTATAAAATCTTTTCTGAAATGAATTATCTCTGATTTACTGTTAAAGAAATCTTTTAATGTAGATTAGTTATTGCTCACAAAGCTATAAGTTTAACACAGTGGATTTGCCCCGTGTAGGTTTAAAGAGAAGGACTTAAGGGCTAGGACTAGTCTACCGTAATGGCCAACATATTCTGAGTCTTTTTTGATTAAAAATGTATTTTAAGTTTATTTTGGCTTGTAATTATAAAGTCTAAGACTCTAAATTGTAATAAGTTTTTGTAATAACTAATTTCAGGTTGATTTAGAATTTTGAACAATGTTTGTATTAAGGTCATTGTAATATCATGTATTATTTCCTGATTTGATTTTAAGGAGTTTTTAGATTGCTTTTGGTTTGTTTGTTCTATTTGTGAGTGTGACACATGCACATCCTCCGAGGGGGTATGTGGGATTTACACTTTTTGGTATTAGAGTATGGTTTGGGTGATTCTAGTTTATCCAGTGCCTAACTGCTACTTATCCTTATGTGTAAAAGTTGTGTCTAGCCTAATGCGGTTGTCCCATGTTTTGATTATAGAATTAAAGATGGAAGGATCATGCAATAATGTTGATGAAGTTGCTGAGAGGAATCATCCGAAGCAAACTCGTCCATCAATATTTTGCACCCTTTGGACTCAATTGAAGTCAAGCTGCGGTGCCACCTCCTCCTACAGCTTAGGGAGAAGCTTCGTTTAAGTTGTCTCAAGATATGATGACTTTATTGCACCGTATGACAGCACCTAAGGCTCCAATTGATTATCTTAGGAAGTGTGGAGTGGAGGAATTTACTGGGACATCTCTGGTGGAATTTGAAAGGGCTAAATTCTAGATTGAGAAGGTGAAGAGAGTGTTGGATGAGATCAATTATCCAGCAAGGTAGATGGTGCACTGTGTTGTATCCCTTTTATAGGGAGCAACTTATGAATGGTGGAAGTTTGTTCTGAAGAGTCCATAGCTATCTGTGCCCCTAACATGGGATTGCTTTGCCCAAGAATTTAAAGCTAAGTACGTGACAGAGGCTTATAGAAAAGATAAATGGAAGCAATTTCTGAATCTAAAGAAGAGGAATTTGTCAGTTGTTGAGTATGATTGTTGGACTCCGTTTTCGGAGCCCAACATTGGACATGGAGTCATGAAGCTTGAGCGTGAGGGGAGGTTTAGAAACTGAAAAGGTAGAAAAAAAGAATCCTTTGGAAGTAAAGAGGGACCGCTATGGGATACTCTGCACCCTTCGGGAATTTTACGCTGCAGCGAGCGATTTAACTTTCATCGTAGCAAGCCTAAAATTTTATTTTCGCTGCGGCGAACTCACCACACCAACAAAAATAAAAAACTTCGAGTCAATTTTTCTGCGACGAACTCTTGGCCTCGCCACGACGAAAACCCCTGAAGTAGATCCCAAAACCTCTTGCAACCTACCTTACTTAATACAAACATAAATCTTTTCAACCACCCTCATTCATTCAATTCCAAGGACAAAGTACACAAAAATATAAACACCAACTACTTTCCAAAGCCTCAAACTCATTTGAACATCAAATGCAATGTGAAAACTTAAAAGTGATCATAACAAACCCAACATACATTCCATTCATATTAATAGTCAAAAGTCTTTACAAAGCTTTAATGACATTTCAAGCCACAATACGTTAATTGAGTTTGAGAACCAAAATACAAAACACACTTGAACTAGTAAAACTTGAAATGTGGTTAAAGCCTTGAATTCCCAAAAAACTAACTTAAAAATACAAAAAGAATGCTAATTCGGAGTGATGCCGTAATACTTGGCCTACTCGATCTCTTACTCATCACCTGAATAGGGGGAGGAGAATGGGGGTGAGCTTAAAGCTCGTAGGTAACAATTTTATAACCAATAATAAACAAAATCATTGAAAATTTATTTTCCACTGTAACAAAAATTCTCATTGAGTCACAAAGCATATTTTTCTGAAATTCTCAACCAAATTTTCAATAATACAAATCAGGTATGCATCAATCTTGTCAATGCATCATGATCATATATTCACATCAAAATGGTCTGGAAGGTCCATAATCAAAATGAACTAACACATTTCCATATAATGGTCCTGTGAAGTCGTGAACAGAACGAACTAGCATAATCCCACTTAATGGTTTTGTGTAGCCATAAACATGAGGGA
>JANSVA010000007.1:21818588-21833933 GCA_025504915.1 Erythroxylum reticulatum | reverse complement strand
TGAGACGTGTATTGGTGCAGTATGGCAAGGTAATCGCCTATGCATTGAGACAATTAAGGTCTCACGAGATTAACTATCTGATACATGATTTAAAGCTAGTTGCAGTTGTCTTTACTCTAAAGATATAGAGACACTATATGTATAGAGAGACATTTCATATCTATACCGATTATAAGAGTTTGAGGTATCTATTGAGTCAGAAGGAATTGAACATGAGACAGAGGAGATGGATAGAGTTGTTAAAGGACTATGACTGCACGATTGAGTACCACCCGAGGAAAGTTGATGTGGCGGATGATGCTTTGAGCAGAAAGTCTAACACTAGTATAACTCATATTCAGATATAGAGGTTACCTAATTTGATTCATTTGAGAGCTTTGAATGTGGAATTGAATTTGGAACAAGATGAGGCCTTGATCATGACATTGAAGCTGAGGCCGATGTTACATGGTAGAATCAGAAAAGTCTAGAGAGGAGAGATCCCGATATAGTGAAGGTTATAGAGAAAGTGAAGATGAATCTAGATTCCGAGTTTGAGTTGAGAGATGAGACATTGTGGTTAAACCAGAGGTTATGTGTGCCTAATGTGGATGATCTGAGGAAGGAAATTTTAAAGGAAGCTCATATGACTGCCTATGCTATGCATCCTAGTACCACCAAGATGTATAATACGCTTAAGCAACATTTTTGGCGGTCCGGAATGAAGAAGCAAGTGGCGGAGTATGTTTCCAAGTGTATGGCATGCCAACAAGTTAAAGTTAAGAATCAGGCTCCGGTAGGGAAGATACATTCGTTGCCTATTCTGGAGTGGAAATGGGAACGAATTATCATGGACTTCATTATGGGATTGCCTATGACTCCAAGGTAGAATGATGCATTATAGGTTGTAGTGGATCGATTAACCACGTCGACCCATTTCTTACCAGCGAGGGAGAATCACTCACTGGATCAGTTAGCCTAGAGACATGTGAATGAAGTGGTTAGATTGCATGAGATTATAATGTCCATTGTATCAAACAGGGATCCCAGATTCACTTTGAGATTCTAAAAGAGCTTGCAATCTGTTATGGGTATGAAGTTGAACTTCAGGACAACATTTCATCCTCAAATAGATGGATAGAGTAAGAGGACAATCAAGATTGTTGAGGATATGCTTAGAACATGTGTATTGGAGTTTCAAGGAGCTTGGGATCAGTATATAGAACTAATAGAATTTGTATACAACAACCATTATCACAGTAGTATGGGGCACAATATGGCAGAAAATGTTGGTTGCCATTATATTGGGATGAAGAGGGCTTGAGAATGGTTTAAGGCCCAGAGTTGATACAAGATACAGCAGACAAGGTGAAGTTGATCCGAAGCTGAATTAAAGTGGATCAAGATAGACAGAAAAGTTATGTGGATCAACATCGAAGGGACATAGAATACAGTATGGGAGACAGAGTATTTTTTAGAAAGTCACCTTGGAGAGGAGTATTGAGATTTGGTAAAAAGGGCAAGTTTAGCCCTAGGTACATTGGTCCCTATGAGATCATTGAGAGGATAGGACCTTTGGCCTATAAGTTAGCTTTATTGAATGAGATATCTCAATTACATAATGTTTTTCATATGAGTATGCTCTGAAGATACCGACCGGATCTGACATATGTGATACCGGCACAAGAGATTGAGGTTGCTAATAACTTAAGCTATGTGGAAGAGATGATCATGATAGTAGGATCTTAGATCAAGCAGTTGAGGAATTAAGTCATTCCATTGTTGAAAGTCCTTTGGAGGAATCACTCGACTGAGGAAGCCATGTGGGAAACGAAGGAGCATATAAGGAGACAATATCCCCGCCAGTTCGAACAATCAGGTAAGAATTTCGAGGATGAAATTTCTTTTAATGAGGGGAGAATTGTAACATCCCATTACCCATGTTAAGGATAAAATATTAAATATGAAAAATTACTGAGAGATTAGAAAATGCATTTCATGCTTTTGCATTATATGATATACACATACACTTGAATATGAATTTTTGCACAAGAAAATACTTATACATGCATTCATTGGCAATTTTTGGGTATGATTAATTGTTTGAACGCGAACATGATTTTTTATATGAGATTTTATAGAGAATTGTGGTTTCTTGTATTAGAAGCTAATTTAGAAAGGGTATTTGTTAAATTAGAATTCTTGATGAATTTTAGGAGAATTTTCAAAATTGTTGAATATTACTGGACTAGAAAAAATGCTAATTGGCAAGTAAATTGAGGAATGAAAATAAAAATAAGAATAAATGTTATTGAAGAATTTTTGAGAGATGACTTTAGAATTTGTGAGATAATGGATTTGAAAATTTAGAGACAAATTGGAGAAAAATTTAGAGAAGATTAAACTAGTTATTTGATAACTAGTTAAAACCTTAAAAGATACATAAGTGCCAAGTGTCACTTATCTAGTTTAAGTTTACTATACAATTTCATTTGAAAGACCAAGCACTATATACTTATCTTCAAGTTCTTCGTAGCTTTCTTCCTCAAGTTTCTTAATTTACACAGTTTTTCAACGAACCTTCAGCAAGATTAAACCTTGCTTTCCCTTATCTTTTACCACTCCCATTTTGTTATCTGCTTCTTTTGCCTAAAGAAAAACCTAAACCAAGCCAGTTGTAAGATTATGTACGTAGATACATGAGGATTAGGGTTTCTGGAGATTTTGAAGATTGTGAAGTTTTAACAAATATCGTGTTAATCCTTATGGGAAGTATGATTTATGTATAAATTGATGATTTATTTGACATTACATGATCATAGAAATAGTGGGCATTTTCATGAACACTGTACAAGTAACATGAAAATCTAGATATATTGTTTTTATGTATTTGAGGATTATTATGCCATAAGATGGTATAGAAATGACTTTTGAGTTAGAAATATCAACGAAATTATACACGTGAGGGGTGCAGAAAAATCTGGAAGGTTGATAGATACATATATGCTCTGTTTTCCTTTTCACTATGTATATATGTATGCATACATGAATATTTTTGTTGGTTGGAGACATTTACTGAAAATAAATGCAGAGTTAATTTAAAAAGTGAGTTCGTGATATAGAAATGATTTCAGATGAAGTGAAAGTGTTGATAGAGATGAATGAGTGTAGTAGAAAAATGGAAAATGCAGAACATGCAAAAGATGCATGACTGATATATGGTTTTTGATGATTTTGAGTAAACATGCGTTTTAAATTGTTCTGTGAATGTGTTGAATGGCAATGGAGTAGAAAGAGTAGAAATGAATTTAAAGTGTAGGTTTTAATGGAAGAAGAAGGAGGAGAAGAAGAAAACATGTGTTTCTGGAGAATGGGTAATGTGCACGGGCATACATAGTGTGCACGTGCACGGATGTGTGTGTTGATCACACACCTGTGACCCATGTTTTGGGTTAAAAATAGCCATTTTTGCATGATCGTGACTTCTTCGGATGTAATAGGCAGTGACTGAAGGTATAGTGCACAATCTTGACTTTGCTGGAGAAATGGGATTGTACGATCATCCAATGAAGGAAAAAAAATAGATTGTGTTTGAACATCTAAAGTCACGATCATGACTCTGCTAAAGGAGGTGCATTCTCACAATCATGCACAAGCACAATCGTGCAGCTCATAAGTGCATGATCGTGCACCTGAGAGCTCTTTCCACACTGAACAAGAGAGCTGCACGATCGTGCACCTGAGAGCTCTTTCCACACTGAACAATCTTGCTTCTTTTGACCATAAATTCTTCTCTAGACCTCCAAAAGACTTGATTCTTGAACCAATAGATTCCAAACACATTTTTCTACCTCTACATAAAATTTTATGGCCTTCTAAATTGATTTGAAAAAATATTTATTGAATGAAATTGAGGGAATCTGTTGGAACAATATGAATTGGAATAGTTTACTGAACATACTTTGGTATTTTGATTATATCTTGATCGGTAGATCTTAGAATGAAATGATTCTTAATTAAAAATAAAATAGGGACATAAAGCTACAATTTTCCTACAGAAGTAAAATTGTAATTCTGGTTTTACGAATTCCAAAACCTATTTGTATGTTGAGTTATGAATTCTGTTGTAGCTTAAGAATAGATTGATATATTTGGTGTACATCTTTCGAAATACTAAACCAAATTGAATGATCTTGGTGTCATTAGAAACTTAAGACATAGTAAAAAAGTTTCCTATGATAAATTGTTATCAAATTACTTCATTATCTGTGTCAGAAGGAACTTGCAAAGTTGACCCAAAACGATACTTTAGGAAAAATCTATAATGACCAAATGAGTTATGAATTTCGATTATAATGGTTTCAGTTAGGTGTACACTTAAGTAAAAAAAAACCCTTATTCAAGTTTTGATATATGAAAGATATTGTGATGAGATTTATGGAAAAATACCCAGGATTGTCATGAACATACATTGTGCATATTTCATATACGTACATGTGTATTAACAAGCACTTATATAATTGTGCAAAAGTGGGATATGTGAATATTGCTTGATATAGAGGAGCAATTGGAACGTCAATATCCAAAATTTGCCAGACCTTCAAGGTAATATCTTTGAGAGCAATTTGTGAGTAACCTAGATGGTCTCACTTAATTATTTGTTTGCTTAATTTCTGGTTTGAATTATCTATGAATGCGATTTGATTATATTGACGTCGAATAATAAGATACGAGATTTGATGCATGTATGTGATATTGAAGTGCTAATTGTATGTGAATGTGACAAACTAAATGCTTCATGACATGACAAATTGATTATGAGAGATGCATTTTGTATATGAATGCATGATTGGATAATGAGAGTTGTGACATGAGTAACCACTGAAAATGAGCTTAAAGCTCCAAATGTGATTAAGAGCCGATGACTCAATATGTAAAATGAGCTATGTATCCCCAACGGATAAGGGACAGTATAAATGACCCTGGTATCTATAATAGATATGGGATAGTTTAGGCACTTGGTCATAAAAAGATAATAATTGGAAAAGAGTCACATGATCATTTCATATATATTTTAATAAGTATGTTTGATTGTTTGAAATGAAAAATTGCCTTACCTGTAATTGAGAATGTGACATGTGATAAATTATGCAAAATGCAAAGATCTAAAATATATGTTATATGTGTGATATGCTGCATGAATTGAGTGAACTATCGATGATGGTTACCTCATTGAGTTCATAAAACTCACCAAAATTACAACGTTGATTTTTCAGGATCGAGGGACAACTTTAGCTACTGAAAGACTCTACAAGGAGAAATATAAGGTCGGTCAGCTAAGATTGGTGGATTAGATAGAATTTTTGTACAATTCCTCATATGTAGCACATTTTGTATTTAGTTTGTCATTGTACATATTTGGATGACAATGTAAAGCTATAATGTACATATTGTTTAGATAACGAAATGAGGAATTTGACTTTTACTATTGTGTTTTTCTTAATGGTGTCTTATAAGAGATTAAAGAATGATGATGCTATGTTAAGTGAATGATGTGAATTCTCTAGCATGCCATTATCATAGGTTATATACTGGAATGTCCGTAGGGTGTTCCTATATGTACCTTGGGGTAATGGGACGCCACACTTCTAATAGTTAAGGGTGTTTTGGTAATTATGGTGGGTAGGTTAGTAAGGATTTTTCCTAGTAATTAAGAATAAAGTGAAAAAGGTAATAATGTTGGATTTTAACTGAAATTGAGTTAAAATTTTTCCTTAAATTAGTCTAATAGTATTTTATAATGTTTAGGTCCGAAGGTCCAATTAAAGAGTAAATTGGAGTATCTTTTAGTTGAGCCCAAAATTGTGGTAATGATAACTATCAATTAATTGAGCCTAAAATTAAGGTAAGGATAATCTTAGACTGCACTCTTATAATATTATTTTTGTTATTAATAAATTATTATATAGTGAACGATATTTTGAATTAGTCAATAGTTCAATTTGATGTTTATCAATTACATTTATGGATTTCTAAATTATATGAATTTTATTTATTTTATTTCAAAAATTATTAGCAAAGTATAAGGTATTCACTTTTATATGTTTTTACTTACTATTAGGTGAATCATTTGTTAATTTGGCAAAAAATGTGATTATTAAATAGAAATTGACTGACCATATGTGATAAATAAATGGTGTAAGTTATGAATTTGTCACTTACCTAGGATATGTTACAATCGATGGATAAAGATTGATATGTTGTTTAGGTATGAGCGAGCGATGACTAGGCATCTATCTGTGGAGAAGGTATCGGGGCATTTTGCGTCGATGGCTAGATATTGGAGTAGTACCAGTGTCCCAAATTAGATTTAGAAATTGTAATGTCCTGCGTCGATATTTATACATCCAATTTTGTTTCCACTTAGGGAGATATTATAATGAGTATAGATGAGCCGGCAGACCACTAAATGTAAGCCTACTAGGTTAAGCATGGCTTAGACAATTCAGTTAATTATGGGATAAAACACTGTAATGATATAATATTAGTCCTAATAATTGTTTTGATAAAATTTTATATGTTTGTTAATTATTCAAATAAACTAAGTAAGGTTGTCTATGTTAGTATTATATGTATCTTTTAATCACTTAACTAATTTTTATATTTATATATTGAGTTATTTGATTTTAAGGGTACAAACAGTTATTCTTAAAGAGTAGCCAGCTCATCTCTTACTGCTATTTTTTAAGAGATAGAGAGATTAACCCCAATGCATGTAATTAATGGAGTGGAGTTTAAATGTGGCCAACATATTAATTAAGTAATTTTTTATTATATATATTTTTGAATATGATAGTTATTGGACCCTATTTCTAGAGCCAAACTATCCAAAGTCATAAAACGCGAGCATATCATCCTGTAAGGCTATTTCCATGGAATCTCCCTAGCCAACACTAATTCATCTTCATTCTCATAACATCTTAAACCACAAGGGGGTGAGCCCACACCAGTTAGATGCCTGAATCACCACTTAACTTCTTTAGAATAATTGTATCTCCATGTCTGCAGTTTATTTTGAAACAATAATCATCTCATTCGAAGCTCTAAAGTTTCAAGAATATAGATCGTTAAACATTGATGCAAAATTTATTTATCTATTTTAATCTAATTAGATAGATAATATATTAAAAATGTTTATAAAGTGTTAAAGAAATTCATTATTCTATCTATGAGTTTAATGAAATATATATATTAACTTTAGTAAGATAGAAGAAAGTTATAGTGCAAATGGGAGATTCTTGGTTTATGCCTTAGACCCTATATGTTAATTATATTTTTCAAATAAAATTATGATGAGATCATAATTATAATATTCATATTACATTTACATATTATCCATAAGATAAATCTATATATACTAAGAATAATCATCAATGACTTAACAAATTATCGAGGACCACCCATGGTATTGTGAGAAGTAAAAAGCTAATAATAAATAAGATCAAATGGTGTAGAAGAAATAAAGTCACTAATATTAAATGACAAAATATGATGTTATGAAAGTTGACACAAATTATAATCAAATTGATGATTTTTATAAATTATAGACATCTGTTAGAAATCAAAGGTCAATAAGACCAAGATGCAAGTATCAAATAGTGGAAGAAGTGACAACAATAATAACTTTGGATGGCAATTGGAGAGAAACAAGCTTAAAAAGATAACCAATCGTATGCCCTATCCTAACAACTTTACCCAACTGTGAGTCTTGCATCATATAACCATGACTAAAAAAGGTTATATTAGCACTAAGTTTAAATAATTAACAAATGAAGATAGGATTGATAGATAGTTTGGGCACATAAAAGGGATTGGATAAGGATAAGTAAGATTAAAAAATATTACCTACAGTTGAATAGAAAAAAATAGAATTTTTAGTAATGTGAAAAAAATAATATATGATGTCACAATGTAAGAAGAATTTTTTTTAATATCTAATCGATGTTAAGCCTAATTGAGAGTTTTTGCCTAAAAAATAAATAACAGTTTATTTGGGAATAGGAGAGGAAGTATTAGAATAATCCACACAACTTTCCATAAGCTGTGCTTCAAGTTAACCTACCGATCCATCATAATTGAAATTAACTAGGAAAACTTATTTAAATCTAATTGCCTTCTTTTCTACAAGTAAGTTCACATAATCCCCTATACAAATAACATATAAGAATTCATCTACTTTATTATAGCATTAGGTTAGCCAGGATTTAATAAATCTTTGGGAATAACTTTTGTGAAACTTATATAATCAAGTGAGCAAAAAGAGCAAGAAACAAAAGATAAGTGATCATAAAAAACAAAAAACAAAAAAAGATAAATGCACTGATATTTACCTTTGCAAAGAGAAATTGGGAGATCATCATTTCTAGGATGTAATGTCAAAGAAGAGACGAGTACCAAAATTGTATCAAGATTTGCTTAGCTTCTATAATAAACATAATGAATAGTTAGTGATAGTAGTTATGTAGAAGTATCAGATATAGAATAATCAATAGTGGTATGAGATGTGATCTCAAAAACCAATATATTATAATCCTCTTTCTAAAAAATCAAAGAAGTACGAAAGAAAAGAATATTTTCCAAAAAAGTAACATTGGATGATACAAAATACTTGTTAAGGTTAGGACAACAACATTGGCATCCCTTTTGCATACAATAATAGCCAAGGAAAATATATTTTAAATGTTTGAGATCTAACTTAGTTACATAAGGACAAACATTATGAACAAAACAAGTACTACCAAATATTCAAGGGGTAATAGGGAAAAAAGTTTATTGGGAAAAAGATATTATAAGGAATATCACCACAAAAAACATACAAAGGCATACAGTTAATTACATTATAGGTTTTTATGGCTAAATCAGCCCAAATTGTTTAAGACTATGCAATTAGAGTAAGAGTGCTTTAGTGATTTCAAGGAGATGTTATTTTTTATTTTAACATCATTTTGAGATGGTGTATCAACATATGAGGATTGATGAAAAATGTCATTTTGAACCATGCATATTTTAAATGATAGTAAAAATTTCTCTGGCATTAGCACTTCTCAAAGTATGGATTGAGACATTAAATTTTGTTTTTATTTCAACACAAAAAGTAGTAAAATGGGAAAATAATTCATAATGATTCTTCATTAAATAAATTTAAGTCGCAAAAGAAGATTCGTCAATAGAAGTAACAAAATAGTTTAATACAATTTTAGACAAAATAGAAAAAGATCCTAAACATTGGAACAAACTAACTTAAAAGGAAAACTAGCTCATTTATTAACCCAAAGAATTGAAGAAAGACAAAGATGTTGACAAACTTATATGATTCACAATATTAGCAAGATACATTATGAAACTAAGGACATAACTTCTTCAATAAATAAGGAGGGAGGTATTAACTAACAATGTGCTTCTAAAGAAGAAAGAAACTTGAACAAGTAACAGTTTTTAGCACTTAGGTATCTAGAATCTATAGTTCTTTTGATTTAAGTCATTAACAAATAATATTTTTTGTCAAAAGATATTGGAAATAAAATTAGTAAAAAATATGATACAAAAGTGAGGCCACAAGTCAGTTCATTCACATATATTAAATAAACAAAAAATCTAGGTAGATTCAAGATAAAGAAAAGAGAAAGTAATGAGGTAGGGTTGAGGGTTCCAAAACCAAGAACAAAAGAAATAGATCTATAAGATAAAGTAACACATGAAGGAAATATATGTTTTAGGAAAGTAGAGAAAGGATTAGAATTTCCTATTATATGATTTGAGACACTAGATTCAACGAGCCATTATAAGGAAGATAAAAAAATAAATGTAAGTATATTACCTAAATTAGCAGTAGTGGAGATGGGATAAATAAAGTTTTTAGCACTTTGTTATAGTGAATATGTCAAATTCATTTTCATAAAGTATAGTTTTCTCTTTGACAAATGAGTTAGGTGTAGATCAAGTGGCTACAATGTAAGCTAAATAGGACTTTTGATATTTGTCTTGAGGTTTTTGACATGTGTGTTTGGTATAGCCTGGCTCATGATAGCAACGATATATTATTCCTCATACATCTAGACTCTTATTATCCCAATTGTCTATCCCTCCTCCTCTATTTTTATTCTGATTATATAACTTCCTACTAGCAAATCTATTATTCTAACTAACAAGAGCTCTAGGAGTTTGAATATTGGAAGTTATAAATGCACTCATATCTATACACAACATTCAAATGAATGCCTCATTAGTAAATAAATCCTAACATTAGAGAGAATTGGAGACCTACAATCTCAAATTGAGATTTAAAACTAATAAAAAACTCATTATTGCCATCTAATCTCATTAATGTTGCTATAATTTAGCATTAAAACTAAAAAAAGATATTTAATTTTTTATGTGTCTATGTGCAATTCATAAAATATGCTTATATTCAATTTTTTATATGTCTATTTGAAATTTATAAAATATGTTTAAAGAGAATTATTTTGTTGTTCAACATAATAAAAACCTTTACATACTTCATAAATATGGTAAATATTCCATTTTAAAAATATAATAATTCTAAACATTATATCAATTCTTTGGCATACTCATATTAGTTAATCAAACTAATTACTTCATTGGCAACATAACTTGAAATTTGAAAAAATAGTTAAGCATCATCTCATGGATACTCTTTACAAAAATTTTCGATGGTAGATCATCAGTAAGGTGATGGTACTTAGAAATTTTCCTTATATAAATTATAAAAGTTTTACATAAATCTAAATAATGGAGACTAATCAATTTATGTTCCATTATTTTAGACTAATCAATTTATAGTCTTTCACAAATTAAATCATAAGGGAATGTCAGAGCTTATAGAGAGGATCTTAGGCAATTTGTCTCTGCTAAGATTTCAGAAGATTTAGCCAACAATCTAACTAGGCTTTTCACTGATAAAGAAATAGAGGAAGTAGTTTTAAAATGAATAGATCAAAGGCTCCAAATCTAGATGGATTGAATGGGAATTATTATAGAAAAACATGGGATAAAATAGGGAAATTCATTAAAGAAGCTATGCATGAGTTCTTTAAAAAGGGAGTGTTACTCAAAGAGATTAACAGGACCTTCCTGTGTTTAATTCCCATAATTCATAACCCTACAACTTGGAGTGATTTTGGACCTATATCTTGCACTAATTTTATTTATAAGATCATATGTGCATCTTCAGTTGCAAGTACATGAAAGTTAGGCAAAAGATAGATTAAGCCAGACTTAAGTTCAAAAGTGACATGTTCAGCAAAATTAGGAAAAGTGATTAATAATGGTATTTTAGTTAAATTTGGTGCAACCAACTCTCTTAAAGTTATCATATTGTCCATTGATTCTTTTGTGCCAAACTGCTATTATAAAGATCTTCAAAGGTTACAAAGTCCTACCTAAGGATCAAAGAGTGTGGAAGACTACTATAATGTAGTGAAAGTAGTCATAATATGAGGCAATATAAAGGAGGACATAGGAGAAATCATAAAGGTTATTAGAAGGGTTAAATATAAAAATTGCTAATTTAGTATAGCTACAGTAGTATATAGAGTTAAAAAAGATGGTTTATTGGTTATGAAGGTGGACACATAACTAAAGTGTAAAGGAATATCAAAGTACTCTACTAGTACTAGTGATTCTTTAAGGCCCAATTGGAATAAGGGTTCTTCTAAAGTAGAAACTGAGACACTTAAAGTTAAGGATGGTAACTACGATTTGAGAAAAAAATAAAATTAATTATTTACCATCGTAAAATAGAGATAGTAAATAAGTTTTATGTTTTTAAATCGACCATATTACATATTAATGCCTATATAAGAAGGTTATGATCATGAAGGATGATGGAGAGGTGAAAAGTCCAAGTGATTCGGATGAGAGAAAGGTTAAACCTTCAATTAAATATTTTAAAGTTGAAGAGGTTGAGTAGGTTGCTAAAGGCAAGACACTTGTTACTAGGAGGAAATTATATCTTTAAATAAAATTAAATGAACCAAGAACTATAGAGGGAGAATATATTCCATACTAGATGTCATATTCATAACAAGATATAGAATATGATCATTAATGGAGAGAATTTAACTAATATAGATATCCCTTTTAGAGAAGTTAAGTTTTCTTACTATAAAGCACTTGAAGCTAGGCATCTGAAGCTATACAAGTTTCAATGGCTAACTGAATTTATTAAGGTAAAGGTCTCCTTCAACAATTTTGGTCTCCTTCTTAATTAGTAGATATTATGATATGGTGTTGTTTAATATGGTGCTTATGCATTTTGGTCATGCTCTCTTAAGGAGGCTTTGGTAATTTGCTAAAAGGGCCATAAAAAGATATTTTACAAACATGAATTCCTTTCTTATGAAAAAATAAATTGAAAAATCTAATATCTTTAACAACTAAGTTGGTTTATAAAGCCAACTAAAATTGAAAAGGTAGAATAAATAAAACAAAAATGAAAGTGATAAAAAAAGTAATATCATGAGTTCTTTTATACCTTTGTACAAAGAGACTCTTGTTTCCTTTTGATGTAGGTGAAGCTTTAAATATAAATCCTTTTAAAGAGTAGGGGCATGATGCAAAAACTATAAACCCAAATAAAGGATCTATAACCTATATACTCAAGTCAATTACAAGAGCTGGAGTTGATGGGAATTCGGATGCAAAACACTTATCTTTAACTAAACAAGATCTTCAATATAGGCATAGTCTCTACCGCTTCTAACTTCATAAGTTATGGGAGGATGCAAGGTCTTTGACCTTGTGCATGCCTTCAACTATATCCAACTTCTCATGCCTTGAAATAGCATTAATTCTAAATTTTTGTGGCACTTAAGAATGAGTTATATCAATCAGAAAAGACTTGACAGGTTAGTAAAGGATGTGATCCTTTTGGGCTTGGATAATGATCCATTACCCACTTGTGAATCTTGTATTGAAGGAAAATGACCAAGGCCTCATTTTATTCTAAAGGAAACAGATCTGAATCTACATTGGACTTGGTACATACAGATGTGTGTGGGACCATGAACGTACAAGCTAGAGGAGGTTATGAATATTTCATAACCTTTATAGATGATTGCTCAAGACATGATTATTTGTATTTGATGCATAAAAGGAGTGAATCTTTTGAAAAGTTCAAAGAATTTAAAGCTGATGTTGAAAAATAGCTAGGCAAGCCATCAAAACAACTTCAATCAGATCGAGGTGGTGAGTACTTATCTAAAGAGTTCGAGCAATATTTAATTGACAATGGAATTGTTTCCAATTTGTTAGCTCCTCGAACATCTCAATAGAATGGTGTAGCTGAGAGGAGAAATAAGACTCTATTGGAAATGGTAAGATCAATAATGTCTTACCCTTGCTTTTAGAATCGTTATGAGAATATGCCATACAAATGACAACATATCTTCTCAACTTTGCTCCGTCCAAATCGGTGCCTAAAACACTTAGGGAGTTGTGAACTGGTCGAGTTCCTTCATTACGACACTTAAGGACTTGGGGTTGCCCAACCTATGGTCTAAGACCTAAATCCATAAAGATGGAACCAAGATCAGAAGTATGTTTGTTTGTAAGATATCCTAAGGGAACTCAAGGGTACTATTTTTATAGTCCTCAGGATAGGAAGGTATTTGTGTCAACAAATGTGACTTTCCTAGAGGAAGAGTTTGTGAGAAATCACAAAGGAAGAAGTGAAGTAGTATTAAAAGAGTTAGCTATTTCATCTAATTCAAGAGTTGATATGGATATAATAGAAGACGATGTTGAAATGGATTCAAGAGTTGAATCAGAAGTGTAACCTGAACATCAAATAGTGCCTAGACGTAGTGGGAGGGTTGTGAGACAACCAAATAAGTATCTAGGTCTAGGAGAAGGCTTTGTTGCCATCTTAGACTAAGAAGAAACGGATCCCATTACATGTACACAGGCTATTAATGATGTTGATGCAGAAAAATGGCTCAAGGCGATGGAATCAAAAATAGATTCCATGTACGACAATAAAGTCTAGATCCTTGTAGATTTACCACTAGATGTAAAAGTCATAGAGTGTAAATTGATCTACTAAAAGGAAAAGAGGATCGATGGAAAGGTATAGACCTTTAAAGCTAGATTGGTAGCTAAGAGCTGTACTAAAAAAACCCAACCAGAAGGATTCATTAAGCCAAGTAATGAGCATAAGGTATGCAAGCTGCAAAAGTCTATTTATGGACTTAAGCAAGCATCTAGGTCTTGGAACATTAGGTTTGATAAGTCTATCAAAATGTATGGGTTCATAAAAAACCTAGATGAGCCTTGTGTTTATAAAAGAATATAAGAAGGCAAGGTTATTTTTCTAATTTTGTATGTTGATGACATTTTGCTTATTGGGAATGATGTGGGAATGTTATCTATGATTAAGGGATGACTGAATGAACAATTTTCGATGATTGCACTAGATCAGATATCTGTTACGCAGTGGGAATAGTAAGTAGATTTCAGTCCAACCCAGGAATGGAACATTGGACTACAGTTAAGTATATATTAAAGTATCTTCATAGGATAAAGAACTTAATGCTTGTTTACTCTGGAAGTAATCTCATTCCGACGGGATATAGAGATTCTGATTTCTAATCATATGTTGATTCCAGGAAATTAACTTCTGGTTCTATATTTGTTTTTGGAGGTGGAGCAATAGTCTGGAGGAGTGTGAAGCAATCTTGTATTGCTGATTTGACTATGAAGGCTGAATATATTGCTACTTGTGAAGCAGCAAAGGAAGCAGTCTGGCTCCGCAAGTTCCTAAATGATTTAGAGGTAGTTCCAGAGGCAAAGAAAGCCATTACACTTTATTGTGATAATAGTGGGGCAGTGGCTAATTCTAAAGAACCTTAGAACCACAAAGCTGCCAAACATATTGAGCAAAAGTATCATCTCATAAGGCAGATAATACAATGTGGAGAGGTGGATGTGGTAAAGATTCCCACAGAGAAAAACCTTGCTGAACCATTTACGAAGACACTATCTCAAAAGAGTTTTGAGCGTCACCTAGCAGGGATGGGAATAAGGGATATGTCAAACTTGCTTTAGGGCAAAAAGGAGATTGATGGAGTTATGTAAATATAGTCCCTAGAAAGTAAGTGTATTTACATGTAACTTAATTTTCTTCCAGTTACAGTTTTGAAATCAAAATATTTATTACTAATGAAACAAAAGAGTTTGGTTTTATATATATGAGCATTATATATCTAGTTATAAGGTACCAAGATTCTTTTGTAAGTAATATACATATACATAGAGATGTATAGGAAACATGTATATTATAAGAATCTA
>JANSVA010000007.1:21779286-21804241 GCA_025504915.1 Erythroxylum reticulatum | reverse complement strand
ATTAGCTATTGATTCAATTAATGATATTTGTAAACTGTTTACAAAATATCATTCCACCTTGGCCAAGGATTTCCTGAGTCAATATTAATCGAGAACAAAGGAACATTCTTCCTAATTACTTTAGGGTGATGAATCTCATCTTGATCATTCAACTATCTCCATATAGTCCATGCTACATCTATTGACTACCGTTTAAATGACCTTTGGTAAAATAGATCACAAGTAGTATCAAAATATAGCAATCTCCATATAAGATAACTTTGATGACCTCAAGTCAAAGGATCACTTATACAATCATCACAATAAGAATTCCATAGACATGCAAGTAATATTTCAAATGGATTTCTCATATTAGGTATGTTCAATGAACTTGTTCTCTAGTAAGCACTCATATGTTTGTTTAAGTATCTCTATACTTTAGCCTATGAGATCGACTACTTCCTTCATGAGGAAAAACAAAATGCGTGCTAATCTTTTTACGTTCTATTGATATCCAATCTTAATAGAACAATGACTAGGAACATTTTAGGAATAATGCATAAATGCAATATGAACCTCATAATTATAATCCTGTTATAATTTCATTTGCAATGTATAATTATCCCATGAATTTTATCATATACATTTAAAGATATACAAGATAAAGAATGTCTTTAAATAATTTATCACTAAACTACATCCAAATTAATTGACTAGAATGCGTAAATCAACATGAATATGCAAGAAAAATGGGAGAGAACCAACACTAAGTAACAACATCATCGAGACTTGCATAGTTATCGAGAAGAAAAATTTGTACACGCAACGAGGTCGGCGACTACATCAACCTAAACAATTCGCGAGTTGGTTTTCCTGCTTCGCTTTATGCCTGGAAAAGTAAATGAATCTTTCAATTTTTTAGAGTTGGTGAAAGGCCAAAAAAGTGAAGGTTCATGCAGCTTGTGTCCTAAATCAGGACATGAAGACATTATATAAACCGTGCAACCTCTGTCCATTGTCAGGACTTATATTATCACAAAATGATGATAGATTACTTGAATCATTTCTTGCATTTATTTAACCACAAAGAGCAAATCATTCTAATCTACCATCAAATGAAATAATCTCTCTAAGTATATACAAACAAATCCCAATACGAAGCCACCACACTCCATTTATAAGTGTGTGAAATAACTTCTTTTTTTTTCTATTGTAGACAAAAGGGTAGTGAAAAGGAATGAAGAGGAAAATTATATGACCTCCTTATACTAACCTCAAAAGTTTTCTCCAAAGAGCCGACTTTTCCCATAATGTAGGAGTTGAAACGATATTGCACTTGCATTTTAGCTTCATATCATATGCAGGTAATAGCACATGTTTTTACAAAAAGTGTTTGTTGAATCTTACTGTTATCCAGAAAAAGAATGCCAGTTCAAAGGAATTCTGGAATAGGATGATGTGAATAAAAAACGGTGCAATGTTGAATTGGTTTAACCAAAACAAACTATCTGAAGGTTGAACAACCAGGTCTCCTTTCACTGCCACATATTTGTCAGCAACCTCATAAGCCAACTCGGTAATTACATGTTCCAGTTTGGTGCCCATAGCTAGTAGGAGCTATTTAGGTAAACAAGAAAAAACAACAATTCTGAAATTTAGATAAACTCTCTTTTGATATCCATACCCCTAGAAAATGATATGGATATTAGATCATGATTTGTAGACCATGTAAAAGAATCAGAAAATGTTTGGGTATCACATGTAATATCGAAAGAAAGAAGCATTACACATGGATCTTTTCTTTCTCCAATTATCGCACAGCTTTTGTGTTATTGATAGAACATATACATCCCAAAATCAATTAATTATGAATATCTACTGACTCCAACTTCCAAGTATCTGTTCTATTTGTTTCCCCAGTAATGTATACCTTGCATTAAAAAGTTCCTCTGAAACTTTGACTTCACATAAGATTTGTAATTAAATAAAAGAATGGATAGATTACCATGTCTAGTCTCTTTCTTTTTTCCCCACTTGAAGTCATGTATCTTCTTTCTCTTAATGTTTCCAATTTGTAAGGAACTTAGTTTTGTAATCTTTCTTACATGAAAACTTTATCATGTAAATTTAAACACATAAATTGCAGGATTTTAGAATCTAATAATTTTTCACAATAACATAAGCGTACCTTCATCCATCTTATTTCTAATCTCTAATAATCTTCTACAAGATATTTTTAGATTTTGTTTCTCTCTCTCTTGGCCTTTGTTTCGTTATTTTCAGTATATTGTTTGATGGAGAGATACATAAAGACTTAATAGGTAGAGAGAGAGGTAGTAGTTATCCTTTTAAATTCAAACGACACCTCTTTTCATTTTCCTTATTTTTACGTTCCATCAATGTAAATACATCAAATTATTTATTTTAATTAAACCTAATATCTCTTATTTAAAAAACTAATGAGATTTAATATACTTAAATGATTAAATCAAAATACATGGGTCACATAATGAAATTATCTAACAGTCTCCCACCTGGCCCATATAACTTAATTATGGTTTAACAATATAACATAATATGGATATAATAAAACTTAAATCCCTTTTATTTTCTTTAGGTGCAACATTAATCATAACATTAATCATAATTAAGTAAAAAAAGTGTACAGCTTTTAATGTGCCATACTTCCTTCTATGCATCAGAAAACTACTTAATAACTTAATATGATCTATTATGAGATATATCTTAATGGCTCAACAATAATGTCTTTGTAAAAGACAAATCTTGTTAACATTCACATAACCATTCATATATATATACTAACAATAAATAATAGGATACAATATCAGAAACAATATATATAAATGAGCTCAGAGTATCTAATACATAAAGTACATAAATATAACATGTTATTCAATCATGGTACCAAATGATGCTAATTCTTTCGACATGTTTATTAAATGTCTTTGGTGGCAATCCTTTTCTTATAGATCTGCTATCATAAAATCAGGGCTAATATGTTCGATTGACACTCTTTATTTCTAAAATTCTTCTTTAAATGCAAAGCATTTGATTTCTATATATTTATCACCCTTTGAATACTTGTCATTTTTCGAGAAGAAGATTGCTGTAGAATTATCACGATAAATTTTTAGCAGCTTGGCAATACTTTTGACAATTCCAAGTTCTAAAATAAAGTTTCGTAGCCATAAACCATGAACGGTGGCTTCAAAGCATGCCATAAACTTAGCTTTCATAGTGGATGCAACAATAACAGACTGCTTCGCACTCTTCCATGAGATTGCTCCTCTAACTAGAAGAAACAGATAGCCAAATGTTGATTTTCTCATGTCAACATGTCCAATATAATCTGAATCTAAATATCCAATCACTTCAAGATGATTAGATCTTCTATAAGTGAGCATATAATTTTTTGTTCCTTGTAAATATCTTAAAACTTTCTTTGCAACTTTCCAATGTTCCAATCCAGGATTATTCTATTATCTGCCTAGCATGCCAATAGCAAAACTGATATCTAGCCTATACAGTTTTGAGCATACATTAAACTCCCAACAACAGATGCATAATGAATTCTTTCCATTTCTATGTGTTCCAATTCATTCTTTGGGCATTGCTTAAGACTAAATTTGTCTCCTTTTTGAATTGGAACTATACTTGTGAAGCATTTGTCCATATTGAATCTCTCTAAAATCTTTTTGATATATGCTTTCTGAGATAGCCCTAACATTCTTTGTGATTGATTACGGAATATTTCAATTCCTATCACATAAGATGCCTCACCTATATCTATCATTTTTTAAATATTTAGAGAGAAACATCTTAGTCTCATCTAACAATCCAAGATCATTAGCAGTAAGTAAGATATCATCAACATATAGGACTAGAAATACGAATTTGCGTCCACTAATCTTCAGATATATACACCGACCAACAGTGTTTTCTTTAAAACCAAAAGAAGTAATGGTATCATTAAATTTAAGATACCATTGTCGGGAGGCTTGCTTAAGTCCATATATTTATTTCTTAAGTTTACACACAACGTTTTGTTTTCCTTCAACTAGGAAAACCTCAGGTTGATCCATATAGATTTCTTCCTTTAAATTTTTATTCAGAAAGGTAGTTTTCACATCCATCTGATGGAGCTCTAAATCATAATGAGCTACCATTGCTGTAATAATTCTAAATGAATCCTTTTTAGAAACAAGAGAAAATGTCTCATTATAATGAACACCATCCTTTTAAGTATAACCTTTGGTGACAAGTCTAACCTTATATCTCTCCGTATTACCATTAGAGTCACATTTGGTCTTAAAGACCCATTTACATCTGACTCTTTAACAACTTTCTGGTAATTCAACACGATCCCAAACTTGATTGTCATTAATAGATTTTAACTCTTCTTTCATGGTGTCTAACCATTTATTAGAATTTTCACTTTCAATGGCTTGTGAAAACGAATCTGGATCGTTATCAACACCTAAATCAACTTCTATTTCTTGTAAATAAACTACATAATCATCCAAAATGGCCAATCTCTTTTGTCTTTGAGATCTTCTTAATGCGACTTCATGTGGCTCATTTACAACAAGTTCATTAATGGTAACTTCATTATTTAGAGCTTGGTCATGCATTTGCGGTTCTTGATCACGCATTTGTTGTTCTTATAAGTTGTTAAAATTTTTAAGAACTCTAGGAACAAACACTTGACAAGAAGTTATAGGCAAGAAAACTTGTGCTTTAAATTCTTAAATATTCACTTTCCATGACTCTGAACTCCCATTAATTTCTCCACTTTCGAAAAATCTAGAATTTTTAGTTTCAACAATTCTTGTACTATGATTAGGACAATAAAATATATACCCTTTAGATTTTTCTATATAACCAATGAAAAAACCACTACTTGTTCTTGAATCCAGTTTCCCATCATGTGGATTGTATATCTGTACTTCTGCCGGACAACCCCAAATATGTAGGTGTCTTAAACTAGTTTTCCTTCTTGTCCACAGTTTACAAGGTGTCTTCGGAACTGCTTTACTAGGAACCCTATTTAATGAATACATGGTAATTTTTAATGCATACATCCACAATGACGATGGTAGAGAACAATGACTCATTATTACTCCTAACCATATCCATTAAGGTATGATTGTGCCTTTCTACTATATCATTTTGTTGTGGTGTATCTGACATTGTATATTGAGCACATATACCACGCTTTTCAAGAAATTTAGCAAATGGGCTAGGACATTATCCACTTTCACTATATCTTCCATAATATTCACCACCTCTATTAGATCGAAGAATTTTTGTTTTTCTATCTAATTGCCTTTCTACCTAATTTATAAATACTTCTAAAGCATTTACTAACTGATATTTTTCATAAAGCAAATAAATATATCCATAATATGAAAAATTATTAATGAAAGTGATGGAAAACTTTTCTCTATTAAATAATGGAACATTAAAAGGCCCACATATATCAGTGTGTATAATTTCAAGGAGCTGTGTACTTCTTATGACTTCTTTCTTAATTGCGTGTTTTGTATGTTTTCCCTTAATACAATTCACACAAATTCCAAGGTCAGTAAAATCTAATTATGGAAGAATTTCATTCTTTACTAATCTGGTCATTCTATCTTTCGATATATAATCCAAAGGTTTATGCCACAAGTAAGATGAAGTTTCATTTATAAAACTTCTTTTATTACCAACATTATGATGTAAGGTCAACAGGGTTTTAGTAAAAAGGTTATCAAGCTTTAATTTGTACAAACTATCAAAAAGTATACTAGAACCAATAAGGCAATTATGTTTGAACAAACTAAAACATCAATTACCAAAATTGAAGGAATATCCAACAGTATCAAGTTTTGACAAAGAAACTAAGTTTCGAGAAATTATAGGAACATAAAGGGTTTCAAAAAGATCTAAATGATGTCTTGTGTCTAAAATCAAATGGTAAGTTTTAATGGCTTCAACGGTAGTTTTTGCTCGATTTCCCATGAAGACAAAATTTTCATTTGGGTTTACAGTTTGGATCGTAAGGAATCTATGCATTATATTAGTAACATGAGTGATATGTACAGAATCAATCCACCAAGCATTATAAGGAAATTATGCTAAATTAGATTCGAAACATACTAAAGCACTAGACTTACCATTCTTTTCAAACCATGCCTTATGTTTCAGATAATCCTTTTGACAGTGTCCAGTTTTTTTATAGAAATGACATCTATCATTCCTTAGTTCCTTCTTAGAGATTGAAGTTGGTGCATTACCCTTATGTAATACATCCTTTCCCTTTCTTTTTCCTTTTTAAACTTCTTTCTAGCTCCTTAATTACCCACAAGATTAATTGAGTGAATCCCTTATTTCTTAAGCCTTGCTTCCTCTTAAATAAGCATTTTTGTAGTTCATTCACATTGCATTTGTCTTTAATAGTATTGTAAATCATTTGGAATGGATCAATTTCAGGAGGTAAGGAATTAATAATAAATTGCACAAGGAAACTTTCACTCACTTCCATTCTCATGGATCTTAATCTTGTTGCTGTATTTATCGTTTCAATAACATGCTCATGCATAGTACGAGCACCATCAAACTTTTTGGTGGTCAACATACCCATTAAGGTTCCAACAAGAGACTTATCAGTAGAATTAGGCTGAGAAATATCTTCAGCAAGCTTAAGATACTCCTTAGCATTTTTAGTATTGGGAATTGTAGCCTTAATGTTGCTAGCCACAGTCATTCACATAAACATTAAACTTAGTTTATTTGATCTTTCCCAACGTTCATGAAAAGATCATTCTTTAGCACTGCTATTATCAATAAGTGCGACAGGCTTATCACTTTGGAGTGCCGAATCAAGACCTAGGATTCGTAGGTTAAACTGAACTTGTTCACACCATTTATTAAAGTTAAGCCCATTAAACTTTATCATAGATGAAGCTTGCGATTGGATAGCAATAGAATTGAATGCAACAAAATTTATAAAAGAAATACTCTACGTTAATGCTTTGAATCATAATTTAAACATCTAATTACAATTAAATAACAAATATATCAACAATAAACATATATTGTAGTTTTACTTGTAGTTTTCCTTTAGGTAAAACAACAATATATTAAACATATAAATTGATGCTTAGTGATATTTATATAATTAATAATCATGATAATCATGCATACTCTGATTAGATATATTAGTTATCTTTGGATATACTAAATATATCTAATCAAGTATAATAATTAATCACGATTATACTCATTGATATAAAATTAACTAGTTAACCTTTGGGTGATTCTTAAATATTTTAGTATCAATGAATTTTAGTATACCCATTAAATATATCATTATGTCATTGCAATCATAAGCATCACATTATTATGGGTAACTATATATCTATTTTAATTTGATATTTGTAAAACTTTCTAGTTTGGCCACTTTGATGACTAACACAATATTCATTATATAAATATCAAATTAAATAAATGATAATGGAAGTCATATTGAAGCTAATTCTTGTTCATACGCATAAGTACTTTATTACATTAACAATTATTAATATATGAGGCCAAAATCATGCATCAAATTTTACAATTAAAATCCATAGTATTTAATGAAACAAGATGCTTAAAAGAAATTAAAGAAAGTAATTCATATAAAGATGTTAATTCATCACGACAACTAATAAAAGTAGACATAAAGGTATTAATGACGCATTAAAGACACATGATAAAAGAAACAAGTGAAACACATTAATGGCACAGGAGAGAATGGACGAGAGAAACACAATCAATGGGAGAGAGAACCTTTCATGTCCATTAATGGAACATTTTCAAACTATCCTTAATGAAGAAACATAAGATAAAAACAAAAAATATTTAATGAATGCAATTAATGGCATTGTTAATTCCATTCACATGTCAACTTGGAAGGGAAGCACTTTGGTGGAAACAAAACATTTATCATGTTTTGTATAGAAGGAAGAGAGAAGACGTGATTGTTTCCTTTTAAAACCAAAAACATGCCGTAATTGGTAAGGAAATCATTATAAAATATCTTCTTGATCATGTATATCATGTATATAATTATATCATAATAATTCTTTATTTAATATCTTGAATGGAAAATTATTGATTCTCAAAACCATGCTCTGATACCACATGTAATCTTTCTTACATGAAAACTTTATCATGTAAATTTAAACATATAAATTGCAGAATTTTAGAATCTAATATTTTTTTCACAATAACATAAGTAGACTTTGATCCATCATATTTTTGATAATTTCTGAAAAGATAATCTCCAATAATCTTCTACAAGATATTCTTAGATTTTGTTTCTCTCTCTTGGCCTTTGTTCTGCTATTTTCTGTATATTGTCTGATGGAGAGATACATGAAAGACTTAATAGGCAGAGAGAGAGAGGAAGTAGTTATTAGTTTAAATTTCAAATGACACCTCTTTTTATTATCCTTATTTTTATGTTCCATCAATGTAAATACATCACATCATTTATTTTAATTAAACCTAATATCTTTTATTCAAATAACTAATGCGATTTAATATACTTAAATGATTAAACCAAAATATATAGACCATATACTGAAATTATCTAACAGCTTTTCCTTTTCAGTACCTTCAAAATGATATAGTAATGGCAAAACATCAAATAGTAGTACCACATAAACATCGATGTGGATGTAGTTCTTTACTCTCACTCTCTTTTTTCTTTTTTCCTTTCTTAGTGTTCTTTTCACTTTCTCGATCAACCTTATCATTCCCCTTTTAAAGAAAGGTCTTAAAACTGGGTCATATAAGTGACTGCATCCTAACCAAATTTCTAGAAATCAAAGATATATACGGTCTCAGTTAGTCATATAGTCTACTTACACAACCATGTATACTAAGGACATGGATGTATCTATTTCCACACAACTATGTATGTTTATGACTATTGCCATCCATATGTACACATTTGTAATTACTTACATGATCTTCACACGTAGTCGCATATGATAGGGACAAGGATGAGTCTAACTTTACATGGCCATATAGGTCATTATCTAACTCGAACATGACCTTCACACACAGCAATGTAAGTTAAGAATATAGGCGTGTTGTACTCGACATGGTCTTATTTCTTAGGAATGACTTTGAATCAACAATTATCAATCTTGACTTCATTTGGTCATCATTCCTACTATCTATAAGAGTATCCAAGATCATTGAAACTCATTTTTTCCTCTAAAAAGGTCCAAACACTCGACAAATTACTGAAGAAGATTAAACCATAAGTTACTTTCTATTTCTTTGGAACAAAGGTATATAATGTAATTAGTCGGGACACATTTTCATCAAAGTCCTTATAAGTTAAACGCTAAGCCAAACACCTCGAGTTTAAAAAATGTTGCAGTTAGTTTTCTAAAAAATCAATCAATGTATTCTAAGGAAGTTCACATATCACAGTCGTAAAGCTCCAAAATACTTGTCTAGGCAGTTCAAACTCACTGCTGAATTGATAACCCACTAATGTTCTTTAAATCCCGACGCCATCTTAGCCTTATTGTTCAAAACAACATTTAGTTAGAATCCAGAATTTTGTTTATAGCAAAAGGAGGGTAGGTAGGCATCTGTGACATGTCTGCAAAAAAGTAAAGCTAATAAAAATGTCAAGACATAGCCTTACAAACCATAGATCGCATAAAACCCAATATTTCTCTCCAACAACTTTCTGTTATTCTATTTAATAGACATGATCAAATCCATGGCTTTACTTTTCTTATAAAGGTGTACAGTGCCTATGTAAAAGTTAGAAAACAAAATAATAAAAATCTCTTTGATTACTATCATTTTCTTATTACTCTGACATGGTATCAGAGCACTTATGAGCCTTTAATCTAACCTATGGTAGAATCCTCATCTTCTCAAACTAATCCCTCCTTTCCTCCCTCCTAACCATACACACCGCCCTCTCTCTAGTCTCTGTCTTATCTTGTCTTCATCAAACTTACCAATGATAACTTCCTTCTTTCAAAAGCTCAAATGCTCCTATATCTTCATGGCCAACAACTGTTTGGCTACATCGATGGCTCTATATCTGTTCCTCCAGAGTGCTTACTAGATGGTACTCTTAACCCTTTCTTTTCTTGATGGTTTCAACAGGACCAATTAACCCTTTCTATTCTTCTTTCCTCTCTTTTTGAAACCATTGTGGGTCAAGTTCTTAGTCACACCACCTCCTTATCTTTATGGCATACTCTTGAATCTACTTTTGCTATTAAATCTCAAACTCGCTATATTTAAATTTTCACTCAACTTGCCTCACTTCGAAAAGGTGACACCTCCATCACCAATTATTACAACAAAGTTAAATCTCTTTATGATACTTTAGTTGCTGTCAGTAAACCTTTATCGAATCTTGAATTCAACACCTATCTTCTCACTAGTGATTCAGACCTTTTTGTTCTTACCCTTGGAGGTCAAATCAAAATTTTAATTCCAAGGATTGTAATATAGAATGCAACCTCGGGTCGTCTCACTTAATCAGAACCTAAAACAAATGGACCTAAGCTAACTTATATGTCATGAAATGCAAACTAATTTAGTAAGGAGGGGGTTTTGGTCTTTGAAAATCTTAACAAAATTAAATGAATTGTGAGAAAAATGTGTAAAAAGTATTTTTGGATTTTTGGGAATAGAAAATGGAAAGATAAAAAAAACATTCAAATAGTGATAGGATCCTTTTGAAAATGAGCTTTAGCTATCATAGTTCGAAATTGATCTTTGATAGTAGTAGAAGTCACTAAGTTTGAAATAGGTAAACCTTAAAGAACTCTTTAAGTCTAAGATCTTAATTAGTGAGCTCCATTTCTTAAGACCTTGTTAAATGCCCTTAGTGTGTGTAGTGGGTAAGTCAATGCAATAAGTCACTTTGGGATCTAGACTCAACTCAATATCAAACACAACTAAGTAGATAAAAGAGAATCAATAAGATCACAAATATACATATATGAGACTTCATATATTTCAGGTCCAAGTTCTACATCGACAAATCCAAACCACAAATTGAATATCCAAAACTTGATTAAACTCTAATCAAGAATGTTCAACTATAAATAACAAATCCTAAACCTAGGAATTTATAAATCATAGCTAAACATGGATTAAGTCACTCCCCTTTTAAGCCCATTGAACTTAAGCCTTTACTACATTTTCAAGAGGAGAAGAGATGCCTAGCCACTCATAGATTCTAGCAACTTCGCTATCGAGAAGCAATCAGAATAACCCATGGTAGCAACTGAAGGTGAAAAATGAGAGAAAATGGTGGTATGTTGCCTGGAGATGGTGATCCGATGGTGCAGTAGTCGATGGGTGATGGTTTTCTCTCCAGAAGTATCGACTCTCTCTTCCATCCTTCTTTTCTCTTTTTTTTTGTTGATGCTCTTTAGATAACTTTAAAATAGGTCTTTTTCTTGAATAAAAATGATGGATCGGGCTATACAGTGGGTAAAACATTCGAAAATGGTTCAGGTATTTGAAGGTTCACTGCAGCGATAGGACGAGTTTGCCGTGACGAACTTTTCCCGAATGGTTTGCTTGAAGTTTTTGATTCCTTCACTGTAGTGACATGAACTTCACGTTGCAGAGAAATTTTTCCGAAAGTTCTTTTTCGATAATCCGTTGAGAGAGGACGAGTTTGCTGCGGCGAACTTTTCCCGAAAGGTTTATTGACTTGTGCTGTTGTTCTCTTATCCCCTTGGCTCTACTTCTTGAATTTCCTACAATAAAAAAATAGTAGTTTGCAATATCAATTGTTCTAAGAAAATCAATTTAGTGCAATTACTAATCATTTGAGACAATTTTACACTCAAACTACATAAAGGAAAAGCAAGCACTCAAGAGTCAAATCAAGCATAAAATCTGAAAATAAGAACCAAGAAGTGCAATAAAAGCCCTGAAAATGTCACCAATTTATATAAGCAACTTGGGTTTAATCAAATTCCCTAACACTTAGATCTTTGTCGTTGTAGACAAAGTTTAATAAAGTTAAAGAGACCCAAGTGTAAAAGAAAGTCCCGACCATGTTTAAAAATGAGAGTAGGAAATTGGTAAAACCACTTTCTCAAAAATCAACCTAAGCAGATTGGAAAAGAGCTAAGAAAATAAACACTATAATAATTTAATCCAAGAGATTGATCAAAAGAGATTCCTATCAATGGATAGTGTTTAACTCTCACTCACTTGTTTGTGGGATAATTTCACTATAAAATTTGCTTAGTCCATTCTCGACCATAGGCTTGTAATAGTTCTACCTCTCCATTACAAGAATTATGATTTTGAAAATCAAGAGGGCTTTTCAAGGTTGTAATGTACAAAAGGCTAATTGAAATGGATGGAATAGAAGAAAGAAAAATGAGTACATGCACCATAATTATTTTGCTCGTGAAATAAATGTCAACTATGTATAAGAAAATATTTACACAAACAACAAATATAATCTATCACTTAACATTTTTCTTTGGAGAAACATTTTTTTAGGAAGCCTTTTAATTATATATTTTTTACTTTCTTTTCTTTCTTGGCTTTCCTCAATAACCAATTTCTTGTAAGAAAGTTTTTTTTTTTAAATCTACCATCTACAAAGTTAAACTTAAAGTGAGAACTAGAAATAAAATATTGCCATCAATATTAAGACATATGCCTGCACTCAAAATATAGCTCAAGAGGCTAGTAATGGATAAGTGTTTAGGGGTTTGTGTTTGGGTCAACGGGGTTTTGAAAGAATGCCTCTATCATGTTAACAAAATTCTAGTTCAACAAGCTTTAATCAAGAATTAAAACAAGTTCTCGAGAGATATGAAATTAAGCAAATACTCACAAAATGAAAGAATTCAGACCCAAATATCCTTCCAACAAGGTTAGTATCTTAATTAAGCAATCTCAAGGCTTAAAAACATAAAGTGCTACTTTTTCAGCGTACCCTCACTTACTCGTGTTGAAAACATTGAAAATGAAATTAGCTAAAACTAACTACCATTTAAAAAACATAGAACGTGTTTTCAAGAACACATGGACAACTTTGAAATTCATAAAATTCTCGAGACATAGGATTGAAAAGAATCTAATTGGAAAGAATGATTGAAATTAGGTAACTAAAAACAATTTTAGTCATGAATAATGGCGTCACCGCGGCTAAAAATTACTGAAAGACTTGAAAAATACAGTTCACCTCAATAACCAAGTTAAAAAATTTGCATATGACACACTAGTAACTTGCACAAACGATAAAATGGCTAGAAAGGATGCATAAATTACAATTGCCCAAATTGGGATAACCTCTCCCACACTTAACACAGAATTGCCCTCAATGATGAAAAAATCAAAACACAATGATATATCGAATATAAGCAGAGATCAACTAGAAGATAAAGCTCAAGGGCAATCAACACAGAAAAAGAGAGGCAAGAGATAGAACCTAGAAAGGAAATTTATTGAATTGTAAAACTATTGATTAGACTAAAAACGCAACTATTTTCCTACTGAGATGGGTTCTCCCCCACACTTGTTTAGCAAAGTAATACATCAAAACATGTCACATTAGAGAGCAAAATTAAATAAACAAGTGAAGGAGAGAAGGAACTTGGTGTTTTACGGAGGTTTTTGGTTCTTATAATAGAGCTTCAATAGGTGGCCTTCACTTTGAGTTGGGCTCCAGTTTCTTCATGTACAAGCTCTACCATGCCAAAGTGGTGCACTTTAGTGACTAAATATGGACCATCCTAATGAGTGTTGAATTTCCCATGCTTAAAGGTGAAACGAGCCTTGAATAGCAGGACTTTGTCCCCTTTCTTGAAGGTCTTCCTCTGGAGAATCTTATCGTGCATCAACTTTTTCTTCTCTTTGTAGAGGCGAGAATTTTCGTATGCCTTTAGCCTCAACTCCTCTAATTCTTGCAGTTGTAGCTTCCTCTCCATACCGGAAGTTCCTAAGTCCATATTGCATTGCTTAACTGCCCAATATGCTTTATGCTCCAACTCCACAGGCAAATGGCAAGCCTTTTTGTAGATTAAACGATATTTGTAGGCGGTTCAATAGGCCCACAATGCTTCTTCTAGGCGTAGGCTCCAATCTTTCTTTGATGGCTTTACCATCTTCTCTAAGATGTGCTTCACTTTTCTATTCGATACTTTAACTTGACCATTGGTTTGTGGATGGTAAGCAGTGGAGACTTTGTGAGTGACTCCAAATTTGGAAAATAGGTTACCAATGACTCTATTACAAAAATGTGTCCCTCTATCACTGACCACAGCCTTAGGAATCCTAAATTGACAAAAAATGTGTGACTTAAGAAATTTAGACACTCCTTGCGCATCGTCTTTTCTAGTAGAAACAGCCTCTATCCATTTGGACACGTAGTCGATAGCTAAAAAGATATACACAAAGCCAAAAGATGGGGAAAAGGAGCCCATTAAATCAATCCCTATACGTCAAAGATTTCACAAAATAATAAAGGATGCTGTGGCATTTCATGCCATTTTCGTAACCCTCCAAAACGTTGATATTTATCACATGACCAAAAAAAGGTAAATGAATCCTTAAAAATGGTCGACCAATAAAAACCAGAATTTATAATTTTTCTAGATGTTCTTCTTACACTGAAATGCCCACCACAAACCATTGAAAGACAAGCTAAAATTATATCATCGAATTCTTCATTAGGCACATATTTGCAGATTACCTGGTCACTACATAGCCTCCATAGATGAGGAACATCCCAAATGTAATGCCAAGCTTCACTCTTTAGCTTTCGGGCTTGCAACTTAGACATGAAAGGAGGGGTTAGTTCAGTCATGAGATAATTGACTATATGTACATACCAAGGTTCTTTAAAAACTAAAGCACATAAAACTGATGCAAGTCAGTTCAGAAGAGTCCACTTCCTGTGTATCGTCTAGCATCCTACTCAAATGGTTAGCTACATGGTTTGGTGCTCCAGCTCGATCTTTGATTTCAATATCAAATTCTTGGAGAAGCAGTGCCCACCTTATCAATTTAGACTTCGATTGTGGTTTCTTTAGGAGATATCGAACAGCTGTATGATCAGTATAAATGGTCATATAGGAGTTTAACAGATATTGCCTAAATTTTTCTAAACCAAACACTATTGCAAACAGCTCCTTCTTAATTGTTGAATAGTTGAATTGAGCTGGATCTAGTGTTTTTGAGGCATATGCGATAACTCTTTCTAGTTTCTTTTCTCCTCTCGTTGACCTAGCATAGCTCCTACAACACAATTAGAAGCATCACATGAATGTTCAAAAAGAAAGTTCCAATCAGGAGCAACTAAAATGGGAGGGGAAATGAGTTTTGATTTCAATTTATTAAAGGCATTTTTGTAAGAATCATCAAACACAAATTTTGCATCTTTTTGTAAAAGCTTGGAAAGAGGCAATGCAATTTTGTTGAAATCTTTTATAAACTGCCTATAAAATCCTGCATGACCTAAAAATGATCTTGTATCTGTAACACAGGTAGGGTAAGGAAAAGAAGATATAACCTTAATCTTAGTTTTATGAACTTTAACCCATTTGCTAGAAATTAAATTACCTAGCACTATACCTTCATTAACCATGAAATGGCAATTTTCAAAGTTCAAAATCAAATTCTTTTCAATGCACCTCTTTAAAACTTTTGTAAGACTAGATAGGCAAGAATCAAAAGAATCACCATAAACTGTGAAATCATTCATGAAAACTTCTATGCATTCCTCTAAAAACTCACAAAACACAGCCATCACACAACGCTGGAAAGTTCCTGAGGCATTACATAAACCAAAAGGCATCCTTTGATATGTAAAGGTACCAAAAGGACATTTAAATGTTGTTTTATCTTAGTCCTCTAGTGCAATAGGTACTTGAAAATACCCAAAGAAACCATTTAGAAAATAGTAGTGTGATTTGCCTGCAAGTCTTTCAAACATTTAGTCAATGAAAGGTAGAGGGAAATGACCTTTTCATATTGCGTCATTTAATCATCTATAATCTATGCAGACGCGCCATAAATTCTACTCTCTTGTGGTAATAAGCTCATCCTTGTCATTTTTAATCACATTTATCCCACTATTTTTCAGCACTAGATGTATTGGTCTGACCCACTCACTATCAGAAATGGGATATATGATCCTAGCACTTAACAATTTCGTGATTTGTTTTTTAACCACGTCTAAGATAAGTGGATTTAGTCGCCTTTGGGGTTGCCTTACAGACTTTAAACCCTCACTCAACAAAATCCTATGTGTGTAAATGGCTGTGTAAATTCCAGGTATATCTGCCAAAGTCCATCCTATAGCCCTCTTATGTTATTTCAAAATAGCAAGGAGTGTCTCTTCCTCATTGTGAGATAGGGTATTGGCAATTATAAAAGGTAGATGCTCATTAGACTTAAGGAAAGCATACTTTAAAGTAGTGGGTAGGGGTTTTAACTCAATCATAGGAGGTTGCACAGCAGAAGGAATAAATTTATGAAGTTCAAGAGAGAAAAGATTACTCCCCTTTTCTTCGACCAATGATAGCTCAAGCTCCATGCGATTGGCTCTACAATCTCCCTTTTCTTTAGATGTTGAACCCATTTCGGGGTAATCAAAGGTGGCAACCGTCTGGGCCAACTCATTCTACATCCCTTCAATCAGACACTTTTGTTGAGGTATAATTCCTTCAGCTATTTCCTCATTGATGTTAGTCTTCATGATGCCGAAATCTCCTGAAAAATCAACAGAAAACCTTTCTCGATGGGGATTTTCTCTGATAAGAGAAGATGTCAAAATCACACAAAATTTAGAAAAATCAATTGAATACAACTTAGAATCAAAGGAATACTCTTTCAATTCAAAATTGGAGTAAGTGTCATTAACAACAACATTGACCATATTAACTCCCAAGAGCGAATAATCCTTATGGGGGTGTTTTATAGCTTCATACATGTTAAAACTCACTTGTTGATCTTTGAACTTCATAGTGATAATACCTTCTTTGATGCTAATAAGAGTTCTCACAATCCTTAAGAAGAGTCTACCGAGAATCAAGGTAGTGTCTTGCACAACTTCAAAAGACATGTCAAGAACATAGAATTTAGCTGGAAAGACCAAACCCTTTACCTGGACCAAGATGTCCTCTATGATGCCCACTAGATGCCAAAGAGATCTATCAGTTAATTGTAACACTATAGATGTAGGCTTTAGACTCATAACTCCTAATGCTGTATAGATTGACTTAGGCATCATATTGATTGCTGCCCCGAGATCTAGCAAGGCCCTTCCTATGGTAAATCTTCCAATTATGCATGAGATGGTGTAAGATCCAGGGTCTTAGCACTTATCAAGTATTTGGGGTTTGAAAAGTGCAGACATATTTGAGCTGACTTGTACTCTTTCATTAGGTCTAAACTTTCTTTTGTTTGTGCACAAGTCTTTAAGATATTTAGCATATGCAGGAACCCTTTTCACTAGATCAAGAAAAGGGATGTTGACTTCTACTTTCCCAAATAAGTTAATGACATCTTTCTTATGTTTAAAATCATCCATCCTTTTGCTAAGCAAATATGAATTCAAGAAAGGAAGGTCTTTTATACTTACCTCTTTACCGGTTGTTTCCTGGGTTCCTTACTTGCTTGATTCCTGAGTGTCCTCAAAATTTGCTTCCTTGCTCCTTGATTGTTTGAACTCCTTTCCAGTCAAGAGTGCTCTTTCTTTTAAACTTTCGAACTTCTTAACTCTCTCAGTTGATGAAGGCAATTCTCCACTCTCATTCCCCTCTTCATCTTCTCCCTCATCTTGATTTTCAAGCCTCACTTGTTTCCTATTGCAGAGAGCTATGGCATTCAAGCTTTTGGGGTTCATAACGGTATTTGAGGGGATAACTCCACTACTTCTCACTTGATTCTCACTCATGTTGTTAGACAATTGGGTGACATAGGAATTGATATTCTCAATTTTTGTCTCCCATTATTCTATTCTTTTTTCTATAGCATTAAACCAAGCAGTGGTCTTAGATGAATCCTATTGAATGAGATTGGCTATTGCATTAAACTGGGTATTGTTCGAAGTCCTTTCTTCCTTCATCAAAACCATCGTATTGTGCAGAAGTTGGTTAGTGTCCTCCTTTTGTGGGATAGTCAGGACTTACTGTTGGTTGAGGAATTGGTTAATAGAAGTGCCAGTTCCTCCCCCTTGTTGAAATTTGTTTAGGCCCCTTCCTTCTTCATTTCTCCAACTGAACCTAGGGTTCGCCTTCCATCCCTCATTATAAGTGTTCAAATAAGGGTCCCATTTCTGATTGGTTTGATCCTGATATACTACAGATACCTCTTCATACCGACCGAGGCAAACACTAGATATGTGTATCACTGACCCACAAGTATCACAACTGGGTGCAGTAAGATCCATAGAACACTTTCATGTTTTTCATTCTGCAGAGATGAAGGACAACTATGAAGTTATTCTACTCTCCAAAGAGTCAACTTTAGACTCCAGACTCTCTATTCTTTTGGATTGAGCTGTTGAAGCTCCCAACTCATATACACCTTTGGTATCTCTCACACTATACTGTTGATGATTCAAATCCATATTCTTGATCAAATCCCATGCCTCCGAAGTTGTAAGATCAATTAAAGAACCTCCTAATACTACATCCAACATACCTTTATCTTTTCTTTTCAGCCCATCATAAAAATATTGCACTAGCTGCTCATCAGGTATCTAGTGATGGGGGCATCTGGACAATAGATCTTGGAAGCAGTTCCAATAGTAATAAAGTAACTCATCATAATCCTAACGTGCCAAATAGATCTCCTTCCTAATGGATAAAGTTCTGGAGGCCAAAAAATATTTCTCCAAGAAGGCCTTCCTCAGATTGGCCTAACTATGGTAGGCATTCGCCACATGCCTGGGGAGGCTCATGTACCACTCTCTTGCTTTTCCCTCCAGTGATAGGTGAAAAACCTTCCATAGTACATGATCAAGTGAAGCTCCCACCGGCTTTATACTTTGACAGATTATGGATAAAGATTGCAAATGCATGTAGGGATCCTCTCCTGTCAAGCCATGAAATTTTAGAAGAGAGTTAATGAGTAATCCTTTAACTTCAAAATTCACGTCAGAATTAGGACAAGCAGTAGTAAATGGATCATAATTAACATCAGAGGTAGTTGCTTCCCTAATGGTCCTTCTTCTTTGATTCCCATTATTCTCCCCAACTTGCTCATGCTCTCCCCATTTCCTTCATTATCACCATTCCTAGGTTGGTTAGCATGAAAGTTAGGCTTTTGCAGGAAAGCTGGGTTTTCGACCATTATCACTCTTTCTAATAAATCACCCTCACTACTTGGCTCACTAGACTCTTCTTCAACAACTACCTTACTTCTCTCTTTTTCTTTCTCCTCCTTTCTAATCTTCCTCAAACGTCTCTCAATTTCAAGTTGGAAAGGAAAAAGTTTAGCTTTTTGGGGCATGCATGGGAACAATTCAAATGAAAATAAAATATAACAAAATTTTCTTGCAAGCACTTAAAGTCAAATAAAAGGTGAGATTTGATGGATGCAATTGTATAGGTGTGTGAAAGTATGTGTGAGAGTATGTATGCAAGTAATTATGTATGTATGAAAAAGCAATAAAAGAAATGTTCAAAATTACGTGGGTGCAAGAAAATGCTAAGTATGAAAAGTGCAAAAAGTTTAGCATGCTTTGTTTTGTGTTTTCAAAATTTGATTTTATGACAAGAAAATGAAATCCTATATTGTCGATAAGTATTAAAATAAACTATCTAGAATGCAGTCTAAACAAAGGTTCCTAACGTCACTTAGTAGTAAAAATGACAAAAGCTAACCTAGAGAACCAATTGCTTAGTTCCCCAATAACAACGCCATTTTGATTCGAACCTTTTTGTTCTTAACTTTGGAGGTCAAATCAAAAATTTAATTTGAAGGATTGCAATATAGAATGCAACCTCGAGTCGTCTCACTTAATCGGAACCTAAAATGAATAGATTTAAGCTAACTTATATGTCATGAAATGCATGCTAATTTGGTAAAGAGGGGGGTTTTGGTCTTTGAAAATCTTAACAAAATTAAATGAATTGTGAAAAAAAATGTGTAAAAATTAATTTTGGATTTTTGGGAATAGAACACGGAAAATAAAACAAACGTTCAAACAGTGATAGGATCATCTTGAAAATGAGCTTTGGCTATCATAGTTCAAAATTGATCTTTGATAGGCGTAGAAATCACTAGGTTTCAAATGGGTAAACCTTAAAGAACTCTTTAAGTCCAAGATCCTAATCAATGAACTCCATTTCTTAAGACCTTGTTAAATGCCTTTAGTGTGTGTAGTGGGTAAGTCAATGCAATAAGTCACTTTAGGATCTAGAATCAACTCGCTATCAAACACAACTAGGCAGATAAAAGAGAATCAACAAGATCACAAATAGACATATATGAGTCTTCATATATTTAAGCTTCAAGTTCTACATCGACAAATCTAAACCACACATTGAATATCTAACACTTGATTAAACTCTAATTAAGAATGTTCAACTATAAATTACAAATACTAAACCTAGGAATTTATAAATCATAACTAAACAAGGATTAAGTCACTCCCCTTTTAATCCCATTGAACTCAAGCCTTTGCTACATTTTCAAGAAGAGAAGAGATGCCTAGCCACTCATAGCTTCAAGCAACTTCGCTACCGAGAAGTGACCGGAAGAACCCATAGCAGCAACCGAAGGTGACAAATGCTAGAAAATGGTGGTGTGTTACGTGGATATGGTGATCCGATGGTGGAGTAGTCGATGGGTGATGGTTTTCTCTCCAGAAGTGTCGGCTCTCTCTTCTTTCCTTCTCTTCTCTTCTTTTTTTTTCGCTAATGCTCTTCAGATAACTTAAAATAGGTCTTTTCTTAAATATGGGTTGATCGATTGGGCTGTACAATGGCTAAAACTTATGAAAATAGTTCAGGTATTTAAAGGTTTGCCACGGTGAGAGGATAAGTTCGCCGCGGCAAACTTTTCCCAAAAGGTTTGCATAGAGTTTTCAATTCCTTCGCCGCGGCGACGTGAACTTCATGCCGTGGTAAAATTTTCCTGAAAGGTCTTCTTTAATAATCTGCTAAGTTTGTCGTGGTGAGAGGACAAGTTGGCCGTGATGAAATTTTCCCGAAAGGTTTGTTGACTTGTGCTCTTGTTTTCTTATCCCTTTGGCTCTACTTCTTGAATTTCCTACAATAAAAAAATAGTAGTTTACAGTATCAATTATTCTAAGAAAATCAATTTAGTGCAATTACTAATTATTTGTGACAATTTTACACTCAAACTCTATAAAGTAAAAGTAAGCACTCAAGAGTCAAATTAAACATAAAATTTGAAAAAAAAAGAACCAAGAAGTGTAATAAAAGCCATGAAAAAGTCACCAATTTATATAAGCAACTTGGGTTCAATCAACTGGTCTTAGTTTTGATTTTGACCCAATTGTGGCCTCTATCATTAATCGAACTGACCATGCGTCTCTAACTGTACTCCTCAGCCATCTCCTCATAGTTGAAACTCGTCTTCTCTACCACACCTCCTCTGCACCTTCCTCTAAGATCACAGCCTACCTTTTTACAACGCTATCAAGCAACAACTACACCTTTAGCTCATCCTCCATTTGTGGTCACTCCAATCATCATTCTCAACACAATTTTAGAGTAGGCAGTCGTCACTTATGTTGAGGTGGCCACCACTTCTCGTCCTCTAGTCCACCAACTTTTCAGGTCTGTTTCAAACTAGGGTGCATAGCTGGTATGCTATCATAGGTTTAACCATGCTTACTAAACCCCCTCTCCATCCTCTCTTCCTCCCCAAGTTCATGTTAACTCTGTCTCAACACCTTCCAATCTCCTTTGGTACTCCGACACTGGAGCTACAAACCACATGACCAATGACTTCTCTAACCTTAACATTTTTGCCACGCTTTACGATGGCCCAAATTATGTTCAGATTGATAATGACATAACCCTCCTAATTCATAATATTGGTACTGCCTCTCTCCATTCGAATCATAAAAACTTTTACTTTACTCACCTCCTTCAAGTTCCTTTTATCATTAAAAATTTAATTTCAGCTTCCCAATTCTGTCATGATAATTTTGTGTTCTTTGAACTCTATGCTGATCACTTTCTAGTGAATTATCTCAAATCCCAGGAACTTCTTGAAGTAAATCACACGTTAATATAGAACTTACGTACAATATACGATGTACACAAGAAGGGGAGGTTGAATTGTGTAATCTTTTTATGAATACACAAAACCTTTAATATTTCTTAAAAAAGAAACTTTTTCAAGTATTAGATGAATACCAAATCGCAAATAACTTGTACAAACTTGTATAAGAACAAGAGCGTTTAAAAGTTAAGAGTTAGAAGATAGATAATGTGATTTTTATAATGGTTCACCCCAAACCTTGGGTTACGTCCAGTCCTCAGAATCCTTTTGAGTTTTCACTATACTTCGTCAAATTTACAAGTATTCTTTCCTCCCTTCTAGAGCCTTTTCAAGTCTCTTACACTGAGTATTCTTTCAGCTATCTTAGCCTCTCCAGGTTCTCAGTCTTTTCTTTCTCCAACTAGAAAGATAATGTGAGATTTTGTTACAGTAATATTTGCTCTCTTGTATCGCACTTTGTATATAGAATTTTTAAGTAATCACTTGTAAGCAAAAAGATTTTTTTTCAGTCTTCGACTATGACTAGTATTTATAGCCTAAGTCTTCAACTGCTTCTTGAATCTTGTTTCTTGTTTCTTATTTCTTGCTTCTTGTAGAAACCGTTATTTAGTTGAGTTCTGTAACTAACTCAAACTGCTTCTTGAATCTTGGAACTTCTTCTTAGTCCTGGTACTACACGCTTAACACATTCATCAGAACAGTTCATTTATTTCAAGCATTATCATTATTTGATTATCAACAAAATTATTAAACGTGAAGTCATTTTGACTTAAAAATCTCCCCCTTTTTGATGATAATAAATAATCATTAATTTTTGAAAGATAAAAATGAATTGCCAAATTTTATTCAGATAGCAATATCAAATAAGAGGATAACAAAAGATATTCATATGCATATATAAAATACACATATGAAAACAAAACAACTTGTAATGCTATCTTCCTTTATCTTACTGATCTTCCCTATTTGCTTTCTTTTGAAGTTTGAGAAAGCTTTCAGGAAACTAGATCTTTAGTCTCAATTTTGCAAGATCCACTAGCACAATTGACTAAAGAAACAGACATTAAGAGGAAGTTGGTGTTTAAAAAGAAGAAACCTCAACAACAACCCTCTTTTAGACTGGTAGAAGAAAGTAAGAAGCTGAAGACCAGTCAGAAAAAGATCCCATCACCTGATGTTCAACAGAAGAAAAAGGAAGTTGAACACATATCATCACAGTATAATTTTTCTCAACCTATCCAAAAAGAGGATTTGAGAATGAAGGTGATTAAAGAAGTGATCCCTGTTAGAAGCTGAACCTTAATTATTATAAGAGAACCTGTAAGAAGGTTGCTTAAGGTACAAGTTGAACCAATTCTGATAAATAATCGATCAATACATCTTTTGAATCATGGAGAAAGAAGACTATATGGGATTCTGAAAGATGAAAAGTCATTGCCATATCCCATGAAGATGTCTAAGGATCGATATACAATTTAGCCAGTGAAAAATAGAACATTGATCAAGATTGTTCCAGACAGCTAGCCAAGATCTTCATACATTGTATGCAATGTAGATAAAGGGAAACAAAAGATGTACCCTGAACTCAATATAGATGATCTTATAGAGGATCAAATAGAAGTAGCTATGAGGAACATAGATGAAGCATGGTATGCGACTAAATCAAGAGGAATCTATGCTTCTCATCACATTTCAAAAACATTAGGAAGTCATTGTGGACACTTCTCAATAGATGCAACCTCTCAGGTAGTTAGAAGAGTGACAAAAGGACAGTGCAGAATGATCAGGGTTGAAGGCATTCATTTCAACTTAGAGATTTTTGTGCATTTAATCATGCAATTTAGACCTTTGAGTTTTATATCTTTAATTAAAGATGTCTTACACCTTTTTGGAAAATCTATCCCAAAACTTCCTAGACCTGATGACCTGGATCTTCCTTAAGGAAAACAATCTTTCAAACCTCCTGTTATTAAAATCATTGAGTTAGATGTTTTACCATTGGAAACACCAATTGCTATAAACTTCTCTCCAATAAGAACATCTCCATAACTTTCTACTATTGTTCTAGATGAAGTTTGTCACACTCAATAGTGGAGTCAGGAAGCCTTAGTTAAGGAGATTGAAGAAATTCATACTAAGGTGGATGATTTGAGTGACTCAGTTGGTGATCTGCATGAGGAAGTGGCATATCTACGAATTTCTATTGAAGAAAACCTCAAGTTGATCCGATCTCACATGCAACAAATGTTTTCTACAATTATGAAGCGTCTACAGTAAAGCTTTTTGATTAATAACAATAGGGGGAGAAGAGGAGAAAAGCAGAAGCAGTTAAAAGATGGCAAATGGGGGAGATCAGAAGAAAGAAAATAGGGAAGATCAGTAAGATGAAAGGAAGATAGCAGTATAAGTTGTTTTGTTTTCATATGTGTATTTTGTATATGCATGTGTATATCTTTTGTTCTCTTCTTATTTGATATTGCTATATGAATAAAATTTCTTTTACAGGCACTCTTTCTAAGGATTAAGGTTTCGACTTTCTTACGGGTGAAGCCTTTTCAGTCAAGTTGCGTCTTATTATATGCTCCCCCTTAGTCCTTGATTTTTCCATAAAATCTGTACCCTCCTTCTCATGAGACTTCAAACCCATTCTAGTGACAGTTGACGCATTAATGATGCTTTTTATATTCATCTTCATTTT
>JANSVA010000007.1:21756167-21775120 GCA_025504915.1 Erythroxylum reticulatum | reverse complement strand
TATGAAATGAAATGAGGAAACAAATTATGGTTTCAAAAAGTAGTGATTTTTATATTGATGTTTTATTATGATGCCATATGAAGTGAAATAGTGATCGTTCGTAGCTCGTCCTTATCGTAGGATATGTACCGGAATGACCTGCGGACGTCCCAGTGTGTACCCTGCAATAAGGGGGCACTACATTTGGGGTTCATAAGGCTCCACTACTTCTCTCTTGATTCTCACTCATGTTGTTGGACAATTGGGTGACATAGGAATTGATATTCTCAACTTTAATCTCACATTGCTCCATTCTCTTTTCTAAAGTAGTAAACCGAGCAGCAGTCTTAGAGCAATCCTGTTGAATGAGATTAGCTATTGCAATGAATTGGTTATTGTTCGAAGTCCTTTCTTCCTTCATTAAATTCATCATGTTATTTAAAAGTTGGTTAGTTTCCCCTTTGGTGGGATAGTCAGTTTGTACTGTTGGTTAGGGAACTGGTTAGTGCAAGTGCCAGTTCCTTCTCCTTTTTGAAATCTATATAGGTCCATCCCTTAGTCATTTCTCCAGATGAACCTAGGATTTGCCTTCCATCTTTTGTTATAGATGTTGGAATATGGGTCCCATTTCTGACTGGTCCGACCCTGGTTCACTACAGACACCTCTTCATACCAACTGGGGAAAACACTAGATGTATGCATTACTGACCCAAAAGTATCACAACAGGGTGCAGTAAGATCCATAGAAGATGTCGGGTGATGCACATGCATGTTCTTCAATTCTACAGTGATGAAGGACAACTGTGAGGTCACTTTACTCTCCAAAGAGTCAACTTTAGATTTTAAACTCTCCATTCTTTTGGATTGGGCTATTGAAGCTCCTAACTCATGTACTCCTCTGGTTTCCCTAGCACTATATTGTTGATGATTCAAAGCCATCTTCTTGATCAAATACCATGCCTCCGTAGCTGTAAGATCAATTAAAGAACCTCCCAAAGCTGCATCTAACATACCTTTATCTTAACTTTTTAGCCCATCATAAAAATATTGCACTAGCTGCTCGTCCGGTACTTGGTGATGGGGACATCTGGACAACAGATCTTGGAAGCGATTCCAATAGTCATAAAGTGATTCATTATAATCATGGTGTGTTGAATAGATCTTCTTCCTCATTAATGAAGTTTTGGAGGCCGGAAAATATTTCTCTAAGAATGCCTTCCTCAGATTGGCCCAACTATGATAGGCATTCGCCACATGGCTTGGGAGACTCATGTACCACTCCTTTGCTTTTCCCTTAAATGACAATTGAAAAATCTTCCATAGCACTTGATCAAGCAAAGCTCTCACCGGTTTCATACTCTGACAGATTATAGACAAAGATTGCAAATGCATATAGGGATCCTCTCCCATCAACCCATGAAATTTAGGAAGAGAGTTAATGAGTAATCCTTTAACTTCAAAATTCATGTCAAAAATAGGACAAGTAGCAGTAAATGGGTTATAATTAACATTAGAGGTAATTTCTTCCCTAATGGTCCTCCTTCTTTGATTCCCATTATTCTCACCCACTCGCTCATGCTCTCTATTACCTCAATTATCACCATTTCTTTGTTGGATAGCATGAAAGTTAGGGTTTTGCAAAAAAGATGGGTTCTCAGCCATGATCACTCTTTCTATCGACTCACTCTCACTACTTGGCCGACTAGACTCTTCTTCAACAACTACCTGACTTTTATGTTTTTCTCTCCTCTCCTTTCTAATCTTTCTCAAACATCTCTCAATTTTAGGGTAGAAAGGCAGAAGTTTAGATCTCTGGGGCATGCACGGGACAACTCAAATGAAAATAAAAAGTAACAAAATTTACTCGCAAGCACACAGGTTTAAATAAAAAGATGAGATCTGATGGATGCAAGTGTGTAGGTGTATGAGTATGTATGCAAGTAAAGTATGTATGTATGAACCAAAAAAACAATTAAAGAAATGTTCAAAACCTTACGGTGCAAAAATGCTAAGTATGAAAAGTGTAAAAAGAAAATTTAGTGTGCTTTGTTTTATGTTTTCAAAATTTGACTCTATGTAAAGAAAATGAAATCCTATAATATTAACAAGTATGAAACTAAATTATCTAGAATACAAATTAAATAAAGGTTCCTAACCTCACTTAGCAGCAAAAATGACAAAAGCTAACCTACAGAACCAATTGCTTGGTTCCTCGGCAACGACGTCATTTTGATTCGGACCTTTTTGTTCTTACCCTTGGAGGTCAAATAAAAAATTAATCTAAGGATTGCAATATAGGTTGTAACCTCAGGTCGTCTCTCTTAATCGGAACCTAAATGAATGGTTCTAAGCTAGCCTATATTTCATGAAATGCAAGCTAAATTGATAAGAAAAGGGGGTTTTGATCTTTGGAAGTCTTGAAAAAATTAAATGAATTGTAAGAAAAATGTATAAAATGTATTTGTTTGTTGTTGGGAATAGAAGTCGGGAAGATAAAGACAATGGTCAAATGAGATAAAATTCTCTTGAAAATGCACTTGGCTTTCATAGCTCGAAATTAATTTTTGATGGGAGGAGAATTCACTAAGTTTCAAATGATAAACCTTAAAGAACTCTTTAAGTCCAAGGTCTCAATCAATGAACTCCATTTCTTAATACCTTGTTGAATGCCCTTAGTGTGTGTAGTGGGTAAGTCATTGCTACAAGTCATTTTGGGATCTCAAATCAACTCAATATCAACCACAACTATGCCAGATAAAAGAGCTTCAACAAGATCACAAATAGACATTTATGAGACTTCATATATTTAAGCTCAAAGTTATACATCAACAAATCCCAATAACATATTGAATATCTAACACTTGATTAAAATCTAATCAAGAATGTTCAACTAGAAATTAAAATTCCTAAACATAGGAGTTCATAAATCATAGCCATATATGGATTAAGCTACTCCCCTTTTAAGCTATTGAACTTAATCCATTGCTACATCTTTAAGAGGAAAAGATATGCCTAGACACTCATAGCTCCAAGCAACCTTGCTACCAAGAAGTGACCGGAAGCATCCATGGCAGCTACTGATGGTGGAAAATGAGAGAAAATGGTGGTGTATTGTGTGGAGATGGTGATCTGATGTAGAGGAGTCGAAGGATTTGGTGTTTCTCTCCTATAGAAGTGTCAGCTCTCTCTGATGCTGTTAAGATAGCCTAAAATAGGTCTTTTCTCAAATATGGGTTAATGGATCAGGATGTACAGTGGGTAAAACTTTCAAAAATGGTTCGGGTATTTGAGGGTTCACCGCGACGAAAGGATGAATTCGCTGCAGCGATCTTTTCTTGAAAGGTTTTGCTTAGAGTTTTTGGTTTCTTCGTCGCGGCAACATGGAATTCACACCATGGCAAAATTTTCCCGAAAGGTCTCTTCATGAATTGTTCATACTTTGCAGTGACGAAACATCAAATTTTGTCGCGACGAACTTCTTGTTGACTTGTTGACTTATCACTTTTAGACTCCACTGTTTACCTCTATTTCTTTCAGTCTCCTACAATAAGAAATGGTAGTTTGCAGTATCAATTATTCAAGAAAATTAATTTAGTGTAAATACTAATTATTCGTGACAATTTTACTCACAAACTACATAAAATAAAGCTAAGCACTCAAAAATCAAATTAAGAATAAAATCTGAAAATAAGAGCCAAGAAGTGTAATAAAAACCATAAAAATGTGACCAATTTATATAAGGAACTTGAGTTCAATCACACTCATAGCAGACAATAGAAATTTTTTCATTCTTAGATTCATCTTTGCTATTCTTCTTAAAAGAGAAGTCTTTATTTCCCTTCACTTTCTTTTTCCACATCCTTCTAATCTTTCTTAAAATGACGAATATTTCATCATTGTCTTCACTTGAATCTTGATTAGATTCACTGGCATCATTATTTTTGATTTCTTGAATCTTTATGTTTTTGAAGATGTGTTTCTATTTTTATGGTTCTTCTGATTCTTCTGACCATCCTTTAATGCAATAGATTTATCTCTTCTAGGTTTACCTTATGAAGACTTTTGAGAATCTTTCTGACATGATCTTGATTATTGTAGATTGTCCCAAGAGCTTTAAGTCCGTTAACAATAGTTTGAAATCGTCCAAACATCTGATCGATAGTCTCCTCATCTTTCATCTTGAACGGCTCATACTGATGAACAAGAATACTGATCTTGGACTCTTTTACTTGATTTGTTCCTTCTTGTGCAATGGATAATCTGTCCCACATTTCCATTGCAGATACATATCTATGAACCTTATCATATTCACTTCTTCTTAGAGCATAACTTAGAAATAACTTGGCTTTTGAGTTTAATTGAAATTAAGTTTTCTGATCGGATGACCATTTGTCACGGGAGATGATATTGCCTTTGTTGTCTATTGGTGTATACGGGCCATTCTCGATGATATCCCAAAGATCAATATGTGAGGATTCTATAAAAAGCCACATCCTATCCTTCCAATAATGATAATCCTCACCATTGAATATAGGAGGTCTTATGACTGAGGCACTTTCAGCTATAAAAACATGTGATTCAACTATGGATCTTTTTCCTCACTTTGTAACAGTGTTTCTTGGAAACCTTACTTCGATACCAACTGAAGTAAATCATTTGTTAATATAGAAATCACATATAATATGTAAAATACATAAGAAGGGGGGTTGTGTAATCTTTTAAAAAATATTAATCTTTTGAGATTTCTTAAATTTCTCTACAAAATTCAGATGATCACAAAAACACTTTACTAAAGTTTATAAGTAATGTAATTGCAAGTAATAATATCTACTCTTTTAACAACAGAAAAATTAAAAGATAAGGGTTAGAGAATAGGCTCTATGATTTTATACTAGTTCACCCCAAACTTTGGGCTACGTCTAGTCCTCAGAGTTTGTCTGAGATTTCACTATACTCTTCAACTTTACAAGTATTCTTTCTACACTTGCAGAGCCTCTTCAGGTCTCTCTCGTAAAGTATTCTTTATCTACTTTCTTAGCCTCTCTAGGCTTTAGCCTTTCTTTCTCTCTCTAGGAAAGATATTTTTGAGTTTCACTTTACAGATGTATTCGCTTTCTTCTTTCACACTTTGAATACATAATTTTTCTAAGTATTGTACAATCAAATTTTTTCTCTTGTAAAAACGTTATTTAGTCTTCCACTAAAACTAGTATTTATAGCCTAAGTCTCCAACTGCCTTCTTGAGAAACTGCTTCTAACTGACTGATGTTCTAGAATATCTTCCTTTTGTATCGTCTGGTATAATACTTCTTCTATTATCACATTTTGTCTATTATTTTGCTTCGTCTGGTGTTATGCTTCGTATGATGTTAATATATCGTCTATTGTTGACTTGTCGTCTGTTATAGATATATCGTTTGTTGTTGACCACGCATTTTCTGGGTTTGACTAAGTGTTACTTACATTTTTCTACACACTTAACAAACTTATCAAAACAATTCATACATTTATAAGATTATTATTATTTGATTGTCATCAACATTAATAGAATTGAAGTCCTCTTGACTTAATAATTCGGGCCAAAACAATGACCCACAATCATGGTACAACAAGCCATGATTGTGATAGAAACACCAGAGATAGCCCACGATCATAGCTTACACGCCACAATCATGACAAAAGTGTAAGGAAGAACCCACGATCATGACAAAAAGCTCAAATATGGCCCACGCACGATCATGGCCTATGTCAGGCAAACATGTATACACTAAAAAAAGTCAAGTTGTGAGGGATTTTTTGGAGCTTTCAGACCCGAATAAACCTTAGGGCTACTTAGAACACAAAGGATATTTGAAGAATAAGAAAAAGAGGCATTGGGAGCTTTTATACTAGCCACTTTTGAGAAACCCTAGAGCAAATTCATCCAAAGATAGAGGAAGAGAAGAAGGAAGAGAGATGAGGAGAGCAAGTTGACTCGACGTACTTCCCGGAACAGGAGTTTCCGTATGTCACTGCGTCCCATCATCTATTCATATTATATTTCTTATTTAATTTCATTTTATTATTGTATGGAATTGGAATAAATAGTTAATGATAAGATTTTGAATGTTGACGATGTTCTAAACTCACCTTCAGAGGTTTATTATTGAATTAATGAAATCTATTATTTATATGTTTATTGGATTTGTTGTGATTTAATTATTCAATTACATAATTCAATAATAAACTAAGAGGGTGAATCGAATGAAAAATTATTAAGCTGAGCTAATGGGAGTTAGGTGACTTAATAGTAATAAGAATTAAATCAAATCAGTAAATTGTGCGAAGAGAGATCTTGCACAAGTTTTCGGTAGTTTATTAGAGAACCACATAACTAATTAGGGTTTTGGATAGGTTGTAAATAGAGATATCATGACCTCCATAATTTGATTAGGGTTTATGATTTAGGGTCAATGGTTACAACTCGAGAGACATTAATCAACCCTAGGATTGTCTAGAACAAACAATCCTGTAATTTATAATCAATTAGGCTCGCATTCCCTTTCTTTCAATTGGTAATTTCCTTAATTTGATTTTTGGGTTGTTGGAGTTATGTAAGTATAGTGCCCTGGAAAGAAGATGTATTTACATATACCTTAATCTTTTTCCAGCTTCTTTTGTAATAAAATATTATTATTAATAAAACAAAAGAGTTTAGTTTTATTTGTATGAGCAATATATAACTAGTCATAAGGTACCAAGATTCTTTTGTAAGTAATATAAATATACATGGAGATGTAAGGGAAGCATGTATATTATTAGAATCTAAATTAGTTGATTCACAGTTGAAAAATCAATTTGGTCACTTAATTATAGTTTAGACTGTAGCGTTGTGATTGATCTCCGTGTAAGTAAAGGAGTTTACTTCAAGGGAATGATGAGTTTTATATCATGATAGTAGTTGACTATTGATAACGACACTATTAAATGAATTTGGAATCATATACGTTTTTAAAGATTAAAGTAGGTCGTTTCTTTAATCTTAAAAAAACACTTTAGCATTCTTTTGTTGCGAACCACAATCTTGGTGAGTGGTGAATTCATATGTGTTTCATTAATTCTTCATATTATCAGAATGGATTTTTACAGACTATTAATCTAGTGTCTGCATTTTGGTATTATTAACTGAAACATATATCAGCGAACATTCACTCAAATAAAGAGTTTAAAGTGATATCATCACTTCTAGATGTTTTATGGAGACTTGTGATTAAACACTATCTATCCATCAAGTGTTAACACCAAGATGAAATCTTGTGTGTTAATCACCATATAATGTAAAATAGTAGATCTAGAAGGAAAAACAAATAAAGGGTAAAATGGTCATTTCACCCTTTATTGTGCAAATGGCTATAATATGGTTCATTATAGAGTTTGCGATTGGAAATCATATTTAAAACATGTGTTCTCATAATATTTTATAATTTAAGAGTTCAACTAATTATCTTTAGTGGAATGACACTTGATTAATAAGCTGTAATTAATTCTCATGAAATTAAATTAATTCTAGGCTTATTGGAACTTGAATTATATATGTCCAATTAGATTTCCCATTTGGCTTATAAGAAGGTTATTAAGTAAAGTAAGAAAAATAAATAGAGGTTACTAGACATAAGAAAGAAGAAAGGTCCGAATTCGATTCAGAATAATAATACTAGAACAATTTAATTAAATGTTAATTGAATTGGGTTTTAAGCCTAAGATTAAATGTTTGGCTTATTCTAATTAAGGTTTAGTTAGAAGCCCAAAGTGAACATTTAATTTTGGACTGGATTTTTGTTTGATTTAATTAATTAGATTAATTAAATTAAAGCAAAATTTGTAAAGACAAAAAAGGAGGGCAAAAATCGAAAACTACATGATGTAGTTTTTGATTTTATCTGGCTAAATTTTATGGCTTCACATTTAGCATTGAATTACTAAATATAAGGTGAGTTTTTATCATGCTTCATCATCATTAAATGGTTTAATGGTTTCTTCATTATTTGGTTTAATGATCTTATCATTAAATGGTTTAATGGTTGTCATTTAATGTTGGAATGTAGAAAAACTTGTGAAGCTTTTCGCATTCTTTTGCTTAAAGAAGGAAGTAATACTTTGTTAACTGAAAATGATTTTCTTGCTTTTGTTCTTTTGTCTTTTCATTTATCCATATCAAACAAATGAGAAGGTCTCATTTATTTCTCTCTCTCTCTTTCATTTTGAGAAAGAGAAAGAGGTGGTGAATTGGTTGGAATTCTACACTCCTTTCTTTCATGACCGAATTAAGCAAAGAGAGTGTCTTTTAGTTTTGGTTCTTTCAACTAAGGTAAAATTCTACAATATTTCTTCTCCTTTCCCACTAAAGGATCTTGCTAACCAAGTTGTCCCAAAAGAACAAGTAGTAGATCAGATTGGTTTAGGATACAATAGCAAAGAGAGGATACAATAACAAGAAGAGGATACCATAACGAGGAGTCAAAGTTATAGCTAAGGAGTCGGCAAAATTTCTGTCGTCTTTTATGTTATTTATTTTTCTAATACCGTATCATGTGTTGGATCAGAAAAATAAAACATGCACTATTTGGATAAAATGGTAGAGTTCAAAACTTTTTAGAAATCAAAATTGCAGTGGAAGCAATACAACCAAATCAATATGCATAGCCATACATGATACGGTATAAGAACAAACATTTGCATAAACACAAGATGAAAATTACTATCGACTTTTTCGCTACAGCTTTAACTCCTCATTATGCTATCCTATCCTTGGCAATGTATGCTCTCCTAAGTGATAAGAAACAAAATGCGTAAAAAGAATAGCCGCAAGATTAAAATCAAGAACGATATATGTTGTTAGTAAGATTTTATTTATTTGTTGATGTTGAATGTTGTTGCTACGCTTGATTATCCTACTTCTAGTTCATTATTGTATCCTCTTCTTGACATTGTATCCTTGACCAATCCGATCTACCACTTATTCTTCTTAGACAACTTGGTTAACAAGATCCGTTGGTGGGAAAAGAGAAGAAAACTTTGTAGGAGATTTTTCTTAGAAGAAAGAAGACAAAGATGAGACACCTCTCATGTAAATTTTAGCTATACGAAAAGACTATTAACCTAAATAAGACATATCAATTTTGGTTTTTAGGGATGAAAGGAGGAAGATGGTCTATCAAATGCACCACTTTCTTCTTTAATCCAATAAATGCTAATAGGTTACATGCTATCATTAAAAGACCACCATTAAACCATTTATTGGTAAGATCATTACTCAATTTAAAGATTATAAACCATGTTAAAACCATCTTTAATATAGTAAATCAATGCTAAATGTGAAGCTGCACACTTATCCCATTAAAACCAAAATTTCTCCTCCATTTATCTTTAATAACTTTGTTTTAATTTAATTAAGCAAATTAAACCAAAGTCTACCCCGTTTCTAAATGTTCATTTAGGCTTCTAATTAATAACTAATTAGTCTAAACCCAACATTCAATCATAGACCTTAAAACTTCTATTTATATTTCTTACTTTGCTTGATAACCTTCCTAGAAGCCAAATTGGGAATCTAATTGGAGTTATATAATTCAAGCTTTAATAAGCCCAGAATTAATTTTAATCTCATTAGAATTAATTCTAGCTTATTAACCAAATATCATTCCACTAAAGACAATTAGTTGAACTCTTGAATTATTAAATATTATGACAATACATGTTTCAAATAGGATGTCCAATTGCAAGCTCTAATATGATCCATATTATAGCCATCCGCACAATAAAGGGTAAAATTACCACTTTGCCTTTATGCTAGTTTTTTCTTCTAAATATCCCATTTGACTCTATATGGTGATTAACACACATGATCTCATCTTAGTGTTAAGACTTGATGGAGTTCATCAAACTATTGACATCAGTTTATTCACTAATATTTGTAAAACATCTAAAAGTGATGATATCACTATAAACTCTTTATTTGAGTAGATGTCCCTGATACATGTTTCAATTAATAATTCTAACATGCAGACCATGGATTGATACTTTGTAAAAATCCATTCTGATCATATCAAAAATTATAATGAAACATATATGAGTTCAACACTCATCAAGATTATGGTCTATAATAAATGAATGCTTAAGTTGTATATTTTAATATTAAAGTAATGTCTCACTTTATTCTTTAGAACTTACTTTATTCCATATTCATTTAATAGTGCCATTATCGATAGTCAACTACTATCATGATATGAAACTCATCAATCATTTGAAGTAATCTTTTTTACTTACTCGTAGATAAATTGGGACGCTACATTCTAAACCATAATCAAGCGATCAACTTAGTTATTCAACTGTGACTCAATTATTTTATATTATAATAATATACATGCTTCCTATACATCCTTATGTATATGTATATTACTTACAACAGAATCTCGATACCTTATGATTAGATATATAATGCTCATATAAATAAAACGAAACTCTTTTGTTTTATTAATAATAAGTATTTTCATTACAAAAGTAATTGGAAGGAAATTAAGTTATAAGTAAATACATTTGCTTTCTAGGGCATTATATTTTCATAACTCCAACAATCTCCCAATTTCCCTAAAGTAAGTTTAATATATCCCTCATTCCTATCCCTGCTTTGTGACCCTCAAAATTCTTTAGAGACAACGTCTTCGTAAATAGATCAACAAGGTTTTGTTTTGTAGGAATCTTTACCACATTCACCTCACCACTTTATATTATCTCCCTTATGAGATGATACTTTCTCTCAATGTGTCTGGCATCTTTATGGTTCCAAGGTTCTTTAAAATTAGCCACTGCCCTACTATTATCATAATAAAGTGTAATGGCTTTTTTTGCCTCGGGAACAACCTCTAAATCATTTAGTAACTTGTGAAGCTAGATTGCTTGTTTTACTACTTCATAAGTAGCAACATACTCAGCCTCCATAGTTAAATAAGTAACACAAGATTACTTGATACTCCTCCAGACTATGGCTCCACCTCTTAAAACAAACATAGAACCAGAAGTTGAGTATATCCTTTAGCTACCAATCTATCTTTAAAGGTCTCTACCTTCTTATTTGATCCTCTTTTCCTTTTATAGATCTAATTACACTTTATATCTTTTACATCTGGTGGTAGATCTACACGGATCCAGACTTCATTGGCATACATGGAATCTATTTCTGATTCCATCACCTCGAGCCATTTTTGTACATCAACAACATTAATAGCCTGTGTATAAGTAATGTGATATGTTTCTTCTTGCTTTAAAATGGCTATAATTCCTTGTATTAGACCTAGATACTTATCTGGTTGCCTCACAACCCTCCTCCTACGTTTAGGCATTACTTGATGTTCAGGTTGCTCTTCTGATTCAAATCTTAAATCCATTTCGACATCTTGTTCCACTATATCCAAATCAACTCTTGGTTTGGATGAAATTGCTAACTCTTTGAGTATCACTTCTACCATTGTGATTTCTCACAAAATCTTCCTCTAGGAAGATTACATTTATTGACACAAATACCTTCCCGTCCTGAGGACTATAAAAATAGTACCCCTGAGTACCCGTAGGATATCCAAACAAACATACTTCTGACCTTGTTCCATCTTTGTGGATTTAGGCCTTAGAATATACGCTGGGTAGCCCCAAGTCCTTAAGTGCTTCAATGAAGACACTCGGACAATCCACAACTTCCTAGGTGTTTTAGGCACCGATTTGGATGGGGCAAAGATAAGAAGATAAGTTGTTGTTTGTGTGGCGTATCCCTAGAACAAATTTGGAAGGCCAGCGTAGGACATCATTGATCTTACCACTTCCAATAGAGTCTTATTTCTCTCTCATATGCACCATTAAGTTAAGGTATTCGAGGAGCTAACAAGTTGGAAACTATTCCATTGTTAATTAACTATTGTTGGAACTCTCCAGATAAGTAGTCACCCCCTCGATCTGATCGAAGTTGTTTTAATGGCTTGCCTAGCTGCTTCTCAGCTTCAGCTTTGAATTCTTTGAACTTTTCAAAGGACCCACATCTTTTTCTAAACTGTCAAGTCTTTTCTAACTGATATGACCCATTCTTAAGTGCCACAGATATTTTGAATTAATGCTAGAGACTTTGGATTATCTTAGTTTTATCAATTATGTGGTGTTTAGTGATCATGTCATAGGTTTTATAAAGAAAAATCCTTGTTTAATTATCACATTATAAATAAAATCCTTATTCTTAGATATTAAAACAACATTTTCAAAATATAGGAAAAAACCAGATTTTATTAAAAAACAAAAAATCATATTCCTTACAATAATTGGCATGTAATAAACATCCTCCAAATATAACATATGACCACTAGAAAAGTCCAAAATAACTACTCCCATTGATTCTACTGAAATATAGAATCCATGTGCTATCTTGACTTGAAACTGGCCTTTAGGTAGTCTTTTCCTTTACCGGAATCCTTGCAAAAAATTGCAAACATGGTTAGTGCCTCTTGAATCTAAGATCCAAGAATCAGAATCTGCCATATTTCTAGTTCCTAACAAACTTAGGAAAACCATACCTTATTTGCTTTGAGGGACTCAAGGTAGACTAGACAGTTTCTTTTCCAGTGGCCCATCTCATTATAGTGGAAACAATTTCCCTTTCTGTTCTTTTTGTCCTTCTTTTCCATAGGTTGAGCCTTGACCCTATTTCGGGCTTCTTTTTCATTAGACCCTTCTTCATTTACTTACCCTTACCCTTAGGCTTAGGAGAAGATACTACATTAGCTTCTCACCTATGAGCCTTGATATTCAATATCTCCTCCATACTTTGAAGGGTATTCATCAACTCACTCAAGGTGTAATCTTTGCTGTTGAGCTCATAGTCCAACTTAAATTACTGAAAAGATGAGTTTATGTTATTGATGATCATAATCATCTGTATGTCCACATCCATATCCGCCCCAAGCATCTCATTCTTAGTGACTATAGAGATCACTTTAAGTATGTAATCCCACAATGGTTCACCAGGTTTTTGTACAAGATTACGAAAGGTTTGGATAAATTTTGCCTTTGTAAACCTGGTACTCACACCAAAAATCTCATGTAGGTGATGGACCATTGCACTAGTAGTTTTCATACAAGCAATTTGCTTTTGCAATATGACACTGACAAAAGCTAGAATATAGCACTTAGTAGTCTTATCAGTATTCTGCCATCGCTCATGATGTTGGACTTACTCAAAAGTTGAATCTCTACCTGAAGGTGCAAGCTTCATTTCAGTTAATACCTATGAAGTTCATTCATAATGAAGAACAATGTTAAGTTTATGTCTCCATTCTTTAAAATTGTCTCCTTTTTCCAATTTGTTATTAGTCAAGAGTGAAGTAAGAGGATTCATATTGTGCCTAATTATGTCTAATGATATAAATTATTAAAGTATGAGCATACTAGTCAACAATATTGGATCTTTGTATAAAATCATGGTGCATGTATGTATGATGATAGATTTAACAAAACTTAAAAATTTAAAACTCTATACGACGATTATTTTTCTTATCTATAACGGACTAAGTGATGGTGGGCCATCTTATCCATTAAAAGAAAAACTAAGACCCTCCCACTTAAAAAACTATCAAGCATTTTTATGCTTATCTTTTTTAGAACCGCCATGATTTGGTCCATACTTTTACCAACAAAGATACAGGGGCAAGTTATTGATAAAATATGTTGAGTGTGTAACCATTTGATTCATCCACTAAAGGTACTTGCAAACCATGCCTCACATTTACGACCAATGAGTGGACTTATCCTTAAGGAGACCCAAAGCATGCAAGATATATGATTCATGCCCTCTGGTGGGGAGTAACACTTCACGACATGCAAAAGGGGCCATCATACAAAGACAGTGGACTCTTATATAAGCATCCGCTCCCTCTCAATCTTTTTTGGGCTTTAAGTTTTAATAAATACCATCTTATCTAGATGCAATTTATAATCCATCCTATATTTTTTTCACTTTATTTCTCATACATAATGAATGCATAGCAAAGTCTAGGGTTGGCAATTTTCTAAATAACATGCAATCATATAATATCACATATTATTAGTATTCATTTATTCACTCATCAAATAAACTGCTAGGCCACTTTTGATTGTCCATCCTAGAAACATAAAAACAATTACAAGGCTTTTAGGCCCAACAATTTCTTCTCAGACTTGGATCTTTTATTTTAAACTCTTTGCTCACATGACCCAGGCCATTCGGTAAAAAATATGTTATGGCTTTTCTTTTACAACAAAGTTTTGATTTTCACAAAAACGAATTTGTCACTTTGAAATAAAAAATTCCAGCACTAGTTTTTCATAAAAAATGAAACTTATCCATATGAAACAAAAAATCTAGCACTTATTTTTAATCAAAAATAAATTTTTTTGTGTCATAAAACCGAAAATTTGTCAACAAAAAATTCTAACACTTTGGTTTTCTAACAATCGAAACTTTGCCATTACATTTTAAACAAAACTGAAACCTTACCTCTTGATTTCTTCATCCATGGCTTCTTCATCTCCATCATTACATGATTTTGTACATTACATAATCATAGAAAACATAAAGATGAAACCATGGAGGAAACATGATGATGATAGGCCACCCTCCTTGTTACAAATCAAATGAACAAAACTTACAAGGCAACTCTAGAATCTATGAACAACTAAAAGAGATACTAATTGTTGGATAAGAAAAATAAAACATACATAATTTGGATAAAACAGTAGATTTCAAAACTTTTTAGAAATTAAAATTACAGCAGAAGCAATATAATCATATCAACATGCATAGCCAAACATGCTACTATATAAGGATAAACATTTGTATAAACACAAGATGAAAATTATTACTGACTCCTTCGCTATAACTTTAACTCCTCGCTGTGCTATCCTATCCTCTGCAATGTATCCTCTCCTAAGTAATGTATCTTATTGTATCCTCTTCTCGATATTGTATTATCGACTAATCCGATCTACCACTTCTTCTTTTTGGAAAACTTAGTTAACATGATCCGTTGGTGGGAAAGAATAAGAAACATTTAAAGAGATTTTTTTTAGAAAAATGAAACCAAAGATGAGACACCCCTCATGCAATTTTCGACTATACCATGCAAGATAGGATAGAGACAATTAAAAATGTAAGAACACCTTCCTACTTCTTCTTAATTTCAGTTAACATTAAAATAAAAAAGAGATTTGCATCAAATGCATCATTTCATTCTTTAATCAATCATAAAGAAGCCAATAAATGAGACTCTTCCCATTTGGTTTTAAGATGGCTATATGAAAACACTATTAACCTAAATAAGACATATCATTTTCGGTTTTTTGATGAAATAAGGAAGATGGTTCATCAAATGTTCCTCTTTCTTCTTTAATTCAACTAACACTAAAAGGTTACATAATATCATTAAAAGACAACCATTAAACCATTTAATGATAAAATCATTACTCCATTCAATGATGATAAAGCATGTTAAAACCATCTTTAATATAGGAAATCAATTTTAAATGTGTAGCTGCACATTTAGCCCATTAAAACCGGAATTCCACCTCCATTTATCTTTGGTAACTTTGTTTTAATTTAATTAATCTAATTAATGAAATTAAACCAAGGTGTAGCCCATTTCTAAATGCTCATTTGGGCTTCTAATTAAAAATTAATTAGTCTAAGCCCGACATTTAATCATAGGCTTTAAAACTTCTATTTGTATTTCTTATTTTGCTTGATAACCTTCCTGGAAGCCAAATGGGAATCTAATTGGACTTATATAATTCAAGCTACAATAAGCCTAGAATTAATTTAATCTCATTAGAATTAATTCCAGCTTATCAACTAAATTTCATTCCACTAAAGACAATTAGATGAACTCTTGAATCACTAAAAATTATGATAATACATATGTCAAATAAGATGTCCAATTGTAGACTCTAATATGAACCATATTATAGCCATCGACAAAATAAAGGGTAAAATTATTGTTTTGCCCTTATGTTGGTTTTTCCTTCTAGATCTCTCATTTTACTGTATATGGTGATTAACTTACCACGCATTGTTACGCTAATCAAAATAAAATAACTAGACTACTACTATAGTAGTGGCGAGTCTAGGTCGATCCCACAGAGAGTGTGTGTAAAGTTTATGAAATGAAATTAACCGATGTTTAGGAAAAAAAGGGGGTTTTGGATTTTGAAAGATGAAAATAAAATAAAAATAACTAATAAAAATAAATTAAAGAAAACATACAAAAAGTTGATAAAAGTTAGGAATTCGGTAGGGACTCAATTTTTTAGTTCAGTCTCGACCTACAACCTAATTAAGCATATTTCATTGATTTGTTATTCTTTACCCTCTCCTAGCAACTATTAATCGTGGGTTAATAATTAACCCGAGTTTTCCTTTAGGTTTTGTTTAATCAAGATACGATTATTAATTAAACCTAACCACCGAGTAACCTAGGATGCGATCTCTAGATTTAATTAGGCGGTAGCGTTGTGAATTAGGAAAACCGATTAATCAAGGCAATAACTACATACGATGTGTCATTTAACCTAGGTCATGTTATCCCTAATGATTACGAATCATTAGTGGCTACACATGAATTTCAACATAACAATTACAAATTATATTGAAATTATAGCAATAGGTTTGAAATTAATGATTTAATGAACGTATTAAAATCATCAATTCATAATACCCAACAGGTTCATAAACAAATAACAGAACAATAATGAAAATCCGATTATCCATACATAATACCCAATTCAATTAATATAGGATAACACAATCAATTTCTAATGAGAAAAAGAAATAACAAAATAATAAAAAATACTTAACCCGGGTCATCGGTATCAAGGTCACCTCTGAACCGGTGTCGAGATGTCTAGCCCTTCATGAATCTTTCCTGAAAAATTGGTTTAGCTCCCATTCCGATCTCTAGTCGAAAATCCCTAAATTTCATTTAGCTACAGCTCCTTTCAATTTCATTGTAGCCTCCTTGCTGCGTAGCTGCTGGGTCACGCCCCTAGCTTCTCTCTATTGTGCTTCTCTGTAGTGTTACTGTAGCTTGATGAGAAGAATTAACTTCATCCAATCTTAAATCCTTCTCCACGCTTCTGCTGCATGCCTTCTCCACTGTGCCCAGCATGCTCCTCGTACTAGCGTTTCCAAGCCACAGCCCAGCTAAGTTGTAGTCCCTCACTATGCTGCCCAAAGTTTGCACTGTGTCCTTCTATAGTTGGTTCCTCTTTCGTATAGCTTCAAGTCTTCATTGTTCATGTATTAGACAAATAAACTTGTCACTCCTTAAAACCTTCTGTGCCCTTCTCCATTGTTTTTGGCGCTACTCTGCATTTTAATCAAAACGCTCGTTCCTCTCTTTGGAACGTAGAGAATGCACAATGCCTCTCATTTTTCTTTTGTGCTTCTCGTTGAACGTTAGTCTTCCATGTCATTTTTGTAAGTTCTTTAAATGCTTCTTTTTTTTTTCATTTCAGCAACCACTTTTAATTTTCCTATTTTGATTTTTCTTGTCTTCTTCTTGCCTCATAACAACAAGTAAAAATAAATCTTAAGAAAATGAACCATATATGGTGCTTTTGACTTACTTTAATTTCTTTTCTTCCAAATTGTACCTAAAATCACATGTGAATTAAAGTGAGTATCTTGAGCATTTTTATGTCAATAATCGCTAAGTGTAAATAATTAAATATATGAACAATTAAATACATATCAATTTCCCCCACATTTAGCTTTTGACTGTCCTTGGGCAAAATATCTAAATTAAGCTCATTGACAAAAAACATTTACTCAATTTCCATATTTTTCCAAGATTATATAATCATAAACAAAGCTGAATAACTTTCAAAAATGATAACAAGAAATCAAGTTTCAAAGATTTTACTCATGATCAATCAATACTCATCATCTTGAAAAATTGAGCAATCTAATGGTAGATTCGGAAAATGTGTTTAACTAAAATATATCCATGGGTACACTAAACACAATTTATAATCATAACAATCCATAACTTTACATATCATTTCATTTCTCCACCACTAAAACTCACATGCAAAATTATAAATCAAAGGACTTTTCAAGGTTGTAATGTGGGCAAAGGTAAGGTGAGATGTATTTGGGTTATATAGCATGAAAGTCATCAAAGCTAGTGAAAGAAAGTAACACTCATTAAAAACTGGGTACCGTCAGTTATGACAAATGCAACATTTATATTTCACAACCCCATTCAGCTCTCATACACAAACCACAGAAAGCATATATCAATCCGAATGAATCTCTCATACAAATTATGCCAATGAAATCACAAGAGTGAACCTTCCAAGTCAACATCTACCTAATATTCAACATATTCAAATAATACATCCATTACAACTCTAGAAGGACGCATAAACCATAAATAACGTTTCAACACATATGCAATTCTTCCTTGATACATTTATTTTAAACAATTTTTTCCTTCTTTTTTTCTCTTTTCTTCTTTTTGTTTCATTTTCTTTTCTTTTCTTTTTTCTTTTTTTCTTTCTTTTCTTTATAAAATTAAAATAAACTACATCAACGTTGGAATTTCAATGATAAGATATAAAATAGCATCCCAATATTATAACCAACCCTCACATATGTACACCCCCACACTTAGAATTTTATACATCCACAAACTCAATAATCACAAATGTTCCACTAGCTTCATGAATTGGGTAGGATATTTAGTTAAGTGTAAAAGCATAAAATGCGGTTTATACAGAAAGAAAGGCTAAAGCTCAAAAGATTTTATCAAGGAAAAAATCATGTCGATACGATAGGTTATTTGGCCAATATAGTTTATGAAAAACAAAGAATGCCTAATCATATCCATGTTAATGCATGTGATAAAAATGTGGTCTCGAATAGAAAT
>JANSVA010000007.1:21688426-21726471 GCA_025504915.1 Erythroxylum reticulatum | reverse complement strand
CTTGACTCTACACACTAAAATTTGTAGTTATGGTAAGTCGGGATCGAATCCACAGGGAATGTTCGGTTAATTTTTGTAATGAAATTAATTGATGCAAGGAAAGTATATGGGGGGTTTTTGGATTTCAAACAAATTAGAAATTAAAAGTAAAATTATACTATTGAAAACAAATTAAGTCAAACAATCAAAAATGAGAAAAGTATTGAGTATAAGCAAGGTCCGAGTTTAGGGTCAATATCGGCCTAAACATAATCAAGCATATTCCTTCATTCTAAAGTCTTTACAATTCTTTTCGGACTATTGATCTGAGACTAATAGAATGTTCTACAAATCTCGGTTTTCCATTAAGTTGTATTTAATCAAGATACAATCATTAATTAAACCTAACTACCAAATAACCTAGGATACGATCTCTAAATTCAACTTGACAATCGCATTATGAGTTGGAAAACGATCAATATAGGTAATAACCTCACACACTCGGGCTATCTAACCTAAGTCATGTTGTTCCTAATGATTAACGATCGTTAGATTCCACTTACAAATATCACAAGTAACAATTACGGATTACAATCAATATTTTAGTAATAGGTTCGAAATAAAATGATCAAAATAATATATTAAGATCATTAATCCCAAACCATCCAAATCAATACCAACAACACAACAATCCAAAAATAAATCACAACTTTAAAATGACAGAAATAGCTTAACCATAACTTGGCTTCGATATCCCCATTGAACCGATGTCGAGAAACTAGCTTGCCATCCTCATTTTTATGCTCCAAAAATGGGTCATATATGTCATGTAATACGGCAGTCTATTGTCGCACTCTCCCTTTATTGCTCATAGTGGGACAATTAAAATGCAGGAACAAAACGTCTCCAGCAGCTCCAATGTCTCCTGCACTGTAGCGTTGCCCTCTTCTTTCTGCTCTGTTGATGTCCAATGTCACCTTCTATTCTCCTTTTTTGCACCGACTCTTTGTTCTTCGTGTATTTCCCTGCACCGCCCTCTTTCTGTAGCAATCATGTGACAATTTAAAACCTACCCTCACTTAAAAGCCCTCTGCGTTGCCTATCTTTAGCTTTTTTACAAAAACACTATGCAGGTTAGCTGCGTTTAATGCTGACGCAGCAACGTAAATGTTGCGTATGCTACGCAGCAACGCTACGTAAAACGCAACTCTTAGGATTTTTTTATTTGTTCCTTTAACTAAATAAACAATTATGCTCCAATTTGCTTTTAGAAAATTTTGTCTTTTTGGTCTCTAAATATATCAATAAATCCAACCTAGCAGTCAACTCAAATTGAACACAAATTGAGCATTTTATCTAAAAAATAGGATTGAAATCACACATAAATACATAAGAAAATATAAGAAAATTCAATCCCATCACAAACTCCCCAATGCTTAACATTTTCATTTAACTGAAATAAAACATTTTTACATTTACATGGTCATCCGAAAGAAAACATACAATTTCCTTTAACCATTATATCTACGATCATATTTAACTAAAAACACATTCCGAAAGTACTTTTTCTTCTATCTGTTGGCCTTGGTCCCTTTAGATGTCCACTATACCTCACTCCTATGACTTGGACCTACATGGATTAACACCCGTGTTAAGCTTGAAAGCTTAGTGAAGAAACATTTAGTTTGGATGACCACTCACAACAGTCATCCACCAAGCACATGCATTAATGAACATCTCATAAATATAAATAAGGATGGCATAATTAATCAAATAAATAATGCAAGCATGCATCAATATTTATATATATATATATACCATAAATTCACCTTCAAAACTCAAACATTGATATTCAACACTCAATGATACAAATTATTAATACAAATGCAAATTCTCATTCATATACCAATTATTTATGTTCTCATACTGTATTTCTTATTTATATCTCTTTACTTTTTTTGTGTTAGACTTGCACATTTTCTGTAGGTGTAGATGGGTGCTATGGATATCTGAAGATATCAAACTGTGAATACCCGAAGGTATCAAAGTGTGGATACCCAAAGGTATCAAATTGTGGACACAAGTGGTGTCAAACTGTAGCAGTTGTACTATAACCCTATAGGTATGCCTATCTATCCACAACTAAGACAATAGAGCAGGCACTATAACATTTCCTTTAACCATTTGCAAATTTCACAATTAATATATCAACAAATCATATGAAATATATTTCAGGTCATAAAATCTATATATGTGTTCATACATGAAAGTCATAACTTACCACCATTAGGGGGGTGTCAAAATCACACTTTTATAATCATCCTATTTATATATATATATGAGCAATAAATGTGCATACCAATCATTTATGTACAAGTAAGTTTTCTTTGGAATATATTATATTCAATCTTAAATTCCATTGTTCAATCACCCAATTCACACATGGTAAGTCATATTTCATTTATTTGGAAGTGTTTGAAAGGTCTTATACATATTCAAAAAGATTCGAATAAGATTCAGTTAAAAAAAATGGGAAACAAAAACAATGTCACGTTCGTGACAGACACTCTTTCCATTCATTTCACTACTTGTTCCTTAATATGCATATAGAAAAAGTCAGAAATGGCTTTCTAGGTCTTCTAGAAAGTTTTTCCTCTATGTATATAATTTCTATGGCATCAATAATCAGACCATTTGGAGTTATAAATCGTGATATATTAGCAAAATATCACAAGCTACCCCAAAATAGGGGCGGTGTCAAGTCACCTTTTTCAATCTCAATTTCCAAGGTCAATGAGCTAGAATTAAGTTTAGAGTCCTTTCTAGAGATATTTATACCTATGTATTAGGTTTTATATGCAACTAAAACCACATAATGTGGGGGTCTATAGGCTAAGTTATGACTTAAACAATGTGACTGACTCAAATAAACCCTAGATAGAACTCCATAACACAATAATCTTTTGTCATATTTAACCAATTCTATCCAAGATAACACCAAACCAACATCCCATAAACAATTCCACATCCAAATGAATCTTTATATCCATTCAATCATCCACAAATATAGAAATCAACTAAGTGAAATCCTAAACCTGAAAATTGACAAAATAGGTCTTTTATTGCCTTCTCTCCCCTTCCTCTTTGGCTTTGCTTGACTCACCAACTAAAAACACTAGAAATATACCTCTCAATCCGACTTCCATCCTTATAATTTCATTTCTTCATAAACAATGTAAGAATAGATAAAGGTAAAGAGAAAATCCCTAACTTTTACCTTGATTTCCACCTAAGATTGGTTTGATTTCTTACATGAAAAATGATGGGATGAAGAAGGTGAAATGGAGAGGAGAAAAATCTAAACTTAGAACCCACAAAATGCCATGCATCTTCCCTATACATATCCCCATCCTAGAACTTTTAAGACTCACACATATGCTTAATTCCTATTGGACACACATATTTTATTATTATTGTCACACATGCCTTAATCCAATTATTCCATGTGTTAACTTTAGAAAAATTGCAAATTGGTCCTTCTTCTTCCCTTACTTCCCATATTGGCCTACAATATTATCAATTAATTTCATTCCCTTATGTATTAATTTTTTAATTTAATAAATTTCATTCAATTTGGTTAATTATTCTGGGAAAACACTACGGGCTATTTGAAAATAGGGACAGCAGCCATAAGTCAACTTCAAGCTAGAATTCAAAAACGTTAATAAAACTTCGATTCCTTCATAAAAGATTAGATCTATGTCTCTAGATTAATTTCCAATTGGAATTATCCAATTTGGAGGTATACAGACCAAGATATGCTAAAATCACAGAGGTATGTTTATGCTGAAATGAACAAATTACCATTTACCCAAATCTTTTACATTAAATACCATTATATCTCTTACTATACTTAGATGCACTTAATTCATTTGTTATGTTCACTTCTTAATGCACCCTAGACATGCTATAATACTTCTAGGGTATATGTTGAGGCCATACAAGATGTGAAGCCAACATCTATACGTATTCATTTGGCAAACCAATCGATAAAGAAACCATTAGGCTTAGTGGAGAATGTGCCTATAAAATTGGAAAAGTTTATAATTCCAATGGATTTCATCATGCTAGACTTTGAATAGGATCAAAATTGTCTTCTAGTTCTTGGTATACCATTTTTGAACGCTAGAAAAGCTTTAGTAGTGTCCATGAAGACAAGCTCATCCTTTGAATTGGATATGAACAAGTGAAATTCAATATGAATAAGGTATTAAAGAATATGAAGGAAGGTAGCTCATTCATAAGAATTGATGAAGTCAAACCTTTAAAGTAGCGAGAGCTAAAAAAAATAGATGACAACAACGATTGAGTTTGAAGAATATAAAGGAGTCTCTGTTCAATAAGAGATTGACAAACAGGTGATAGCGGAGATAGAGGTTGAAGAAGATACAGACATCTGTGTTCATGAAGAGGAAGAAGAAAAGGAGACAACGGTGATTAAGGAAGAAAGAGAACATTTCACCTTCTTAGAAGTCAAACTGTTGAATTTGATAAATCATTCAAGGAATTTCATTATTCCCTATTTTGTTGACAGTTTGTTGTTGAAAAGGACATTATTAAACTTAGTAGGTTTTTTTTTAATTTGATTAATTATTTCCTTATTGTTATCTTATAATGTGTAGCTCATTTATAGCCTATGAAACTAAAATTGGGCGACACAAGTAGATGCAACCCACTTATAATTGACCTAGGTTAAGCATGATAGGAAGAATATGTCAAGCTAATGGTGTTAATTAAGCACTACTTGGGAAGCGACCTAAGAATTAGGATAAGTTTTATTTTTTATTTAATTTTATTGGTATTTTTGTATTTCTACTTTTTTATTTTTTTATCTTTTTGGGAGTGAATTGCGGAAATTTCTTGACTGGAAGAATGTCCAAGTTCTAGCTCTATCACCATAACTGCCGAAACATCATAACTTTTGTTGCTCTAACCTTTTCTTTTTTTTCTTCTTGTCAGTTTTTTATTTCCCTTTATATGTTGTTTTTTTCTCACATTAAGGACAATGTATTGTCTAAGTGTGGGGAGAATTTTGTATTGACATGTCATGTATGTGAAGTTTGCATATCATATTGTCTTAGTTTTTGATTAGGTTGACGTGGTGTGAGCATATATGTGAATTGTGTGAATGTGTCAATGGAAATAATTTGGAAGTAGTTTAGCTTTGAACATGGTCATTGAATTTGTAGAGGCATATTGTCTTATACATTTTATGTTTTAAGTATCTTTGGTTAAATATGCATGTTAATTAGGATATGACGTTAGTATGTGATCTTAGGAAATTTATTACATACATTTATAATTATAAGTCAATTGAATATGTTTGTATCATTAATAGTCTTTCATGAGTATGATTGATTAAAAGAAATGAGGTAGGGTATATGAAATGAAAAAAAAGTTATGTATTTCTATTAAATTAATAATTATTTCGTTGGCCTTTTTGAAACAAATATTGGGTTACAAATAGAACTAGTAGCTAGTTGAGAATAGGATATAGCTGAGTATCTAAGGACATTCATGACAAAATGTTTGTCTTCTTATAAAAAGACTATAATGACATTCCAACCAAGCTAATTAATAAAATGTGGCCTAGTTGAGTAACCAGGGGACATTCATGACAAAGTGTTTACCTTTGTGTCAAAAGAATAGGTTAAAGTTAAAGAAAATAAAAAATTGGTGTTTTGATAATTAAATCTCACTAATCTTTTAAAAAAGCAAAAATTTTCTTGAAGGGATACTTAGTGATATTTTAAATTTTGGTTGATTACCAATTATCAATGTATGTATACAAGTGCTTTAGGTGAATGAATATGATGTTAATGTCTTGATTAATATATATATTTAGTCCAAATTGCTCAACCATAAATTGCATAGGTTAATATTGTCATAACTTGAATTATTGTTGTTTAAGGTTAAATTAGTTTCATCAAGTTAGATGCCACTGTATCATTAGTTGATGTTGCATGAATGTATGTGTTATTGTTTAGTTTGTTTGAGTTTATGTTTTATTTTTGTTTTTGCTTCAGAAAAACAAAAGTTTAAGTCTTGGGGATGTTGATAGGTGTAAATTGCACTATATTTTGATAGATGTTTAAGTGTGCTTTTGAGTATTTCTTAGATGATTTTCATTTATATAGGCTTAGAATTATGTTATTATTAATGTTTGTTTATATTCTAAGTGTTTGTGTGGTTTTGAACACGAACTGGATCTTAATTTTATGTTTCAAGAAGTGTGTTATATGTGTTTGAGTTTGTGGAAACAGGAAATTGAAGAAAAGAGAAGAATTGGAAGTATGGAAGCAGGTCATGATCGTGACTTGCTTGTCCTCGTGACAGAGAGTAAACAACAATTCTAGTAAATTTTAGTTTTTCCAACACGCTACTCTTTTTTGTAATTTTAACATTTTGAGGCTATTTTTGGAACCAAATTAAGTGCGTAAACCCTAGAAAAACCCTAGAAGCCTCAAGAACTATTTAAGAACATGAAACACTCAAAAAAGAGCAAGTCCATCTTACCTAATTGAGATTAATCCAAGGAAGATCAAAAGCAGCAGAAGTTGTCCAACATTTCTTAGATTTGCAGATTTAGCTCCAAATGAAGTTTTTCTTTCTTTCCTTTTATTATTTTCATTAATAAACTTGATGTGATAACTAGATTGGAAGATTTTATACACATTGATGATGTTTTAATTTCATCTTAGGATTTGTTCTTGACTTATTTTGTGACTTGAACACTTTTGATTTCAATACAATGTTTTGGGTGTTATGATATTTGTGTTTGCTTATACTTTGACAACAAATCGAGAGAGTGAGTTCATAGTAATCTGATTAGGTTGAATAATTATATTTAACAACCTAATAAGTCACACAAATATCAAATTGATGACCATATGAAGAGATATCTTATATGAGAAATCGATTATCCAATAGTTTGCTTAAGAACTAATTTAAAACGTAAGACTGTTTTTGTTAATTGAGAGATTTTAAATCCAGAATTTTGTTATCAATTAAGGATTATTAATTAGGTTTAAATGATTAGGTCCTGAGATAGAATAATCAAACCCTTTGGAAATCTAGGATCAATACCAAATTGAATAAAAAATGGTTAAAGGAGCAAAATGATGATAGAACGAATCCTATACTTTCATACTTGATCATCCTTGTTTTATTGTGACAGCTCAATTGTTAAGTAGTTTAGCACTCAATTTTATTTAATTGTTTAATTTCTTAATTTTATTTTCTCTAAAATCATATTTCACAAGCTTAGACAAAGTTAGGTTCATTTAGTTTTATCTAATTCCTCATGGGATCAATAACTCAATTACTACAACTTTACGATCTATATACTTGTGAAATATTGACGATTTTACATTAGGTAAACTAGCCCAATAATGATTAAGTGTTCTTATTTATTTGTAGGCTATGCTTATTTGTGTGTAGGCTAAGATTGAACTAAGAATCGTATTCTAAACACATTCATCAATTTTATCAATCTTCAACTGTTTAATTTGATTTGCTTTCATTAGTTCAGTTTTACTTTATTTTCTTATTTGCATTCAACCAAACCCCTTTTATTTGCCAAACCCCGATTCTTTTCATTTCAAAAGCTACATGTACATTCGTTGTGGATACAATCCCTACACACTACTACTATAAATTTAGTTATGCAAAGTTAGATTTTATTTTATAGTGCATTCAATATGCATCATCTAGCCTCTACTTCCTTCTTAGATCATATTTCCTCCTAGTAGTGGTGTTCGTTCTAACCCTCTTATGTAGCAGTTGCTATGAAGGTCTCTGCAGTGATCTAAATGGTCCTAAAGTTCTCATTATAGCATGACGTATGAAGAAAAATATAATTAGGATCTTGAGAAATAATAATTAATATCACACAAATGTGTAAGTATATAGTATAATAAATATAAAACAAAAGAAATAATCACTAAATAGAATATCAACGACCTTTTAATACTCTTAAGTTCATATCTTTTTTATTCATATATACTATAGCCATCACCTATATCCTATAAAGTTAAAATATTAATTCACATACCTTTTAGTCTATTCTAGAGTTTAAGTTAACCAATCTTGAAAATTTAAAGTCCTAAAGCAACTAATATTAGACACACTAAGAATCTCCAGTGATATAAAACATCTATAAGGCACAATTCAACTAAGTCACTTTTAGCACCTTAAAAATAATGCATAATGGATATTTAATCATAAAATAAGCATAAAACATAATTTATAACATTAAATATTGTAAGATGCATCAATATAATAGAAAATAGGGGTGTTATAGAAAAAAAATATATGGATGAAGCTTAAATTTTGGTGAAGGAATATATGGATGAAGCTTAAATTTTGGTGAAGGAAAATTAAAAAGTGTATTAGGTTGATCTACATACGATTAGGAAGAGCTAGTGGTAATTTATCTTTATAATAAATAAGACAAAAAATAAAATTTTAGAGAAAAATTAGAGGAAACACAGTTGACAATGAGAAAACTTGGAGTTTGTACACTATTATAGCGTCGTTTCTTGCTTTTTTTGCTTCTCTGGCTTGACTAGTCTACTTGCTTAACATAAGTTTTCTTTCACCTTCACAGACTACTTGACTACCTTGAAAGCGTAGGCTCGAAAGCAAGAATCAAGGCCTCTTATCTTTCCCGAGGCTAGTCTATCTAATTGATGGAATTGACTAAGATTGGATCCAGTGCAGTTTCTGACTTTGCAGGTCCTTGATGAGCCTATTTCTTTATAACTCTAGCTAACTGATTCTAATTTTCCTGTTTTTCCTCCTTTACCACTTTGTAAACCAAAAAGGACCAGACCTTGGCATGCAGACTGATTGAAGCATCTCAGATGCTTATTTAAAGACTTTTTGAATATCAATTCCTTAAGCAGATGGCGGATGGCAGATGAACTTGGAGTTTGTACACTATTTATAGTGCGATACACGACCCTACGTAAGGCCATATAGGTGTTGCATACTGGAGAAGCATAGGTACATGTAATTGAACATATGACTGCATTGTTTAAGTTAAAGTTTCAAAATAGAAGAGGCAAGTGAAGGAATTTGAGGCCTATATAGGGTCGTGCAGGATTTATGTTAAAAGAGAGCACTCTCTATTTCTTTTGGAATCTTATGTATTAGTTGTAAATATGAGAGTGTGTAGCATATTCTTAATATGAGAATGAACACCATATTGTGTACTTGTATATGTTTAAAAGTGGCACATTTTATAACTTTTTAGAAAATTTCAACAAAAATCCAACAAAATAGGACTAAAAATTTGATATGGACACTAAGAAAATAAACAAGTAATAGTCCATTCAAATGAAATATAAATGTTAACGGTAAAAAGGGGTTAGGTTGCCTTCTAACAAGCACTTGTTTTGGGTTATAAGCTCAACCCTTTCCATCGTTCTTAACCTTGAGGACCCCTTACTTATGGGGTACAAACTACTTTGAGTTTAACCTTCAGCCGTACTCGTCTTCATTTTTTTAACAATATAATTAGATTTTGGGCATACTTCATACTCTATTATGATAGGTTTGCCCATTCCATTTATCTCCTTCAACTTTAAACATTTCACCTGTATATCCACTACTTTCATCTCTTGCATAACACAAGATATATCCTCATCAATTACATTAAAATAGAGGCATATATTACATTTACCATCAATAGGATGCTTAGGTTTAAACTTTTTAAATTCCAATTTCTCATCCTCGACCCTTAAGTTTAGTTCTCTTCATAAATATCAATTAGGTCCTTGGAAGTGGCCAAGAAAGGTCGACCTAATATCAAAGACACACTCTTATTCTTAGCCATATTTATGACCAAAAATCCATAAGAATAAGAAACTTACTTATTTTGATGGGCATATCTTTACCAATTATAGAGAATAGTAAATAGATATAATACCTACCTCAAGTTTCTTATAAATAGATAGAGGAACAAGGCTGACACTTGCCCCTAGATCATATAAAATGTGATCAAATCTTATGCAATTAATCATGCAAGGGATAAAGAATCCTATAGCATCCTTAAGTTTTAAAGACATTCTATCTTAAATTACTTCTTTACTCTCTTTAGTCAAGGTTGTACGTTCATGCTCCTTGAATATTCTCTTATTGGATAAAATTTCCTTTAAAAACCTAACATAAGAAGGCATTTGTTTTAAGGAATCAATAAAAATAATATTAATATGAATTTTCGAAGAATCTCTAAAAAATTCCCAAATTCCTTATTTAACTTCACTTTAACCAGTCTTTAGGGGAATGGTATAAGTGGCTTATCAGATGTAAGGAGAATGTATTTAGGCTCTTCTCTTTCTTCTTTCTCTTATTTAAACTCCCTCTCCTTCTAACAATTGTCTTATTTCCTTAGTCATTATCACTCTCTATCTTCTCTAACCTAAGGCTTTTAATTAGCTCATCATCTCTCAACACTAAAACAATATAAATACTCCCTAATATTCTTAGGTTTGTCAAGAAATTAACTAGTTGTCCCAACAACAGCATTGACATATTAAGCAATTTGAGCTCTAAACATCTTGTTGTAAGTAGCAACCAAATCCACTTTAGAGTTGAGCTTCATAATCTCCTATTTGAATTCTTCCTTGTATTCAGCCTAGGTGATAAGAAAGTTCTATATTAGGAATTCTAAGTTTGATTTATAGGGGAGGGGATTAAATGGCCTATATTAAAAACCTGGTGGTTACCTATTTTGAGGTACAGGATTAAACTTGTTTTCGAAGGAGAAACCTAAATAGTTCCTCTAACCAAAGTTATAGGGGTTTAAGAATGAGTAGTTCATCTTATTAGTATTGATAAAGTTGAATTGTTCCATATAAGCGTTATGTCAAAACTGGTTCCACAATTATCAATCTATAACTAAGTGTCTTAGGGGTCTATAAATATAACAAACCACATTAGTAACATCAACAAGATTAATATTCATATAATCATTTTTTTAGACAACGTATCTACCTTAGCAGCCAAAAGATTTAAGGCATCTAAATTATGCTTACTTAGAATCTTCTTAGTAGTAGGTCTGCAATTGACCACTGATAGTGGTTTTGAACCTTGTCCTTTACTAAGGAGTACACTTCATTTACCTTCTTATTCATTAGGGCCCTATAAGTAGTAGCATCAATAGAGATCTTATTTTTATAGATCATTCCATTGTATAATGTTTAAACTATCAACCACTTCACTAATCCATGATGTGGATAGGACCTCATTAGCTCCTTGTACCTCTCTCAAGCCTTATATAAGGACTCATTTTCCTTTAGGAAAAGGTAGTGACATAATTTCTTACTTGTGTAGTTTTACGTAAAGGAGTATACTTGGCAAAAAATACATGAGAGAGCTGATCCTATGTGATAATTAATCTTACTAATAGGGTCTACAACCAAGCCCTAGCTTTATCCGTCAAAGAGAAAGGGAATAGCCAAAACTTGATAGCATTAGAAGATAGGTCATTCAACTTTAACATGTCCTAATGCTCTACAAACATTAATAGGTGTAGTTGGGATCTTTAGATGGTGAACCTTAAAACTAATTGTGATGGACAATGGATAACAAGGAGGGCTTTAACTCAAAATTAATAGCTTCAATTTTTGGCATCACAATGCCTAAGTTGATGACTTGAGCATTTGATATGGAAAGATCCTATAAAGACCTTAAGTTTTTTACAGTCATCTCCTTAATTTCTATTATCCTCTAAAGTCTAATTCTTATCTACATGTTTCTTTTAATCTTATAATCTTACTCAACTAGATCCTAGGATTATTAGAATTGCATATGCAAGAAGTAATTTGGAAAAGAGAAAGAATAATGAAATATTAGTACATAAATAATAGAACTTAAACAAAACAAAAAGTCTAATATAGTTAGTTTGTAAATATAAAATAATAGTGTCTAATCTCTGAAAATCATGTTAAACACTTTGATTGTTCATTTTACTATATATGCATGGTGTAATTGTAGCTAGCATAATTTAGTAAGGGTCGATCCATAAGGATTGTTAGTTAACTATCCACCATTCATAAATTTAATAAGGTAAATTATTGATTATACATGATTGAATCAAAAAATAAAGTAAATAATAAATCTAAACACAAAATAAAACAATGATCAAGAGTAAATTAATCAATGAAATATTTAGATTTAGGTGGAAAATCCCCTAGGACTTTGCTATAGTTAATTTCATTCTATCTTAATAAATTACTTTAGTTTCTTATACTAGTAAGACTTCTTATCTTGGATCATATTTGCCCTTGATATATACAACCCCTATTTATAGGTTAATCTCTTGAAATTCCTTTAAAATTTAGAAAACCGAAGAATGCTTTAATTCATTATATGAACTCTCTTGATAGGGTTTACCCTAATCTAGGAAGATGTCATGGCTTTTTCGATAATAGCTCACATTTAACCTTTTTTACTTATGTTGTGACCTAAACATACATCTCATCTCTCAATCTTGATGCATGAATCGAATATCAAATCTTTCATTTTTTTCACTCATTTAATTTAATTAATATAAAATATGGATAAATCACAAAAAAAAACTAGAAATCTATTAAACTAGAAATCAATCGATGTATATTACATTCTAGGTTCATCCTACCTAAATCCATATCTCTATTAGTTCATAATTACACAAAGAATATCAAAACAAAAGCAATAAAGAAAATTAGACAAAACAGTCAGTATTTTTGAATTCTTCTATCTTCAAAGAATTGTTATTGGAACCTTCATATATCTTCAAAAAATGACACAGTCTTAATCAAAACCAATGCTAAATAGATTCAAAATGACTCTTTAATGTTTCTTGGCTAAAGAACTCTGCCTCCTCTTTTCTTTAAGATATGAAACCCTAACTTTTAATGAGTTAAAGTACCTTAAACATAGGTCTATGTAGTTGGTTATGTTCTTTGGAAAATTATTTGAAAATAACAATGCCAATATAGGCACTTATATAAGACTATGTTCATCATCTAGGGGGCAACACAAGGGTGTGTTGAGTGTGCTAAAGAAGCAAAAGTGACCACCTTTGAACACGATCCTCAACGCTGTGGCATGTAGGGTGCCTTGTTCTATGGTCCTTATCCATTTCTTCTAAAACTGTTTCAAATCGTTTTATTATTTCTCTAACTTCTGGTATTTTATATGTTTAGGCATAAATATGACCAAAAATGACAATACTTCTTAACTTAATTATCAATTCCTTTACAATCATCCAAAATTTAAATAATATACTACAAAAATAGTGCTAAAACAATATATATGTCTAGTATACATCAATCTACAAGTTTTATTGGTTATATATATGTCTAGTATACATCATTCTACAAGTTTTATTGGTTATATATTTATAGCTTAATATAATTAAATCGTATTTAATTATTGAACATGTCAAAAATAAGTGTTGACATAACTGATACACTAAAATCATTACAATTATCATTGGTAATTTACTAAGCTTTTGTAACTTTTGGTGAAAGTTTTTGTTCTTTAATAGATGTTAGAGTGTTTTATTAATTAAGGTTTCTCATGTTTATCTTTAGTGTTAAGTTTGACACAAACTAGTTGGAGTATATATTATTAAATATTATTCCCAACTTTGGTAATCACTATTAAGGTATAGTTAATTATCATTAATTATTATTTTAAAATGGTCATTCTGAGTTTACAATGTTAAATTTTTTTACTTAATTATATTATCTACAACTTAACATTTAGAGGGAGAATATTAGTGTTGGTAAGTTTACAGACATACTATTACGTTGTAATTCCCTAGTTTTGATTTTGCATATGATATGCTAGTAGATTTATTCTTCTCTTTAGGTTCTTTCTCTAATTTTCAATAAGATGTTGATAAGTTTCACAGTCTTTCAACTGAATTTAAACTTTCTTCAGTCAAGTAATTACTGTTGTTTTAGATGGATTAATGGCATGGGAGACTTTGAAGGGTAGGCCAAATAATCTATATCTTATATTAACATAAGTGGAGTTTTCATCATCAAAATTGAGATAGATAATTCTTACCTTGGTCATAGAACGTGACTTCTACAAAAATATTCATTTCATAAATATGTAAATAATTGGTAAATTTATTATTGTGATTACGCTAATGCTTTATTAGATTTGGAGCTAAACAATTTTTTTTGTTTTGTTTTTCTTTTGCCATACTATATAGTAATGTCATCAAACAATTCTACTACAACAACAATAATAATCTAGTAAAAGTCACATTGATATGTATGGTCTGAGAAGGTTCAATAGTACACAACCTTATTTCTAACTAGTAGAAAGGTTATTTCCAATAGATCCATATTAAAAAATATACATATTAAAATAATAAAATAATATAAATAAAAATAGACATAAAGGACAATAATAATAATGAAATAAAAAATGAAAATGTATAAATAAAATATAAAAAACTAATATAGTAAAAATAAAAATAAGTAAACAAAGATACAAACAAAAAAAGAAGACAAGTAAATAAATAAATCAAACAACTCATTACAAGAAAATATTTAGGCTAAATAAAAAAATGTTTAGGCTAAATAACTAAGAGAGAAGTACTACATATTAAATATTTAGGCTAAATTTAAGACATAAAATTCGAAGGAAAATGTTTAAAAGACATATGAGAAAGAGAAGGACCTCTTTATATGAGATCTTTTATCTGTTCCTAGTACATCAAAGGTTTTTATTGAGGGTCACATTCTTGGTAAGTTCCAAAAGAGTCACATTATTCTTCATCACTTTCTCTAGTTCTTCTTAAGCCTTCCTTTTTTCCTCTTACAATCTCTAAGTATAATCTTTTTGCATCTTCTCACTAAAACGTCAGGATGTCTCCTCTTAACATGCTTAAACCATTTAAGCCTTGTCTATATTTCTTTTTCATTAACATTAGTGACATTTAATTTGTCTCTTACTATTACATTTCTTATCTTATCTCTTCTAGTAAGATTGCACATCTAACGAAACATCCATATCTCTGCCAGTTAACACTTCAACACATAGAGTAAGGTCAGCCTAATCGTTAAATGATAGAATTTACCTTTGAGCTTAAATGGTATCTTCTTGCCACATAAAACCCCTAATGCACTTCTCTATTTAAACCACCCTAATCTGATACGGTGAACTATATTTTCATCGATTTCTCTATTCTTTGGATGATGGATCCTAAATTCTTAAAATAATCTTTCTTTGGTATAACTTCTAAATCAATCTCTACCACCATATCAGAAACGACTCTATGGCCCGAAAAGTTACATTCTAATACTCGATCTTAGTCATGCTCAATTTAAAGCCCTTCAACTTTGACGTATCCCTGCAAGGTTCTAGTTTGACATTGACATCCTCTTTTGTCCCATCGATTAAAACAATATCATCAGCAAACAACATATATCAAGACACATCCCCTTGGATATTTTGAGAGAGCTCATCTATCACTACTACAAACAAAAAGGGTTCAATGAGGAACCTTGGTGGAGCACAATATCAAAAAAATTATGTTAGCACAATTTTGAAATGCATCTTAAAAGGTGTTGCTAACTTTGTAATTAAGCATGTTAGGAAACGTACGAAAACATATTTGGAGGTGAACTGTATCTTCCAAATATAGAGGTGAACTGTCTATTCCAAATACACATCAACTATGTCTTTTTTTTCATTTCTTCCTAAAATATATTATTGTTGAATAGTAGTTGTCTTATTATTTGTTATATGTGAGATGAACATTTGATATTGTATTTGACATAGAAGGATTAAAAAAAATAGAACTAGCCTATGTCGAAGATTGTCATTGCAATTTCCAAGAACTAGTAGAACCTTCCATTAGGGATGCAGACTTGATAAATAAATTTGGTAATGACTCAATAAGAACTTATGAACTTTCTAGCTTAAATGTTTGCAAAACAAGTATGAATTCACTTCACAGCTAAAAATTTCTCTTAGAGGGTTTTTTCTTAATAGTTTGAAAGACCTCCAATACAATATCTAAACCAATAAGATGTTTAAAGTTACAACTATGATAATAATAATAATACTTAAAGCAACAAAACTCATAATGTATTATTTCAACTGGTGTGTAGAAGGAACTAGAACCTTACACAAATTAGTACAACTTCATACAAAATAATATTACTCTTTATAAATACCACTATTCTATACAAAAATTAGCACCACTTTATACAAAACATACATTATTATAAATATCAGCATTCCATATTTTAAATATTATAATTCTATAGAAAATATCATCACCCTATATAAAAAATGCAACTACTTTATATAAAAGATGCCACCACTTTATGCAAAGAATATCTTTAGTCAATACTATAATACCACAAGTTTATACCCCAAAAAAATCATCATCTCTATTTTATTGTTTTGTAGTCTACTTTTCAAGAGGAACATAATCTCAGCTTGTATTTCTGTGCTAAACTGGATAGATTTGTTTATGAGAACAACACAACTATTTATATTCCAAGCCATATTTATATATTGTACTTGAAAATTAAGAGACACCCAAACTAGTTTATATTGTAAAATACCACAATTTTATATAAAAATATCACCATTCAATATAAAAATACAAAAGAAACACTATCACTTTACATGAAAAAAAAGAATCAATCTTTCAAAATTTTATTAATGTGTACTACCAAATCACTGCTTTATAAAAAAATAGCACTGTTTTATATAAAAATATAATTTGGATTCATATTAGTGAAACTTGTTGGAGGCAAAACAGTTAAGGGGGTAGTTAGTTAACATGATAAAATGGTAATATAAATGGGAATGAATATAACGAAGAATAGGAATAGATATTATCATTATAATTATAATAGTTGGTTAAGAGGAATGAATGATTTAATTAATTAATTATAATATTTTAATTAATGAATGAATTATTTTAATTAATTATATTGTAATTACTTAATAATAATATTTTAATTAATTATATTGTAATTAATTATATTTTAATTAATTAATTAATCACAATATTTTAATTAATGAATAATCATTGTTTAATTAGTTATCTTTTACTTAATTATAATATATTTTAATTAATTATATTGTAATTAATTGACTAAAATATAATTAATTAATTATATTATAATTAATTAATTTTAATATTTTTATTAATAAATAAATGATATTTTAATTAACTAAAATATAATTAATTAATTAAAACGATCAGTACACAGACTCTTGCTGCCTTAGTTTTTCTTTCTGAATCCTTTTACAGTCCTCGTCCTTTTCTTGACTTTTCCCCATAATTTCAATTAATTAGTGCAGACAACTTCAATTATCATTCCTATTTTTACAGTTTATTTATTTATTTACAATTAATAGGGGGGGTTAAAATAAAATTCCCTCTAGCATGTGGTCTCCGTCTGTGCCCCTTTTTCTATATTGTTGGTTTTCTTTTTCTTTCTTTTTGGTCATATCCATGCGTTTCTCTATCTCTTTCCTTTTCGTCTCACTCAACGAAACCATTGTCGTAGCAGCCAAGTGGATTGGATTGGATAACACACTCGCTACGCCTTTTACCCTAAAGCCCTCTCTATAGTTGTCTATCCTTCTCATCTTCTCTCTATCCTGCTCATACAGACTAGGGTTCTTCGTTTTGAAGGCTAGTGTTTTCCTTCTTCTGTTGACATAAAGGTGTGCTTTTTTACTTCTCCTTCCTTTACCTCTCTATTCTCTTCGGGTTTCACTGTTTTTCACTTGAAAGGTGCTATCTTTATTGTTATTTCTTTCGTTTTGCTGTCTTCACTTGTGTGGGTTGTTGCTTACGTGATGGAAGTTTAATGGGATGTTCGTTAATTCGGTTTGTATTTGTTTATTTGTCTGTTTCGTTCGCTAGTTCCTTTGTTTCAATCTAATTGTTTTGCTTTTTTATTGATTACAAATTTACATTGTTGAGTAAACGATTACTTTTGTAATTTTATTGAGACTATTCCTTTCCTTAGCCTTTTTGACGTATTTCTTTTTTTATTATTTCTTTTTGGTTCTCTGCCTGTTGTCAATCTGATATCTATAATTTGATTATTATTTTTTTTGGTGAATATTGAGTAGGATGTTACTTGGGAAGGAGGGCGGTAATTGTGAAAGGGCTTTTCTTGTTCTGGGAAATGCTAGATAAACTTTTACTTCACATGAAGAGTTCAGCAATCTATCCCTCTTTCTATGGCAGTTATGTAAACCTTATATTGGGAAACTTTGAACTTCGCTAATTAATTTGTTTATTTAGACTAGTCTGTGGTTTTAGATACCATCACTAGTCATCACAAGCGTTTTCCCACTTTATTTATCTTTTTCTTTCTTTTCTCCATCCAAAGAAGAGAAAAAGCAGATGCTCTCTCCATTCATTGTATTTGATCCTATTGATGTGTGCCACCATTGCCGGAAGCATTCAAATTATTCAGGCTTAAATTTTGTGATGTATGCACTATACAGTGTGTTTCTCATTATTTTTGTGGGTTTTAGTGTTTTACCCTTTTGTTCAGCATGATGTGTCTGAGGAGCTTTGCTTTTATCCTTAACAGCTGGAGTATCTATTTTGTTGGATATCTTCTATTAGCAAAGCGTAAAGGGCTCGATAGCATCTACTTTGTTGGATATCCATATTACTTGTGAATGTTCTTCTGCAGAATAGTAACTTGGCATCAAATTGCAGGATTCCTTGGTGACAAGAGCATGACAATATAAGAAATATGTAATTTTGGGGTTAAGATTCATATTAATTGTTATGTGTGTGTAATGATGATTTTCAACCAGGTAGACGAACACATTCGTTAACAACTATGATGTTAACATCATTTCTTTAGTAATTCTTGACCTTCTTTGGCGAATGGCGGCTGATCATCGGAGAAAGCGGCTCAATGGTATCAGCATTGCAAATTGTGGCCCTACAGAGCAGTATAAAACCAAAAAGAAAAAAATGGAATCCTCAAAAAAAAAATTTAGTGCAAAATCTCATATTTATCTGCAATGGGATGACAAGCGAAGCGAAGTTGTTGCCAGAAGAGAACAAATTGGCATTAGTCAGAGAGATTTGAGGCCATTTATTTATTCTGGTCCTCAGTCTCACAATGTCTTGGCTGATGTATTTGCTGTTCCACAAGAGATTTTTGAGTTGGAAAATTTGGCAGTAATTCTTTCAAAAGAGGTATTTATAATCCTATCATGTTTGTATGTGTGAATTATATTTTTCCTTGTGAGCATGATGCTTATTGAAAGATAAAATTTGATTCAGGTTTGGCTGACAAATTTATCAGAAGAGGAGAGAAAACTTCTGATGCAGTTTCTGCCTATAGAACAAAATGCAGAAGAAGTCGTTGAAGCATTGCTTGGGGGGGACAACTTTCATTTTGGAAATCCATTTCTCAAATGGCAAGTACTAATTAAATGATATGCATGAGCAACTATGCAATGTGGAATTCTAGTTTGTCTTGTTGCTGTCACTGAGATTTCAAGGTTTTTTTTTTTTTTGTCCTTTATTAATTTTTTGGATGAAGGGGGGTGGGGGTTTTGTTGTTAAGGTTATTAATTGTAGCGTCCATATAGAACAAATGAAGAGATGTGGAAATTTCCACTTACCTTAATGTTAAATTCTTATGTTGTGAAAATATTTATTTGGTAGGAATTTTATTACCTTTGAGTTTGCTTTTGGGAGGGCTTTGTATTCTTTATTCTTCTATGTGATAATGCCTCCTACAACTACCTGACATGATGTAGTTCTAAAAAGCAGCAATGTGCATTTACTTCTTGTGCTGACATAAATATTGAAATATATTCGCTAAATGTACTAGTTGGTCTGTGGTTTCCAAAGAACTATACTGATTTATGATGGGTTGAACCATTTGAAGCCTGAGTTTGACATTTCATATGGAACATAATATTGCAGGGGAGCATCACTCTGTTCTGGTAACCTTCACCCTGATGAAGTTATTCATCTAGAAAAATGTTTAAATGTTGATAAGAAAGGGTACTGCTCAGAGATACAGAATTATCACCATGAGTATGCTCTTTTGCTTTGATTTATGCACTTGTTCAGTATTTTTGTTTAATCTGATGTCGTTTTCTCGGGGTTCAAATTTGCTTGACGCCTTTTCTGCTTTTGTTTGTTAATCCCTTTTAATCTTTCTTATTGTGGCAGGATGATAAACTATTTCCAGAAGTTGAAGGAAGTTTACGAAAGTAGTGAGGATCCAGAAAGGGAAGTCTTACAGAGAAAATGGAGGTTGACTCCACAGGAAAACTTTTTTGTTTATTCTTGCCCCTGGTTTATATATATATCTTACTTTCATATTTACAACTCAAGTTACATACAATACTTTGCCAACAATATCCATTTGACTTTTACAGAGATCAATCATTGTTGTTGGATTTCTTCACAGCAACCTTTATTTTGTACTCTTTACCTTTGTGTGTGTGTGTGTGTATATATATATATATTCTTTCATGTTCACAACTCAAGTTACATATAGTTCTTTTCTGAGAACACCGATTTGACTTTTACAGAGCTCAATCATTGTTGTTGGATTTCTTCTCTCCTTTTTTGAGCATGTATGTGATTTTCATTTGACATGATTGATTTTTCCTGGTACGGCCAGAAAGCATGCAAATGAATCTTTATTTCACAATGTTGAGGAGAATTTGGAGGCTACGTCAGTGTCTTGCTCTTTGGCTACGGATGACAAAGCTTGTAGTAGTGATAATCAAACTTCTGCAGTGATAAGGAGTGGAGAACTTCAGGAGAGGTGATTAACTTTCCAAAATAATGCTGACAATTGTGACTGTTTATGGCAGTCATTATAGCAGATATTGGATTAATGTTTTCCAAGACTCGTCTCATGATATGTGGTATGCTGCATTAAGGGGAAAATAATGAATTACCAGTTTCTGGTAGTTCTTATCTATCTGTTGAAAGATGATCCTTTCAAGAGATTATGAACATTCCATTGTGAGCAAGCAGAATAGATGTATCCGTGTGTGCATGTTTTGGCATCTTAGATGTGTGAAAAATTCCTTCCCGTCCTTTGCTCCTGATGTGTTTTGAAAATCTGAGCCTGTTTCCTATGCTTTTAAGCTTGAGAAACTGTGTATTAATTCCTGGGGCTTTATACTGTACTTTCCTTTCCTTTTTTAACCTCTCTCTCTCCCTCTCCCGCTCAGAAGTGAATGCCTGCATATATTAATGGATTCATATGCTGATAGAAACATAGGGAATTTAGTTGGTCTTTGCTTGATGTTTCCTTTTCCTTACAAGTTCTCTATTTAAATTCTTGTGGGAATTTTGCAATTTTCATGTGATGTACTCTTGTGTACTTTATCTTCCATTTTGTTTTATTGTTCTATGCCACCTGATATTTCAGTAATCTTTACACTTTGCTTCCAATATATATAGACAGAAGTTGAGGTTTGTGGCTACATGGCACTATGTGCATCTTGGAGTCTTTAAATCTTATAGGCAACCTGTTTAAAAGAGCCCCGAGGATGATAACTCTGTTGCAGGCTTCTTAATATTATGCTATATGGTCTTAATATAGGAGTATTTGTGACAGTGTTACTGGTCTGTCAAACATTACTTGACCAACTGCAGTTGTGACTGAAACCTTATGTCTAGATGTTTCTTGTATTCCTTTTATTGCCTACATATGACATCAATAGTCCTTTGGAAGTTTGTTCTGAACGCTTCAGTTCTGGCATCATGTTTTATGTTATATGAGCCCACTTAAAATCTTCCATCCTCCTGCTTGCAATCGCTCTACATTCATCTCTTTTATAGTTCATGTGCATTTTACATATTATCCGAATGAATAATAACTTCAAGCTGAGCTGTGAAATATGTCATGCAACTCAGAAGTTAATCTTGCTTGCTCCTTTGATGTCAGGACTTATAAGGAAGGCTTATTGGGGGAGAAATGTAAAAAGCCATTGGTTTCCAGTGATGCAAAACTCTGGGGAGGTGACAACCTTCACAAGCATAATATCTATCAAGCTGATGGTGCTGAATACATGTCATACGTAAAGGTTGGTGTCTATCTCTTGTTGTTTCTTTTAGATGATTGCGTAATCTCTTATTGTAGAAATGGCATGCATGTGGATGATTTAAACTGTAGTATGTCAAAACTTAGTGGTTCAAGTGACAGTCGCAGGCTGATTGATATCACTCTTTATGAAATTGCTCACAACTTGAATTTTATGTTTTTCTGACAAATGCTTTTGGGAAGGAATGAGTGTTAGTGTTCTCATGAGCATTATACTTGCTACTTTTAGCATGGAGAAATGGGTCTCGCTTCTTACTAGGTATGAAGGGCATGCTCAAATTCCAGGAGCACCTCTTTTAATTTTCTCAGATAATTCTTTTACATTAAGGGCATGGGAAGGGCTTGAATGCTCTTCCTGCTCAATGAAATTGAGATCACGGACTATCAAGGTAATGGCATTTGATGTTCTCTATTCTAGCTGATCAAAGCCTAATTACAATTTAGAACATTATTAAACGTATGAATCCTGATGTGTTGTTGGGGTTTTCACCTGTTTATTCTTTTGATTCACCGAAGTTTCCTTTCTGATATGAAAATGACCTTAGCTCAAGCTATCTGGAGATAGGGGGACATTTTTCCTTCAAGTCATGGTTTTTGTAGCCATAATCAAGTTGGGACTTTGATCCTAGATTCTTAGTGGAACACTAGAGATGCTTCATGCTGCAACTCATGGTGTCTAAATAGTTCAAAGTTCAGTTTTCTAAGTATGTACAAATGGTTATCTAACATCATCAACCTTTAGACTTGATTTAGTTAAGTTCAGTTTCACGACTCTGCAGTCACATCTTGGGCTGGTTATCAAACCTCGTTGTTCCCACATACTAACCCAATTAAACCAGTATTTTTTTTCTTGTTAATGAAATTCACAATATAGAAGCTAATCAGGTTTGTTTTTTTTGTTGGGGGGATGGTTTGCTTTTCCAGATAAGCAAGAAGCAGCACCAACTTGTCAAGAGTATGAAACAATCTGGTAAAAGCATTCAGTCTAAGTCTCTCAACCGTGTGCTAGGTGACCTTGATAGATTGCATGTACAACCATATGAAGAGTTTGTGAAAGAGGAGGCCAAAAAGTTGCAGGAGTATTGGTTAGTTTGAAAATTGAATTGAATGCTTCCTCCAAACTAAGAATCCTTTTGTTTTCCCGCTTTTGAATATATATTTATATGTATATAGGTTGAAATTGGCAAATGAAGATCTTCCTACAGCATATACAAATTGGAAAGCAAGGCAGTTCCAGAGAAGGGAGATTACCATGTCTTTGAAGCAAGACCTGAAAGAAAAACTGAAGTATTCAGTGGAGGTTTGATACTCTGGCCTTGCATATCTTCCATCTCTATTTATTCCTGTGGGCATTTCGAGCTGACTAACTTGTTGGTTTTCCAGTGGAAATTGTAGTACGTGAGTTTGTCTCAATTATTCTAAGCTTTAACTGTTGTTTTATGCTAATGGCTATTCAGGATGGGCATAAAGAAAACTTAGAGATTTTGCTTCGTGGGCAGAATGTTCGAGGAGGAAGAAACCTTGGATTTGATTTGGAGGTTTACTTATCTGTATTGCTTGCTTCGTTTTTGCTTTCTTTTCCTTTTCTATCTTTGCCATACTTACATTTGATGCTGTTTTCATTTGGCAAATCTTTCTTATTGGCTCTATTTTTAACTGGTTTATGGTTGGATAGGGTGAAGAAGAAAACCATGAAAGTATGGTTCAGGATCAAAATGATGAAATACAGGCAGCCAATTATCCCATTTCAGCTAATGAAGGTTCTGTTTCTGTCTCTCCACAATACCAATCTCTGCAACAGATTTCTCCTTTTAGTGGTAGCGATGAGCCTAACCTCACAGATATGGATTCAGAACATAATCATGTGGCTGCTAAGTCTGACGGAACTTCTCCCGATGTATCTGCGTACTCAGGAAATGCCAATACTGCTGATGGTTCCATCAGCCAGGGTGTTCCCATCTCTTCTAGTGATGGTGTATGGTCCGCAGTTGGTATGCCAAAGTCTTATTATGATTCAACTGCAAACCATAAATATGGATCTTCTGGTAGGTTGTCCCTTCCACATGAACTCAGTGGGGATCAGCAGTCCCAGTTAATTGATTTGGAATATAATGCAGGTGAAGAAAACATGAGAAAGGATTTGTTACACAGACAATCTGATGATGGTTCCTACACTTCTTACCCAAACAATGATCCCAATGGCTTGCTTCAATCTCTGTTTAAAGGGCAGGGGACACTATGCTATGAAAGTGAACAAAAGGAAATAGGGCTCGATTTCCAATCATCAAAGAACTTAGTGATGGAAGAGTGTCAGTTTAATGGGCATCTTCAAGGGAACCTGAATTCTTCCCTGCCAATGGAACACAGCAAGAAGAGACATGGTGAAGGTTACTTGCACCAAAACATTCCAGATGCTATTTACTCTGATGGAGGTGGATACTTAATTCCAAGACAAGGTCTTCTATCCACTGTCAATTTGCAAGACTGGGTCAGTCATCATGCTTACATGCCAGTAAAACTCCAACCTCACAACCATTGTGATGGAATGCTAACTCAAAACTGGCTTCCTGGTGAGCGTCAATCTCGTGGTGGCTGGAATGGTTCTGATGGTGCCAGTATTCCGGGCCATATTATTGGAACTGGTGCAGATCAGAGCTTGTTTAGTGTTCTATCACAGTGTAATCCAGTGCATTCAAGTAGCCCATTTGGTCCAATGGGTTCGAGTGAGCAACTCATGTTGCCCAGGAACTATGAGATGGGTAGTGGGGGTAGTGCCAGGATCAGTCATTCGTTACAACATGCTGCTGCTCCGATTAATTACTTGAATGGACGTGAACCTTCAAATAACTTGATGCCTGATGAATTTGGATGGACTCAAGGTCAGCAAAATCCTAGCTTACATGATCAGATGGAGAGACCCTATTTGAGGTCATGGAATCATTAGGGTTTAATCTACTCCTGATTAGTGTGTGCGGATGTTGTCGAGGTTCAATTCAGCTGGAGAAGGAATGCCAGAAGTAACATTGTGGCAAACGAGTCCATGATCTAGGAGGCCGAACCTTCTGTGGTTGTTGCAGATAAAGCTGAACCTTGCCACATAGGCTCCACGATAGGTTATATGTAAATACTTCTATACAAGAGGCAACTTATAGATGCCAATGTATATATTCTGATATTAGGTGAGCAGAGCAGGTGAAAACAAAGATGAGGATAAGATTCTTTTGCTTCTTTTGATAGGTTAGTTACTTTCAACATTTTTGGCGATTTCTCATTTTGTTCATGGAAAAACATTTTGCAATAATTTTTGGAGGCTATGAATTGCCCAAGGCTCTTTGGTAACTTGCCTTCCCTCTGTCTCTATCAATCGCTCATATTATGCCCAAACGTTGCTCAACCTATGCTTATTGGTTTCTTCTGCAGGAGGAGGCGAATAAGATGATGTGTCTTTATCTATTGGCAGTTTATTTGGCACACACCACCACCTTCACATGATAATGATATCGTTTTCTTTATAACCAAATCAAGGCAAAAGCAAAATTATCTTGATTATTATGACTAACTTGTAATGACCGTAACTAAATTACCATACAACAGACAGCACATGTGAAGAATTAATGATCATAACCAAAGCAAGGACAGTAGTTTTACATGAACTGTGGGCACAAAACGGAAAATGCAGGGACTTTATTAGAAGGAAGACATTGTGAGCAACATTACCACCCATATATCAACAACTACGACATCACACTATTCATTTAATTTGCCTGACTGACGACATCTTTGTTTGTTAGTTTCTCTGAAACTATCTATCTTTCCATTTCCGACGATATGATTTCAGATTCTTATCCCAAAGCTTTTGCTTTTCTTTAACTTCTAAGTCGCCAAAAATGCCAGGAGGCAGAGCCTGAGAAGAAGAGACAGAAACGAGATTGACAAAGGTTGAATTGACAAATTGGTGTTGATTGAAGAAACGGAATGGAGAAAAGGGACAAAGAATTTATTGACTTGGAAAGGGAATCCGTTATTCCAATTCTCAAACCGAAGCTCAAAGCTCATCATGACCTTGGCTAATCTCACTGGTAAACTTTTCCTTGACCTTTAATGTTTCTTGTTCTTCCTTTCACGTGTTTCATTTTGGCGTATGGATCCATGTGATTGTTTGTCTTATTTGCTTTCTGTATAAATATGGTCACTTTCTCTTAATTCTTTTTCACATTGAGATGCACTACATGTGTCTTATTAATGAACTTCCGTGCTCAACTGGGTCATTGCAGTTGATGCATAATTGCTTTCTCAAATTGACATATCATAAACATGTTTCGGCGCATTCAGGACTATCCAAAGGTCCCAAGTTTCCAAGTTGCTTATGTACTGCATAGGGCCTTCAAAACTTTGTGATTTCTCCAGAGTTGTATAGAGGTAGTAAGTGTTGGCAACTTCCTCACTTTAATGGGTTGTACTGGATATGGGCAATATTTCTCATTCCTTGTTCTTTCCGAGGAAGTGCCAGTGTTTGCAAATTTTAATTGCATCCCAGTCAGTAGTCCCTGATCTTTGCAACTTTCTACAGAGCATTGTTCTGATAGAATGGAGTTTTTCAAGCTCTGCACGAGAATTGTGTACACAATTAGAGCTTGGTATCTTTTGCAGTTCGAGGATTTGATGGCATCATCATTTCTTGGACCTCTAAGTTCCTTTTTCTTTTAGACATAATTGTGCGTGTCTCTCTATGCAGCTACATCCCATCTAATTTTCGCAATGAGTGATGATGCTTCTTGATCACTGTTATAACTGGAACCGAATGCACTTCTGTGTGCAGCAATTACATTCCCTCTTTGACCCGGTAACGGGTGCTCAGACACTGGGCAGCAGAACCTTACTCCTGAAGAAATTGACGTACTTGAACAAATTTTTTTGATGTACCTTTTTCAGGTACCATGTATTATAAAAAAAAATCTGGATCGACGAATAACATTGTAAACAAACCTGAATCTGTCTTTTGATGTTCTTGATTAAAAGTTTATTCCCTCTCTGCCTTTATGCTTCTATAAAAAATTTGTTTTCTCAATGGTTAAAAACCTCTTTAATGATTGTCTAAAACATTCGAAAATCACCGAACAACATGACATTTGAGTTAATAGTAATTAAGGAGAGAGGGAAAGGATATGGGAATGGGACCTTTTGAGTCCAACTCTTTGAGACCCAATAACCATGATCTTGGGCTCTTTCCAATAGATTCAAATCCATAACTCACATGAGCCACAAAATATCTTACATTCTCTCACTTGGCCTATGAGTCGACTTGATTGTTCAATAATAAAACAGTAAGTTCACACAATACATTGAATTGATCAAATCATCCTGATGTGAATTAAGACAATTGGATTATGGCAGACCCACGTTATATACAACATAATTCCATCCATGCATCACATAATCATCTCAAGTCATGTAAGGTTAAGTGGGTAATTCTGTAATCGTTATATCACAGAAACAATGATTGTATACAACATAATTTAGATAACAAATAAGTGAGCAAAAACAAATATAATAGTAATTGAATTCACAAGTGTCATGACAATTCGAGCAAGACAATGATATACATATATACATGTTAGAATTCTATGCTAACAAGGACTTATCCATAATGTCCATCCGTTCAACATGGCCAACAAATGTTTTGGGCGGTAAACTTTTAGTTAACAGATCGGTTATCCTTAGATCTGTATTAATATGCTCAATTGACACTTTATGTTTTTGCGCTTCTTCTTTCACAGACAATTATTTCAAATTCATGTGTTTCGCACTCTTTAAATACTTGTAATTCTTAGAGAAGAAAACGGCTATGGAATTATCATAATAAATTCTTAACGGTTTAGCAATTCTGACAAAAATACCAAGACCGTAGATAAAGTTTCGCAACCATAATCCATGAACTGTGGCCTCAAAGCATGCCATAAATTTAGCCTCCATAGTGAAAATAGCAATGACGGACTGTTTTCTACTTTTCTACGAAATTGTTCCTCCAGCTAATAGGAACATATAACCGAATGTAGATTTTCGGTATGTTACGTATCTGTTATACAAAAAGAGGAATAACAACCAATGGGATCACGTATGATGCAATAGTTTCTACTCGACTTGGAGTAGTGTCTACTCGATTCTCAAGAATATCCACTTTTCGCAGTTCTCCACCCCCACTGATTTGGCCATTTCAATAAACCAAGCATTACTAGACTCAACTATTCTCGTACTATAATTAGGACAATAAAATCTATACCCTTTTGATTTTTCAGGATAGCCAATGAAAAAACTACTATTAGTTCTCACATCAAGCTTCTTTTTATGTAGATTATACAGCCTTACCTCTGCCGGACAACCCTAAATGTGAAAGTGTCATAAACTAGGTTTCTTTCCTGTCCACAGTTCATAAGGTATCTTAGGAACTGCTTTATTAAGAATCCTATTAAGCAGATACGCATCGGTCTTTAATGCATGCATCTATAATGATAACGGTACCGAACTATAACTTAACATAGTCCTGAACATATCTATAAGAGTACAATTCTGCTTTTCGGCTACACCATTTTGTTGTGATATACCAGGCATTGTGTATTGCGCACATATGCCTCGACTTGCAAAAAAATTTGCAAATGAATCGGGACATTGTCCACTTTCATCAACTTTTCCATAATATTTGCCACCTCTATCGGATCTCACTATCTTTACTTTGCTATCTAACTGTCTTTCTACCTCATTAATGAACACCTCTAGGGTGTCCATAGATTGAGATTTTTCATATAGCAGATAAATATAACCATATCATAAGAAGTCATTAATAAAGGTAATGAAATATTTTTTGCCACTCTAAGAAGGAACATCAAAAGGACCACATATGTCAGTGTGTATTACTTCTAGTAATTTGTTACTTCTTGTAGCTGGATGCTTTGATATATGTTTGGTTTGCTTGCTTTTAATGCAATCCACACATATATACCAGTTAAAAAAATCCAATGGAGGTAAGATTTCATTTTTTACTACCTTTGTACCCTTTTCTTGAATATATGACCTAATCTTTTATGCCACAAAAAAAGTAGAACATTCATTTTGTGTACTATATTTACTTCCTATAATATGGTCAACATGAAACAGAGATGTAGCAAAATTAACATCAAGATTGAAATGATATAAACAATCAATTAAGGTACCAGAACTATAGTAGTACTTAAGTTTAAATAATGAAAAATACCGTTTCCAATCTTAAATTGAAACCCTACATCATCCAATTTGGCAATAGAAACTAAATTCCTAGCACATTCAGGAACATAAAGATACTTTTCTAGATCTAGGTAACACCCAGTGTCAAAGATCAATCTGTACATCCCAATGTCCTCTATCCATACCTTCATTTCGTTCCCCATGTATAAGAACTTCTCAGTTCCGTTTATGGTTTGAATTGAAAGGAATCCCTGTTTAACATGTGACATATGAGTAGATGCACTAAAATCTAACCACCAAGTATTATTAGGTACTTCAATAAGATTTGATTCAAAACATACTAAGACATAGTATGTACCTTTTTTTTCGAACCAAGCCTTTCTTTTAGGATAATCTTTCTTGAAGTGACTAGGCTTTTTACAGAAGTGGCACCTCTTATCTTAATTGATTCGACCCTTATTAACTTTACTAAGAGCTTTGTCCTTATCTTTGCCTTTCTTTCCTAATTTATGCTTACTGCTACTAGCTCCTGGACGAAATGTAAGATAAACAGAGTGTCCCTTCATTTTCTTTAATCTCCCTTTCTCCTGAACTATCTGGCCTTAATCTCTTGAAAGTTCCATTTTTCTTTTAATAGTGTTATAATTCACTTGACCAAACTCTAGAGGAAGTGAGTTGATGATAAACTGTACCAGAAAGGACTCACTCACATCCATATCCATAGATTTCAACTTTGCAGCTAAGTTTGACATATAAGTTACATGATCATGAATGGGCTGTGACCAATCAAACTTCTTGGTCGTTAGCTCACTCATTAAAGTCCCTACTATGAACTTGTCAGCTATATAGATTGGGAGTATTCCTTAAGCTTTAACATGAACTCTTTTGCGTTATCCGTCTTAGTCATTGATGGCTTCACATTTTATGCGATTGTCATTCGCATCAAATTCAAACCTAGCCTGTTAGACCGTTTCCAAGCATCATAATAAGACTTGTCAACTTCAGAACTAGTCTCAGTTATGGTTATAGGCCTTGCGTTTGAAACTATAGCCAAATCCAAGTCCATTATACCCAACTGGAACTAGATTTGTTCAAACCAATCCATATAGTTCAAACCATTTAACTTGATCAAGCAATTTCCTAAGGCAAACAAATTAGTAGATGCTGCACATACAACATATAGCCCACGTATTAATGCTTTGAGTAGGCCTAAATGGATTCAAACTAATAATAAACTTTGATTATGCATATAAAATCTCCTTTAGGTGAAATTTAAATACATAGTTGTAACTTATCATGGTGCAAATTTAGTTCACTATAATAGACAATCAATTATATTATAGTCAACAAGCATGTTATCTTTTTATATACAATCATATAAATCTAATATTTTGATAAAATCCCTTTAATATCATTAATTATAAGCAATGATCCACTTTTAGGTGATCTCCTAGCGTTATAATTAATAATCTCAAATGTTTAGTTCAATGTTTATGTCATTTTAATAGCATCATGTTAACATGAACAACTGAAACATTCACAATTCAATGTTTAACATTTTCATGCAAGGTCATTTTGGTGACTAACAAGTTTTCCATGTAATAAACATTTAATTGGACAATTATTGTACATGACAATTTTTTTAAAATTAGTTTGTTCACTTTGGCGACTAACAAACTATTCTAAATTACCATTATGTCATGGAGCACATGCATCATAAAATAGAAAAGTTAAATTCCAAACATTATGTATAGAAAACAAACCAATTATGAATTAAATAATCCATTATGTCCCATCCTAAAATTGTTTTTGTTTAGGATTAAAGGCCATAATTTAATTATTTAATAATTAAGATTGCATAATATAACCCAAAATTAAAATCCATATAATTATGCCAGAATCATTTATTAACTCAATCTTATTCTTTAATGGCCCAAAAGCTCAAAATAAATCAGTCCATAATTTGATTTTTGGGCCTAGAAGCCCATCTGGCACGTGCTCTACCTTAGCATTACCTGTTGGCGCAACATCTGTTTTTCTAGGTTTGTTTTGTTATTGTTTTTTCTAATTCTTTACTCATGTTCTCCATACTACAAAACATCCCTTCAATAATGGTTTAAGAAAATCACGGTAATGTTCAACCTTTAGTTTCAAGAACCCACATTTTCATTTCTGTTCTACAACCATAAACACATATCTTTAAAGAAATAGAACACAACAAACAACTATAACAACAGACACACAACAACCTTGAATTGATTCATGAAAACTTATGGTAAGACCAAGCCTTTTTGTTTCAAGAACCAAGCTTTTCACTTCTTTTACAATAAGTATAAACACGTCTTTATAGAAATAGGAACTTTTTTCACAAATAAACACCGCAAACTCAAACGAACACAATATTCTATAAATGAAAACAACAATGCAACAATCTTTCTCTTATACCAATTATTATTAAAAAAAACATATGGATCGATGAATAACATTGCAAACAAACCTGAATCCATGTCTTTTGATGTTCTTGAACAAAAGTTTATTCCCTCCACCTTTATGCTTCTATAAAAAATTGGTTTTCTCAATGATTCAGAAAACTTCTTTAATGATTTTCTAAAACATACGAAAATCACCGAACAAGATGTCATTTGAGTTAATATTAAGAAGAGAGGAAAAGAGTTTGTGACCCTTTTAGTCTAACTATTTGAAATCAAGAACCATGATCTTGAGCTCTTTTCAATATAGTCAAATCCATAACTCACGTGGCCCACGAAATATCTTACACATTGACTACTCCTTTTTGTTTATTGGGTGTAATGTATCTTAAGCTGGGTGAGTAGAGATACACAACCGGCACTGGATCTACAGCCCATGTAAAACAAAATTAAATGGGTGGCGAAACGTTGTCTGGCTACAAAAGAAGCATGAAATTGCTTTTTTCTTTCGTTCAATGGATGGACCTTTTACGATAATTAAGCAATTAATGAACAGTGTCATGCAGAAAGAAAGCTGTGGGACGTCGAAGTAGTAACTAATAAAATAAGATGGTTGTGACACTGGCTATAGTATTGACTAGGAGAATAAGATGTGGGCTAGAACAAACTGTGTAAGATGACAGCACGTGTCACCATGTTCAACACTGTATCGTTGCTAAATAGCCGGGTGAAACAGATTTGTACAAATGCAAAATCAATGCAATCAACGGGAATCATCCCTTGTCTTCTTTCTACGCGAATCTTCCCTTTCTTTGTACGCGTTAATTCGGGATCTAATCTTAATGGGATCCGATCCTCATAACAGTAGGATAATTAAGAAATTTTGTTTAATTTTTTAAAAATTAAAATCTCTTTAATTCTACAAAATGAATAGTACAAATCATAATAAAACGGAAATTTAATTTATACCTTATCTAAAAGTTTGATCCTTTTTTGTCGTAGCCCTCAAATTGCTTGGAAACCAATTCGTCTCAACCACCATAATTGCACAAATATTCAACCTCGAACAATATTTATATAATGAGTTGAGATAGCTTTGAAATTAAGAGGGTTAAGCAAGAAGTGTTAGCTCCATATAACCTAAGCATATTTATAATAAGTTTGGGATGTTTTAGTAATTTAATTGAAATTAAATTATAATTTCAATTCAAATTTAATTAGAACTACAAATAATTTTAATTAAATACTAATTATGCCCAAATCATATTCAATATCTCATATTGATACTTGTTTGTTAAATATCTTATATTTAATCATAAATTTTTTCAAACTTTACAATTAAATCCGACTTGATTAATATATCTTTGCTCTCTTTAAGTCATTCTATATGTGAGACTCATTAGGTTCCTAATATATTAGCAATGATTATAGATTATAATTATAATTCATAATTAAAATTAGATAAATTAAAACTCTTTAATTTATCTTTAATTCTCCAATTAAATAATTTATAATCATAGTTCAAGATTAGCACCCAACAATGCATCATGACCATCCAAATATTTAAGAATGTCAAAGTGATTTTAACTAACCTTTTTGTGCATGGTTTTTTCATATAATTCATTCATTTCATCAACTATGTTCCAATTAAACATAGAGCATGGAATGAATGTCTTTTTTTCTAAAGTCCAATCATATTAACTCTTTGCTATTGGCGATTGATTCAATTAATGACATTTATAAATTATTTACAAAACGTCATTTCACCTTAATCAAGGATTTCCCGAATTAATACTAATCGAGAACAATGGAACATTCTCTCTAATTACTTTAGGGTGATTAATCTTATCTAATCACACCACAACCTCTATATAGTTCAAGCTACATCCAATGATTACCAATTGATCGACCAAAGATTAAATAGGTCATAAATAATATCAAAACATAGCAATCCCTATACATGATAATTTTGTTGACCTTAAGTCAAATGATCACTTATACAATTATCTTAATGAAAATTTCATAGACATGCAAGTAATGTTCCAAATGAATTTCTCATATCGGGTATGTTCAGTGAACTTGTTCTCTAACAAGCACTCATACGTTTGTTTAAGTATTTCCATACTTTATAGCCTACGAGATTGACTACTTCCTTCATAAGAAAAAAAACAAAACTTGTGCTAGTCTTTTTATATTATATTAATGTCCAATCTTAATAGAACAATGACCAAAACAATTTAGGGATAATACATAAATGCAATATGAATCTCATAATTATAATCTCATTATAATTTCATTTGCAATGTATAATTATCCTATGGACTTTATCATATATATCTCAACATGTATAAGATAAATAATATCTTTAAATATTTTGTCACTAAACTACGACTAATTGATTGGCTGTAGGGCATAAACTAACAATCTTCCACTTGCTCTAAGCCAATTGTTTAAATATCTCATACCATATCACCATCTAACGATTATTCTACTGTAGGGAAAGTGGCTTAATGAGAGAATTTTACAAGATTCTTTTTAGTGAGCACTTGCTTAATTCTTACAACTTACATCTTAATTATTATCATAATTAAGAAAATTTGCCTAAACACATTATTGGATCTTTGATGAGACCTCAACTCTTTTTGCATGCCAATGACTTTGATGTTCTACAGTACATTACTATCTTTAGTAATGCAAAGATTGATAAAGATTTGCCTTTAACATGATAGTGGTAGCTCTAAGTCTCAAAATTGGTATGCTTTCTTGTCCTGAAATGTATACTTGCTTTGTGTTACAATTATTCAACCGCAGAATAGAACTAACTGAACTTGTGGATCGGTACGGTGGCTTATAGCTTCAAAGGCTTATTCATTACTCAATGAACTCAGAGGAAGAAGTACCCAGCGTATGATCCAGAGAAAGGTACCTTATGAATCTATAAATTCTTAGACAATGTCACGGTGGAGTGGATTTATCATCTAATTTTTCTATTTCGAGTACATGAAATTTTTTATTAACATACATAAACAAAAACGAGTGTAGTTTCATATCCCTTTGAATGTAAGACTACATGATGCACTACAAATTGAGATATGATTAGGCAACTATATATATTATGTTTAGGGATCTTCTGCTTCAAATATCACAATAATTTTATACATAATAAAATAACAAGAAAGAAGTAATAAAAAGAGAGCGTAACGTAAGATATTTACATACGAATCACATCTTTCTTGTTTTGTTATATAATGTATTAAATCCTTAGTCAATAAAAGATACTTGCCTAATAATACTATAGGATAGAATAATATTAATTTTAAAAAATGTTTTTAATATCTCTTTTTAAAATGAATATGAATCTAAAGTGTAATGATCATTTTACTTATTTAAATGAACATAAGAACATATAAATCATTGGTATTGTAATAAATTTAATTTGTATAATTGTTCAAAAGACACAATTTCAATCATCATGGCAAATAAAGTGCACCACAACTGAAGAGCTTATCCTAAAGGCAAAGCAGGTTGTTAGTACTTGATTTTATGCTTTAATCCCACACATTTCTTTACAGTGCCTCCTCATCAATATGATAATACCCTTTTTTTTCTCCCTAACTAAAGGAGATAGATTCCCTTTTAAGTTCAAAGAAATTGATACTTTTTTTCTCATTGATTAACTTGGTCTTTTCGTTGAATGGTAATGCAGTAAGGTTGAATAATTGCCTTAAAATTTCCTGAAAGAGAGACAATGAATGCCCTGTTTTAAACCAAGGAACTTAAACCTGCTTTAGTTTATTTTCCAAATGCCACAAATAATGTCCACCAAGTCATGAAAATATAGAATATATAATTGATTTTGAACATGCAATGTGTTTTCCTAAACACACAAACATAATCAAAACAATTATGATTTATTATGATTTTAGGGTTTTAATTTCAATTCCAATTTTAAGATCAATAACAATCAAACATTTAATCAAATTATATAATTAAAACATGCTCTGATACCACTGTTGGAAAACCGAGTTAGGATCTTATCCCGTCTATAGCAGAATAATCACAAAACTTTTTCATATTTTCGATTTCTCTAAAAAAAGATCTCTTTAATTCTATAAAATGATTAACAAATAATTATAATAAAACATGAATCAAAATTCGTGCCTTATTCTGTTGCTTAATATTTATCTTGACGTATCCCTCGAAATGTTTTCGAAATTGATATGTGTCAACTACCGTACACAAATGTCCAGCCTCTAATAGTATCCACAGAATGAGTTGAGAGAACTATGTAACTCTTACAAAGAGGGTTAAGCAAGAAGTGATAGCTTCATAGAGCTTAAGCCTACTTATAATAAGTTTTGGAAGTTTTAGTAATTCAATTAAAACTAAAATATAATTTCAATTAAAATTTAATTAAAATTACAAATAATTTTAGTTAAATACCAATTATGTCTAAATAAGATATGTTGATCCTTATTTATTAAATATCTCATATTTAATCATAAAGTTTCTCAAACTTTACAATCAAGTTCAACTTAACTAAATTAATTTTACTTTCTTCAACCCATTCTTTATGTGAGACCTATTAGATTCTCAAATACGTTGGTAATGATTATAAATTCTATTTCTAATTCATAATTAGAATTAGATAAATTAAAACTCCTCTCAATTTATCTTTAATTCTCTAATTAAATAATTTATAATCATAAGTTAAGATTGGTGTCTAGTAACGCATTATGACCACCCAAATATTTAGGAATGTTATAGCGATTTTGACTAACATTTTCGTGCATAATTTTTTATATAATTTAATCATTTCATCATACAATGTTCCAATTAGACAAAGAGTGTGAAATTAATATCTACTCTATTTTGAATCCAACAATATTAGTTCTCTACTATTAGCTATTGATTCAATTAATGACATTTATAACAAAACATCATTCCACCTTGGCCAAGGATTTCTTGAGTCAATACTAATCGAGAAAAATGGAACATTTTCTCTAATTATTTTAGGGTGATGAATCCTATCTTAATCACACAACAACCTCCATATAATTCATGCTACATCCAATGACTACCAATTGACTGGCCCAAGATTAAATAGGTCATAAATAGTATCAAAACATAGCAATCCCTATACAAGATAATTTTGTTGACCTCAAATAAAATGCTCACTTATACAATCATCTCAATGAGAATTCCATAGACATACAAGTAATGTTCCAAATGGATTTCTTATATCGGGTCTGTTCAGTAAACTTGTTCTCTAGCAAGCACTTACACGTTTGTTTAAGTATCTCCATACTTTAACAATAAATAGGAACAATATTGGGATAATACATAAATATAATATGAATCATATCATTATAATCTCATTATAATTTTATTTGCAATGTATAATTATTCCATGTGCTTTATCATGTACATCTAAACATGTACAAGATAAAGATTGCTTTTAAATAATTTCACTTAACAATAACCAAATCGATTGGTTGTAGGGCAAAAACCAACAAATATTTGGGTCATTTTTATAGTTGTTTCCTCTGTAATTGGTTATTATGCTAAGACATATTTGACGTAATTCTCTTTCTTTTATATCTTTTTAAGACTTCTTATACAAAATCTTTCCACTAGTGTGGCTAAGACAAAAGTTTATTAGTTGTGCCATAAAGACTTTCTTCTATACAACTCGTATATATTATAATATTCTTATGAATTTTATGATAGTAATACTGATAATTAAAATAGGGGTCGAATTGCAAATTTACTCTGTATGTTCACTCTTTCTACCTTGATTCATGAAATGGCATGCACATGCTGATAGTTAGAGAATCAACTTAGTTTATTATACTATATGCTAGGTGTCGTTGCTTGGTACAGTCAGTAGCTAAACATCAATTCTATGTATATTTAATTGCCTCTATTTTATTGGTAATTTGACTAACATTTTGACTAATGTCTATATGGATGTGATGTCTAATGACTACTTTGATCCATTCTAAGCAAATTTGCTCACATATCAAGATGTAATTACATAGTACATTTATGATAAAAACATCTAAATAGTGGAAAGGGATGTGACACAAAAGGAGGTCAATCTCTAGCATCAAGTTAGAATGAGGTTTGATGTTTATTAAATAGATACAAAATTAGGAAATGTCATTTGTTGTTATGGATTAGGGTTTAAGTTGATTTCCAATTGTGTGCAAGTGAAGGAGGTGATTATCTCTTTCTTTCTATTGATGGAGTAGGGCAAAGCTAC
>JANSVA010000007.1:21673559-21688326 GCA_025504915.1 Erythroxylum reticulatum | reverse complement strand
AAGTTGATTTCCAATTGTGTGCAAGTGAAGGAGGTGATTATCTCTTTCTTTCTATTGATGGAGTAGGGCAAAGCTACTAAGTAGGTAGGTATAGGTGATGTACATATTTATATATTTTGTAGCTAATATGGTACATGTTAGCCCCTTAACATTACAGGACCCTTTTACTAGCCATTGGTGAGCCTTGACCAACGTTTAGCATAGATTAAGCATGAGGAAGGCATGCCAAAGGAGCCGAGGTAACTTAACCAAGTAAGATTAAGATGGCTCGAGTCGTACCATAAAGCAATGATTGTCTTAGCTAGGGCGAGTTAGACTTGCCTAAGTCGTCTTTGGTGGGACTATGGATGAAATTATGCTCAAATGATGGACCATGGACAAATAGACTAAACTATGGGTGTGCATTAGTCTGACCATGAGCGAATTGGCTCGGAACTTAGCTAACCTTTACCTTTGGATGAAGATCATGGGTGATGTGTCAAAGTTAGTGGGATGAATCATCATAGAAGTGGAAGGATATGGAAAAGAACATAGATGAGGTGTCTTGTAAACATTTTACACATGTTCCTTTTACTTAGAAGTGGGACAATGGTAAGTTATGTAAACCACCCACTAAAGAACATTTTACACATGTTCCTTTTACTTAGAAGTGGGACAATGGTAAGTTATGTAAACCACCCACTAAAGTAGTGCCTAAAGTGGTTAAAGATGTCAACCACTAACTAAGTTAGTGACTTAGTGGCCTTAAGACCACTTTGTTGTATTCTTACCTAACAAGTCTCCAAAAGTCTATAAATAACTCATTTGAGAAAAGGCTTCATTCAATTAGACATAGTTGGGGTTTTGTATCCTTTATACCAATTATAAGTAATATAAAGGTTGACAATTTTATTGTAAAGATTTGTACATCTTTCTCTTCTTATTGTTGTCCAGTGTATTGTATTGGCTTAATGAATTTCGTGGGTTAACTTTACCTTTATGAAGAACACCTTAAATACGAGGGATTTGGTAAGGTTAAGTTGAATTGCGAGATTTCAACTAGTATACTTAGACTTTGGCTCATTTTGTGTGTGAACTTCGAGTTCTTTACAAAGTCTTTGTAACAGTTGATATTAGAGTTGTGTTTAGTGATTCAATGGCGAGACGTAGTAAACTTAACCAGTGTGTTACATGGGTAGAAGCGCTCATCAGTCCTTTACCTACCGATGAAGAAGAAGTCCCTTCTTATGAATCACATTTTAAAGCTTTAGACAAGCAGATCCAACCATTCCAAAATCAAATCGCTAAATTGATTAAAGGATGAGAGGATGCAACTTTCGAGATGATTATGCTCAAGCATGCAATTGCCACTCAAAATGCAAGATATGTTAAAAACACCATACTAAAGGTTTGTGAACCAAAAGTTTTCGAGGGAATTCGGAATGCTAAAGAACTTGAAAACTTTTTGTGAGATATGGAGCAATATTTTGCAACTGTTAAAATGTTAGACATAGAAAAGGTAAACATATTGGCAAAGTATCTTGATGGATATGCAAAATTATGATGGAGAACTAGAACCTTTATCGAAATCAATGATGGGCGAACTCCTGTTGATACATAGGAGAGGATGGAAAAGGAGTTAAAGGATCAATTCCTACCTAACAACACTGCTTAGGTTACAAAAGAAGCCTTGAAGTAGTTGAAGCACAATGGGCCGGTAAGAGATTACGTTAAGAAATTTAGTTCCTTAATGATTGATATTGAGAATATGTTAGATAATGACAAACTTTTCAACTTCATATCGGGTTTACAACCTTAGGCACAAATGGAGTTGTGAAGGCAAAATGTCAAGGATGTTGTGAGTGTTATTGTGACTACAAATACTTTGGTAGATTTTAGAGTTTCAAAGAAAACCAAGGCCTCTTTCTTTTCTCAAAAATCGAAACACACTTATTAGAAGTGTGAAGGAAAGAAGAAGAAGAAAGACCAAGGAGAAAGAAGGGAGAATGATCAAAAAGGGAAGTCCAAGAAAATTAGGCAACCTAAACAAGGTGAGAAGTCTTTTAAGAAAAGTTGTGGTTATTTCTTATATAATGGCCCTCATTACGCTTATGATTGCCCAAGAAAGGAGAAGTTGAATGCTTTGATAAAGGACGTGGATGGTGAAAGCAATTACTTCGAAACGAGGCTTAATCCTATCTGTTTACTCAATGCAGTCAATATTAAAATGAGTCCCTTTAAACGCCCTATATACATAAAGATATAAGTTAATGGGAAGGAGTTCATAACCATGATGGATACAAATTTCGCTTATTCCTTTGTTGTAGAACAGATGATGCAGAAGTTAGCGTTGAAGCCTAGTAAGACCCCTATAAAGATGAAAACTCCCACTGCAAAAGCACAAGTAAGGGTAGGAGCTACATACAATGTTCCTTTAAATATGGAAAGTTGGTGTGAGAAGTTTAACATGATGGCGATACCCCTTGAAGATTTTGACTTGGGTTTGGGCATTGATGTTCTCAAAGTGGAAAGGCAGTGTTATATCCACATCTTGGAGGTATTATGTTTATGAATGATCAAAATTCATGTTACATAAATTATTGTAGATCTAGCAATGGAACAATGGACGAGACAACAATTATAGCTCATATTTTTGCCATAAGTATTGAAAAAGGGCCTTAAGAAAGGCATGGAGACTTACCTTACAGCCATGTGGGAAATTACAAAAGACCATATGATAGAAGTCCCATATGAAGTTGAAAAAGTGTTGAGGGAATTTAAGGATGTGATGCCTAAAGAGTTATCAAAAATTTTCCCTCCTAATCACAAAGTTAATCATAAGATTGAGTTAGTGTTAGGTAAAATACCTCCCACCCGTGCCCCTTATCGAATGTCATAATTAGAGTTGGTAGAACTAAGGAAGCAACTTGGTGACTTGCTAGAAGCAGAATAAATCCAACCATCTAAGGATGACTATAGAGTTCCAGTTTTCTTTCAATCGAAGCAAGATAGAGCCTTGCGTATGATTATTGAGGGTTGCGATTTTTACGAAGCTAACTATCAACTTTGAACAAGGTAACTATCAAAACCAAATATCTTATTCCTTTAATTTAAGACTTGATGGACATATTATTAAGGGCTGCAATTTTTATAAAGCTAGACTTGCATAGTGGGTATTAGCAAGTGCAAATTGTCAATAGTGATGAGTAAAAGACAACATGTGTAACTTGATATAACTCTTTTGAATTTTTGGTCATGCCATTTGGTTTGAATAATTTCCTTGTTACTTTTTGCAATTTGATGAATGACGTGCTGTATGAATTTTTGGACAATTTTGTGGTGGTCTATTTAGACAATATTGTGATCTACAACATAACATGGAAGAGCATATACAACACTTAAGGAAGGTGTTTGAATGATTGCGGCAACATAAACTTTTCATAAAGATGGAGAAGTGTGAATTTGCACAATTAAAAATAAAGTTTTTGGTACATTTGGTGAGCAAAGGCCAAATGCAAATGGATCTAAAAAAAGGTATAAACAATTATTGATTAGCAAGCTCCTAAAAAATGAAAGAACTTAAGAGCTTTCCTATCTTGGCGAACAACTATTGCCAATTTATAGTGGGATATTCAAAGAAAGCAACACCTTTGATGGACTTATTAAAGAAGAAACAAGAGTGGTGTTAGTCAGAAACATGCTAAGAAACCTTTGAAAAGTTGAAGGCTACCATTTCAACAGAACCTATGTTGAAGTTACCTAAATTTGATCTCCCTTTTAAGGGGCACACAAATGCTTCGGACAAAGCTATTGGCGAAGTCTTGGTGCAAGGACATCCAGTTGCATTTGAAAGTTGTAATCTTAATGGTGTCGAGCAATGATACACGACACATGACAAGGCAATGATGGCAATAGTACATTGCCTTAAAGCTTGGTAGATTTATTTATTGGGTACTAGGTTTGTTGTTCATATGGATAATGTAGCTAACACCTTTTTTAGGACTCAAAAGAAATTATTTGCAAGATAAGCGTGGTGGTAATAATTTTTTTTCCAAATATGACTTTGTATAAGAGCATAAACCGAGGAGACCCAATGATGTGGCGGATGCATTAAGTCAAAAAGAAGTCTTTGCAGCCATATATGTTATCACTAGAGTTGAATCAGATTTATTGGAGCAAATTAAACTAACAACTCCATTTGACAACAAATACAGCTAAATTGTGAAGCAAATAAAGGATAGTGTTGTGTGAAGATTTTGGCTTGATGAAGAAGGGTTGTTAATGAGAAAGAACAAATAATTGTATATGCCAAGTTTTGGTGCCTTACAGAAATAATTAATGAAGGAGATGTATGATTCATAGTGGGTTGGTCACCCAGAATCCAACAGATGTTCGTGCACCTTTCCCGAGCTTGCTATTGGCCAAATATGGAGAACGACATTTAGGTATGTGTCAAAACTTGCCTTGCTTGTCAATTGGATAAACCTAAAAGAAAAAAAGAGACAATTTTGTTGCAACTCTTGCCTATTTTGAAAAACCATAAATGTCGATTTTGATGAACCTTATTGGCAAGTTCCTAAAGGTGGACGATATGGATTAAATCATGGTAGTGGTTGATATGTTCTTCAAATATGTGGTGTTTGTGCCAATTCCAACTATGTGTCCCTCAGATGTTGCTATGGAGCTTTTCTACAAAAATGTGGTGAAGCACTTTAGTTCTAACAAACATTGTAAGCGTTTGAGACTCCAAATTGAATAGATTTTGGATGTCTCTTTTTAACATGATGGGATGTAAATTGAAATTATCAACAACAAATTACCCACAAACAGATGACCAAATAAAAAGCGTCAATGAATTATTAGAGGAATACTTAAGAAATTATGTAAGCGCAAGCTAATGAAATTGGCTAAGTTTACTTGATACTGCATAGTTTTGTTATAACTTGCACAGATCCTCGGCGATAGAGAAAAGTCCTTTCGAAATCATTCGAAGATAACAACCTCTTACCGATTTCGAGATAGCCTAATAAATGTCGGGAGGAAAGTGTCCAGATGCTTACCGATTTGCGAAGGAAAAACAAGAATTGTTAAATGAAGCAAGGGATAGTCTTCGTAAAGTTTCTAAATGGATGAAGAAATGTACGGATAAAAACAGATGACCACTTGACTTTGACATTGGGGATAAGACACTTCTCAAACTGACTCCAAAATTTGGAAAAAGATTAGTAGTAAGCAGGTGAATCGAATGTTGGTGTCAAACTATAATGGCTCATTCAAGATTCTTGGAAAGGTGGGAAATTTAACTTATAGACTTAAGTTACCCGAGTATTTAAAAGGACATCTTATTTTTCAAGGAAGTTTCCTTAAACCATATTACGAGAATTCAACAAATGTTAAAAGAAGTCAAGTAAAGAAAGCTTTACTAGTTGTAAGGAAACAATTCGATGATCAATTTGAGAAGACATCATTGAATATTGTGGCAACATAAGAAGAATAGAAGGACGGAGTTCTTGATTTAGTAGAAAAATAAACCAATCTCGGAGGCTACTTGGAAGAAAGACACTATCTTATGACAATTTGAATGCCAGGTAAATGAATACCTTTAATTCATTCTGACGAGGGCATTGGGTTCATTTAATGGGGGTAGTTTGTTAGCCCCTTAACATTGTAGGATCCTTTTTGCTAACCATTGGTAAGCCTTGGCCAACATCTACCATGGTTTGAGCTACGGTTAGCTTTGATGGGCTTGGCTACTTTTGTAAGATGTCTTTGGTAGGACTAATGACTAAATTATGCTCAAATGATGGACCATAGACGATCAGATTAGACCATAAGTGTGCATTGGTTGGACCATGTGCGAATTGGCTCGAAACTTGGCTAATTTTCATCTTTAGATGAAGATCATGACTGATGTAGCAAAGTTAGTAAGATGAATCGTCAAAAAAGTGGAAGGACATGGTAAAGAATGTGGATGAAGTGTCTTGTAAGCATTTTGCACATGTTCCTTTAACTTAAAAGCGGGATAGTTGAAAGTTATGTAAACCATCCACTAAAGTAGTGCTTAAAGTGATTGAAGATGTCAACCACCAACTAAGTTAGTGATTTAGTGACCTTGAGATCACTTTCTTGTATTCTTGTCCAACAAGTCTTCAAAAGCCTATAAATAGCTCATTTGAGCAATGGCTTTATTCAATTAGAGAGAGTTGGAGTTTTGTTTCCTTTGTACCAATTGTGAATAATATAAAGGTTCACAATTTTAATTAAAAGCTTTGTGCATCTTTCTCTTCTTATTACTGTCCGTTATATTGTGTTGGCTTAGTAAATTTTATGGGTTTACTTATCTTTGTGGAAAACACTTAAACACGAGAGATTTGGTAAGGTTGAGTTGAATTGAGAGAGTTCAACTACTATACTTGGACTTTGGATCATTTTGTGTTCAAATTTGGGTTTTTTCGCTAAGTCTTTGTAACAGTAAACATAGTATGGGTGTAGAGTATGGATTTGCGTTGTGAGGAGCTAACTAAAGTAGTGGGACGAAAGCTGTAATTTCGACGTGGATGATGCATTGTGCAATTTAGAGAAGCCGGGAATTGTTTCTCGGGTGAGAATGTGTTGTGTCGACTGTTGGTAGTACTTTTAGACAATTTCATTGAATACATACAATACAGGATACCCTTGGAAGGCTCTACTCCGTTGGGCTAAAACGGGCTAATGAGATCATTTGCACGACGACTGAAGAGCTTATCCTAAAGGCAAAGCAAGGTGTTAGTACTTGATTTTATGGTTTAATCCCACAGTTCTTTGCAGTGCCTCCTGATCAATATGATAATACCGTTTTCTTCTCCCCAGCTAAAGGAGATAGATTCCCTTTTAAGATAAAAGAAATTGGGGCTTTTTTCTCATCGATTAACTTGCTCTTTTCGGCGCATGGTAAAGCAGTCATGTTGAACAATTGCCATATAATTTCCTGAAAGAGAGACAATAAATGTCCATTTTTTTAACCATGGAACTTAAACCTGCTTTAGTTTGTTTTCCAGATGCCACAAACAATGCCCACCAAGTCATGAAAATACAGAATATAGAATTGATTTTGAGCTTATTTGGGTCAGAATACGTGCTGAATGCGAGTAAGGACACATTCCTCTACAATAAATAATCCTGTGATATTATTTGTCAAATACGGTTCCTCCCATGTAAGAGTTCTGTACAAAACCAGTACAAGATGAGTCAAATGTGTCCTAAGGAACTTTACAACCTCAAGAAAAGGATAGGTGTTAGTTTGACTTGCTTTGCCCAAGATCTTAGTATGTAGTAGAAGTCCAATATGCCATCCGTTAGCATTCTACTTCTTATGATTTAATGCTCGTAAAGCTTGTGAATCAATTCTGCAAAGAGATGAAAAGGGGCTGAGAAGAAGAAAACGGAAATTTAAGAATACTGTGAGAAATGTAGCAGTAATGCCTCGAACACCAGAAAACGGAAATTTAAGAATACTGTGAGAAATGCAGCAGTAATGCCTCGAACACCCTATGCAGATGCGAATTGTGAGCTGGGGAAAGGTTATGTTCATCACAATCCAACCTGCTGTAAAAGTTGTACTGGTTTCAGCTCCATAATAATGTTTTGAAGGTGAGACATTTTGAAAGACTCGGCAGCGGGCTAAATACACAGCATGATTGGCAGGAAATGAAGAAGTTAATGCTCTAGCATGCAAAATGAGTTTGTATACAATACCTTAATCTAACACAATTCTAAAAGGAATTTTCCCATTTAATTGATCTCCCCTCAAGCTTTTGGAATATTTTTGTGGTGTAACTGGCGTCACCTTCACACCAACACCCTATGTTAGAAGTATGCAAAACTGTCAAGTTTTCAATTGTTTCAATTTTTCCAGGACTTGCTTCATGGATGGGCGCACAGATAATGATTCTACCGTGCAGGTTGAAGCAAGCTTCAACAGCCCCAGCAATTTCTCTTTAGGCCCTGGTTCCCATAATTCTGAAGAGAAAAGCTCACTAGAACGCCCCTCCTTGATCATCATCTTAGCCCAAGCAACGATATTGAAGCCATTCCCATACTCGGAAAATGATGGATCAAGGGACCTCTTGCCTGACAAGAGCTCTAACAGCACTATTCCAAAGCTATAAACATCTGATTTGTCAGACACCCTACAAGTGGTTGCATATTCAGGTGCAACATACCCAAACGTACCTGCCACATCGGTTGTAAGATGGGTCTGAGAAACTGCTAAAAGTCTGGCCAAACCAAAGTCTGATAGGTAGGCATTGAGCTCTTGATCCAACAAGATGTTGCTGGGCTTGATATCTCGATGAAGTACACGGGGAACACACGAGTAATGGAGGTAAGCAAGCGCCTGTGCAATGTCAAGAGCTATCTTGTATATGACTGACCACTGTACATTTTCCCCCGATTTGTCATGAATGAAGGTTTCAAGGTTTCCACCAGAAAGATAATTGTATACTAGGAACATCTCGGCCTCTCCCACATAATAACCAACCAGTGTAACGAGGTTCTTATGCCGAATTCTGCCTAATGTTCTAATCTCTGCATCAAACTGTTGAGTGCCTTGAATTCTGCCTATGGAGAGCCTCTTCACAGCTACAAGGTAACCTGGTGATAGTTCTGCTTTGTAAGTGGACCCAAAGCCACCAGTACCAATCAGGTACCGAACGCTGAAGTTCCCAGTTGCTCTTACAACATTGTCATAAGTAAGTTCAGCATGGGCATCTGCAAAAGTCACTACTATTTTCTCTTTCAAGTTTGAATCTTTACAGAATCTTCTCTTCCAACAGACCAAGATCAAAACTACCACCGGTAATAAGAAAACTAAGAGAGTGGCTGAAATAATTGCTGCAATAATATATATTTTCTTTCTCTTAGGACTCCACAAATTTGCACCAGTACCCGACAGTGGAAGCTCAGAGGATGAAGCATTTTCTGGGCACAAGTCCATATAAGTATTACCTTTGAGCCTGTCACAATCTGCCAAACTTGGAACATGCGGTACAGGACCAGAGAGATTATTGAAAGAAACGTCCAGTAAAGTAAGGTTGGGAAGGTCTGAGAAATGCCAGGGAATCTCACCCGAAAGCTTATTGTTGTTGAGCAGCAGTATTTCAAGACTTTTAGCATTCACCAAACTTATAGGAATCTTTCCAGTTACATTGTTATGTGAAAGATCCAGAACCATGAGGGAAGCCAACTGACCAAATTGAGATGGTATTTCCCCCGTCAAGTTGTTGCCTCCAAGAAGAAATACTTGCAGAGACTGCAAACTTCCCAACTGACTGGGTAGATAACCAGAGAGTTTGTTCCCTCTCAGGTCAATGTATTCAAGCATCTTTAATTTCCCAAGATCAGGGGTTAGTGACCCACTAATCTGATTATACGCTGCTTCAAACTCTCTCATTTGCCGGCAACTGAAAAGCAACAGCTCCTTAAGCTCACCGGATAGATGGTTGGCGCTCACATTGACAGATATGCTAAGGAGATTATTACAACTAGTAACAAGTCCACCGGGAAGAGACCCATTGAACGCGTTACTGTTCAAATACAATTTGTATGAACATTTAGTCTTGGTTTTCAATAATTCCTCTCCAAATGAAAACAATGGCAAATTACCATTGAACTGATTCCAACTAAAATCGTGAACGATAGGGAAACCTTCATCATTAATGGACCCCAAAAGATTCTCCATTTGGATACCCCAAACAGGAATGTTGGAGTATGCGGTCTGAATGTCCTCCAGATCTAGAAATTTGGGATCTTCATTACAGCTGACCAAGTTAACATCACAATTGCCGTTAGGAAAACTTGGAAGACTACCAGAGATATTGTTTTGACTAACATTAAAGTAGATCATACAAGGAACCTGCAGCCGCTCAGGAAGGTAGCCAACTAGACGGTTGTAACTCAAATCCAAGAAAGTAAGGTTCTTGCAAACTTCCAAACCTTCAGGCACAATACCTGTTAAAGAATTTTGCCCCAAGTGAAGAACTCTCAGTGAGCATGAATTACTCCAGTTGCGAGGCAACTCTCCATGAAGATTTGCTCTTGGTGCCCACAAAATCTGCAGACTTGGAAGTGTCAACAGCTCATAAGGAATGCTTTCATCAAAAGCATTGAACTCTATCACGGGTTTATCCCCAAAACCAACAAAGTTACTGAGATTAGTCAATATAGCAACAGCCAGTTTTCGACAATTGGCTAACTCTTTGGGGATCTTATCATTTAGACTGTTTGTAGAAACATCTAAGACACGAAGCTCTGGAAGTTGACCAATCTCAACCGGTATCTGACCTCCTAGATTGTTTCCATCAAGCAGCAGAGTTCTCAAATTTTTACAATTGCAAATCTGCTTTGGAATGTTATTCTCCAGAAGGTTATTAGACAGTTTCAAGTGTTTCAATCCCAAGCATTCCCTTGAACCATTGATTCCGATATCTCCCGTGAGCTTGTTATTTGACAAATCAATCACTCTCAGATTGCCAGAACCAATCAAGTCACCGGGAATTTCACCACTTAGCGAATTAAACGAAAAGTTGAGGACTTGAAGAGATTGAAGAGTGCTTAACCGAGCGGGAATAATCCCAGAGAAATTGTTTCCTTGAAACTCTAAAACCTCCAAGAACCGAAGATTCCCAATGCTTGCAGGGATCTCACCAGAGAGGGCGTTGTGAGAAAGTATCAAACTTCGAAGCTCTGTCAGGTTTCCAATAGAATCCGGTAGTGTTCCTGCGAGAAGTGAGGCGATGCTGCCAGTAATGTTCAAGGCAATGACTCTGCCGGAAAACTCATCGCAAGTGACGCCATACCAAGTGCAGCAATCGGAAGTAGAGCTCCAGGAAGAGAGCAAATTGAGAGGGTCGCTAAAAATCGAGCTTTTGAAACGGAGAAGAGCCGACGTGTCGGTGGTGGTAGTAAAGGGTTGTGAGAATATTGATGAAACCAAGGAAACAAAAAGAACCCAGAAAACAGCTGCCATATGTCTCGTAGCCCCAGTGTGCCTTTCGCCGGGAAAAAAAAAACTTGGCGGGAGGCCGATGAGGTAAGTTATGAGTTATAGAAACAAGAAAATGACGGCTTTAAAACCATGTAACAACCTTGTAACTGTAACTACCTTGGAAAAGCCCGAAATAGGAAAGCGTATGGGGTTGCTCAGAAAGGCTTGAAACCTCCAAATTTATGGTAAAAACCAAATACGTAAGGAAGAAGAAGAAGAAGATAACAAGAGCACTGAGAAAGATGACATACTAGAAATTGTGGACAGATAAGAGTCGGAAAAAAGAAGAAAAATAAGGAAGAGACAGAGAGAGGAAGACATAGTAAAAAAAGAAAACAAGGGTAAATGATGAAAATGGTACTGAGCAGAAGAGGAGGAAGGAGTTGACGGGTAGGAGACAAGAGAAGGCCGGCGATTGCCACACCCTCTTTGTTTGTTTGTTTACATTTACAATTACAATTACAGTAACCGTTGTTGGTTTCACATGCATTTGCATTCCAAACGTTACAAATTTTCTTCTTTATCACAAAAATACCCAAAAGAAAAGGAGAAGAGATTGAATATGAATTTTCTTTTCTACTTTTTGTCTCTTTGCCCAATATTACGATTTATTTTGAATAATATGATGCTACAGCCTTGAAAAGGAAACGGTAACTTCATTCTTTATATAAATTTTTTATATTTTATTTCAACCACTTTATAATTTTTTTAAAAAAATTAAAATGATGCTATTTTTTAAATAATAGCTAAATTAGGAGTCGAACCGAGACTAACCACTTTTAACCCATAGCTCATATTGTAGTTTTTTTAAGTAACAATCGGATTACGAGCTGGACCAGGTTAATTACTTTTGACCCATAAATCGATCAATTCGGATAAAATTAGGTCAGATCAGGTCAAAGTTGACATCCGTAAAATACAGTACAAAATAAATTTCTTTATAAATTTATTCTTTTGATGTAAAATAAAAATAAGAATATTTAATATATTTATAAAAACAAAATTAAATCAATGATCATTCTTACTGTAATAATAAAAAAATTATTTTATTATTTATAATACAGAATATATATTTTGTATTTATATCCATCATGATTGATAACATCAAATATGGCCAGATATTATCATGAATAAAATTGTGACTTGTATTCTTTAGTAGAAGACATAAATAAGACTCTACCAAATTTGATTAATCAAAATTTGAAAATATTTTGATTAAGATAATGATAATAATTAATTAATGGAGGAGACCATTATCAAGATTCCCATTTATTAATGAATTAGGATTGATGAAATCAAATTACTTATATGTGTAATTGGAGTGGGATAAAAAGGGATAGCATGTAGATATAACTTTTAGACCTAACCGATTCGTTCGATTTAACTATAAAAATTTTAAACATATCAACTTTTCAGTTTGATTTTAAATTCTTCGATTTATTTTACTTAAATAATTTTTGTTCTTAAAAACCAACCAATTTCTTAATTAACAGATCGATTTTTCTAAATTAATTTTTTATAAATCCAAATTAATTAATTAATTTTTATTCAATATTTTATTTTAAAATTAATCTTAAATTCTTTTATAAGTACTTATAATTTCTTTCAATTATATTTTAAATTTTTTAATTTTATTCAATCTTTAACTAAATTTATGATAATTTAACATCGGTTATATTTTTTAAACCTTAAAACTTAAACATCTCATTTTCCTTAAGATAAGAATTTTAAAATATTGGTAATGTTACTAAAGTGATCCCATAGAGTATAGATAGACCCAACTATTTTAATAATTGCATAAGACAAACAATTAGTTAGAAATTTGGGGTTTTTTTGTAGTTACCCAAGAAGAAGTGTTGGGTTGACGACCGATGAGCCTTTGTATCTAACCCCAAGAAAATTTGCCATAGGTCCTTTTCTTCAAAACATCTAAAGAATAATAATATCAAACAAACCTCAAAGCTCTTCTTTACTGCCACTTTCCATCAAATCGGTCAAAGTCTGCCATGTGTTCATTTCTGACAGATCAGCACCGTTAATAGACAAAGTAAAATCCGTTACTGAACGAATCAGATCAACAATTCGTGAACTATTCAGAATCTAATTTAAATCATAATTTGTTCAACAAATGAACTAAGTTTTTAGAAATAAGAGAAAAAACTATTTTGTTGAACGTGAAATAAAGACTTTCCCGTAAGCTATAACTTTTGGGACCCATATTACAACCCAACACGTCGTTAGTTTAATTCCCAGAAAAACGCTTTATCGTTTTCTTGGATGGATTGATTTGAATGTTTCATGTACTTGGTTTGCTTTACATGTAAATGCAGAAAAACTAAAAAGTCGTTGATGAGTATCCAATGATTTGGCAGAAGATATTCAGTCGCGAGTAGTCTTTATTTAATTAGTGCTTCAGTTAGGACTTGAGCCTGCTAATTTCGTTATGGATTAATTGAAAGGGAATGGTGGGGGGATTGAGCCCTACCAACATTATTTGATATGTCTTGTCTACATAGATAAAATAAATAATATGCATGGCAGTAGACAGAATCTAGGTATGACAACATAGAGCAACAAACCCAGCTGAATGTTGGTTTGGTGTTTTTGACCACCTCGGTTACATTATAGAATCATAATAAGCTTCATATTTCGAGCCACGACTATGAAAATTGAATTGTAGAGTTACTTGAAATCAATGTAATTATACTATTCTCCTTTTCTTTTTCGAATCACTATCTGCTGCAACATACAACAGTTCAATAACGGGTTTCAACGATAATGGCTGAGAATCATCCATAAAGAGAAAGATGTATCAAAATCGAGCATAAAACAAGAAATTGATGGCATAAAAAGCAATTGAGCAAGTTTCAAACGACACCTATATTTGTAATTTCCACCTTTTAAAAAAACGTGTATAATTTGTTAGCATAATTTAGCATAGACATAATTGCAATAGGACTTCAAAATTCTATGTTTTACTTCAAAATATAAAATATAAAGTATGTGCCTTGATCTATGATTTTTGTTTAATTGTAATGAAGAAAAACTCTTTTAAATGACCAAATATAGAGAGACTTGATTTCTCTTCTCTTTCCGTAAATAATCATACTTTTTAATGGTGAAATAAAACAAGCGTGTGGGCGAGACAGAGGACCAGTTTCAAATAAAATAAAGACATATGAACCGTTTCCATCAAACGGTAAGTTTAAAACAAAACCTTATCTTAATCAACATTTTCTTACTTAATCAAATTGACCAATCAGAATTTAATATTTAATATTATTAAAACCATAATTAGTTAATGAGCCACATATTAAATATATAAGTTTTACATTCTCTCACTTGGCTCATTATTGAAAAATATTATATCATGGTTTAATAATAAATAAACATAAGCACATAAATTTTGCTAAATTCTTTAATGTTGATTAGATCATAAATCATAATCAAACAAAGATACTAATAAGAGTCGTAGTGGTTTCATATCTTAACAAATGATATAATTCCTTCCACGTAGTACAATATTAGGGCCTTATTCAATATGATCCATAAATAAGAAACACAATAATGATCTAATAATCATGTCTTACTCAACGACGAATCATATCAACATAATTTATTTATAAATGTATAATATAAAATATGATTGACGGACATATGAACATAAATGAGTTCACAGTGTTAAAATACAATGTATCTCATAATTCCCATTCTTTCAACATGTTCTTTAAAGACTTTCAGTGCCAATCCTTTCGTCAAAGGATC
>JANSVA010000007.1:21651139-21673459 GCA_025504915.1 Erythroxylum reticulatum | reverse complement strand
ACAATGTATCTCATAATTCCCATTCTTTCAACATGTTCTTTAAAGACTTTCAGTGCCAATCCTTTCGTCAAAGGATCTACAATCATATTAATTAGTGCTAATAAGTTAAATTGACACTGTTTGTTTATGAACTTCTTTAACAAAAAGTATTTTAATTCCATATGTTTAGCACCTTTAGAATATTTATCGTTTTTTGAAAAGAAAATTGTTGCAAAATTATCACGATAAATTTTCAACATCTTGGCAATACTATCAACAACTTCAAGTGTCGAAATAAAGTTCTGCAAGCATAATCCTTGAATTGTTTCTTTAAAACATGCTATAAATTCAACTTCCAAACGTAGCAATGATAAACTGTTTCGTACTTTTCTAAGAAATAGCCCCTCTAGCTAATAAGAAAAGGTAGCCAAAAGTGGACTTTCTAATATCAATGCAACTGGCAAAATTTGAATTTGAATATCTAATCATTTCCAGATGACTAAATCTCCTATAAGTAAGCATATGATCTTAAGTACCTTGTAGATATCTCAAAACTTTCTTTGCAACTTTCAAATGATCCAATTCAGGTTTACTTTGATACCTACCTATTATATTGACAGTAAAGCTAATGTCTGGCCTGGTGCAAGTTTGAGCTTACATTAGACTTCTAATAATTGATGCATAAGGAATATTTGCCATTTACTTATGTTCCAATTCATTCTTTGGACATTGACGACTAAGACAAAACTTGTCTTCCTTTTGAATTAAAACTACATTTGTAGAAATTTTTCTTGCCAAATCTCTTTAAGACCTTATTAATATAAGCTTTCTGAAATAAGCCTAATAGTCCTTGTAACCTATTATAGAATATTTCAATTCCTATCACGTAATCTCCAAATCTCTCATTTCAAAATTCTAAGAGACAAATTTCTTAGTGTTGTGTATTAAACCAAGATCATTAGTAGCTAACAAGATATCATCAATATAAAGTACCAAAAATATGAACTTACTTCCATTAATTTTTAGATATATTCATCGATCAACGATGTTTTCTTTAAATCCAAAAGGAGGTAATAATATCATTAAACTTAAGATACCATTATTGGGAGGCTTGCTTAAGTCCATATATTGATTTCTTAAGTTTATACACCATGTCTTCCTTTCCTTGAATTGAAAAGCCTTTACGTTGATCCATATGCACGTCTTCCTCAAAATTACCATTAAGAATGGTTATCTTCACATCCATTTGATGTAACTCTAAATCATAATCAGCCACCGGTGCCATAATAATTCTAAAGGAGTATTTCTTTGAAACAGATAAAAAAGTCTCCTTATATTCAATGTCATCTTTCTAAGTATAACCTTTGGCAACAAGTCTAACTTTATGTCTTTCAATATTGCCATAAGAGCCACTTTTGGTGTTTAAAATCCACTTACATCTAACTTTCTTACAACCTTAAGGCAATTTGACTGAATCCCAAACTTTATTATACTCCATAGAACTCAGCTCTTCTTTCATAGCATCAATCCATTTAGTAGAATTAACATTTTTGTTGAGCAAGTTTTACAATTTATAAAACCCTTAATAATCTACAAGTTCATGGGTCGTACTTTGTATTATTGAAGGGTCGATCCCACGAGAAGGGTACTAGCCTAATCCTAGGTCGTCTAAGGCTCAGAGAAAAGAATAAAAAATAAAAACTGCAAAAGTAAACATGGAAAGTAAATATGAGAAATTGATTTAAGAATTGTAAAGAGAAAATTTCAACAAAACATAATTAAACTAAGCAGTCATACAGGTCACAATAGAAATCTATCAAAAGAGTTAATCAAGTTATAAGAGAGGAAATTTTACCTATCATTAGTGTTAATCTAGCCTTTTATGTTTTTACAGGGTGTCGATTCTAGACGATCGTAGCATTAATTACTTTCTCTCAATCTATAACTATTAATAGTAAACCTTAATCTACTTATAGAACTTGCAACCTCTCAACTCAGAAATTACCCATAATTCTAATTAGTTCTAAAGCTCTCTAATAAACAATCAAGTCTCACACGAGATCTCTTTTCATTAAATTACTAACTAGAATGATTAAATGGTCAATTAGATCACCTAACTCTCATTAATCTAATATAATCATTTTTATCCAGCTCACCCTCTCGGTTTGTTACCAAAGCATGTAAATACATTAATCAATCACAATATTAAAACGAATAAACACAAAAATAACTAAACCAACATTAACTAAAAGTAAAATCCCAAAAGAGAGTTTAGAACATTATCAATAACCAACTCTATTTCCATACAATCCATCCCCACTCTATACATTTAAATGAAAAAGGAAATGAAGAGAAAATGGAACTTAGGTTGCACAAATCGGGAAGGCAGCAGTGCCGGGATACCACCTGATTTGGGGAGCAACGACATTAGGATCCACTTCTTTTTCCTCCTTCCTCATCTTCTTCTCTCTCTCTCTCTTTTTCCTCTCTCTTTAGGGTTTCCAATAGTGGCTCAATGTAAAGCTCCCTTTTTTCTTCACTTGTTTTTGTTTAAATAGTCTTTTATATTTTGGGTAACCCTAGGATTTTTTTGGGGTTCAAAATGTTCAAAAAGTTCCTCAAAAAATGAAGTTCGTAAACGTCTGTGGGCCTGCCTAATGCAAGACACGACCGTGGCTCACATCTGAGCCATTTGTCATGATCGTGGCATGTAGGTCAAGATTGTGGGCCATTTTTAAAGCTTCTATCATGATCATGGAACTTGTGTTATGGCCCAGGTTCCCTCCAAAACTCCTACGTTCTTCGATATTGGCCCTGAAAAATTAGTAAATATGTCAATATACCTCAAAAACATAATATTTAAGATTAAAAACTTGTACTAACCCATAAAACAGTTTAAGCACAAATAATTAACAAATTAACACAATTGTAACCTTAACACATACTAAATGATTGAATTAACAACTAAAGACATATCAAACTATGACCTAAAACACGATGTATTTTAAACTTATCACATTCTCACACTTAAAAATTTGCTTGTCATCAAGCAAACAAAACAACAAACAACATAAAATTACAAAGCACATAATGCAATAATGAGACAATGGCTTCAACTTCATGAAACAAAGTTAACTCTAAACACAATCATTCAAGTTACTCCAAATTATTAACATGCAAAATCACGTATAGGAGCTTTGGACTAAATACACATATTAATTAAAACTTATATGTCAAGTTGGTTCACCCATTTATATTGTACACACAAATTAATAATTATTTGGTCAATCAACTATGTAAGTGCTTCTAAGTACGTTTTCATAAAAAGTTAAAGCTACTTACAAGTTTGGTAGATTTTATTAAAAACATCCTTTTTTTGTTACTTCTTGTGGATATGGACCTAGTCTTTTTACAATGAGGAAAACATTGGTGATGAATGTCAATTCGATTACTCGACTAAGTTATATTTTTAGTGAGTTGCTTGATTGGAACATCATTATAGTCTTTTGACGTGAAGACGAACATTTGTGATGCGTGTCAATCCATTTACTCGACTACATCACGTTCTCAACTGACTACTAGCTCTATTCATAACCCAAAGGCCAACAGAATAGTTATTTATTTAAAATTTACAAACACTTTTTCTTTTTCTTTTTTTAATTAATGCCTACCTTGTTGCTTTAGCTACTTGTTTTCATAAAAAAAATACTAGCAAAGTTGCTTAGTTGAAAGACCTAAAATTATGAATGAATGTGACAACTTATAGGGTGATAAATTAACACTAAGCCCTAATAAACTTACATATTTTAGCCAAAGAACCCAGATTACTAATTTTACGAGCTAATGACTCTTCACAACTTAATAGATTATGTTTAAAATTAAATTGATTTCATTTCATCTAAGCCATTGAATATTCACTCAATTTACAATATGCAACCTAAATACACTAACATAACAATATGCAAAATTCACACTCAAAGCAAAATATACAATTCTCCCTACATTTGAACAGCACATTGTCTATATAAGAAGGGCACACAAACACACCAGGAGAAATAAAACACAAAATAAGATAAATATGAGAAGAAAATACTAACAAAAATGAAAAGAGAGGGGTTAGAACACGAACTCATTAGGGTGATTGAGGTGGGGATGGTGTTGGAGATGGAGACCCAATGCACTTGACACCAAGCTGGGTTCCCTTTATTATAATTGATTCAAACAAAATAAGAGAGTTAACAATCTAACCATTCCCCATCATTACAAGCTTATTTTAGAATTTAAAATAAGCCTAACTACACAACAATTTAAATATAACTACTAAACATGCTAATTTACGGTCATTAGCTTGACCTTGCATTTTTGGAAGCTCAGCTAGGATCAATTATGCGTGACTTGCTTCCACCTTTCTCGTTTAACATCAATTTTGTAACCTATGAGTAAGCTACACATTGCAAAATGATCGTAAGGACAATATTGATAAAGTTGAGAAAAGTAAGTAATTTCAGTAATGTTCTTTTCACTAACAAACTATCGATAAAATAAGGAATAAGGAAACTCCCTGAATCTTCTATTAAGTCGAGTAGTTTGTTTGGTAAAAAGATGAGATACTCTTGTTCTTCCTTAGTCACTCCCTTTTCTTCTTCCTCTTTTGCTTCATGAACAGAGACTTTCATACCTTCTTCAAACTCTATGTCTATTGTCATACGTTCTTCTTCCTTATGCTCCTTTGAAGATCCAACATCATCAACTCTTATGAATGGTATTCTTGGTGGGTAAGGCAGAGGAGGAACATAGGGAGGGTCCTCATTCTTTTCTTCATCCTTATTCTGTTTCTCTTGGTCTTCCACAAAGTGGGTTTCTGTTGATCTATCTATTGGTTCTCCTAACTCTTTCCTACTCTTAAATGTGTTAGCCTTAAACTGCTCTCTTGGATATACTTCCGAGTTGCTCAAAAGAATTCCCACACTTTTTGTAGAAAACATATTGACAAGTTGTTCCATTTGAACCTCCAAACTGAGAATAAAAGAGACATGAGTCCTTGTTACTTGGTCAATTTTCTCTTCTAACCTCTTATAGGCCTCATCCATACTTGTAAGCTTGTCTATGATCTTATCCAAATATCATAGTCATTGTATTTGTTCTGTTGATATCCATATGAACTTTGATTTCTAAACTGAATCTTAGTATTTTTAGACTAATGAAAATTTGGGTGGTTATGTCACCTTGACTGGTATGTGCTGGAATAAGAATTGCTATCTTCCTGAACAACTTATGCTCCATTAAAGTTGAATTCCTCCACGTTGTTTTTTTCCCTAAGAAGCAATCAACTGCGATATAGCTCTCTTATCCACATGATTCATATTCGTGCTGCATTGCTGTGACTAGAGAGGAAGAGGTGACTTTTAGGCTATTCAATTGCTTGGTTAGGTTATTGATCTCAGCCTGCAATGTTGTCATTGAATTTGCAACAATCATTCCTCTTGGGTCCCAAAAGGTTGATTGTTGTCTACTACGTTCTAATGTCGAAAGACAACTAGTGTATGTCATGCCTTTTAATAGATCGTGTGCTACTTCAACTATTTTCCTTATAAATGATCCTCTAGTAGTTGTGTCTACGGTGCTCGTTGTGGGTAGATTAACTCTAGTATGGAAGGTTTGCAATAGGAATTTGTTGGGTAGGTTATGATGAGGACAACTCCTTTGTAACTCCTTATACCTCTCCTACGTTTTATGTAAAGATTCCCCATCATTTTGCTAGAAATTGATAATTTCCTTTATTAGTCTTGTTGTCTTGTTTAGATGGAAATACTTATCTAGAAAAACTCGCACAAATTGCTCCCAAATTGTGATGTTGGATGGGTGGAGATAATTTAACTAGGCCTTGGCTCGATCCCTAAGTGTTAAGGAAAAGAACCTCATCCTAACAGCATCCTCCAATATCCTAATATATCAGGTGTCGCAAATTTCTAAGAAATTAGCTAAATGAGTATTAGGATCCTCATTGGCTAACTCGTAAGATTGCATGTTGGTTCACAACATATTTAGCAATGAAGGTTTGATCTCGAACGTATTCGCTTACACTAGTGGTTGCGTAATCCCTTAACGATGGGCATTGAGCTGTGGCTTCATGACATCTACAAGGGTCCATCGCTCTCTATGATGTATTCCTCCACCATCGATCTTTCCATCTCTTTTTAGTTCAACTCTTGAGATTCCCCATTGTTATCTGATGATATCCAAATTGATGTGTCGTCTACTTTATGCCCAACTTCTTTCCTTTTTTTCACAAAAGATGGTGAAAAAGCCTTAGACTACAAGAATTACACTAATCTACGCCACCCTAGCAATGATGCTAAAAACTTATTGAGCAAGTTTTATAATTTATAAAACCCTCAATAATCTGCAAACGCATAGGTCATACTTTGTAGTATAGAAGGGTCGATGCCACAAGGAGGGTACTAGTCTAATCCTAAGGGGGGTAAGGCTCATCGAAAATAATAAAAAGAAATAAAAACTGCACAAGTAAACACAAAAAGTAAATACAAGAAACTGATTTAAGAATTGTAAAGTGGAAATTTCAACAAAATAGAACTAAACTGAGCAGTCACATAGGTCATAATAGAAATCCATTAAGAGAGTTAATTAAGTTATGAGAGAGGGGATTTTACCTATCATTAATGCTAGTCTAGCCATTTATGTGTTTACGGGGTGTCAATTCTAGACGGTCGTAAGGTTGATTAATCTCTCTCGAGTTATAACCATTAAACCTAATCGAATTATGGAACTTGCAACCTCTCAATTCATAAATTAACCACAATTTTAATTAGTTCTAAACCTCACTAATAAACAATCGGGTCTCGCACAGGATTTCTCTCTATGAAATTACCGACTAGATTGATTAAATGGTCAATTAGATCGCCTAACTCTCATTAATCTAATCTAATCATTTTTATCTAGCTCACCCTCTCATTTTTTACCGAAACATGCAAATACATTAATCAATCACAACACCTAAACCAATAAACACAAAAATAACTAAAACAACATTAACTCAAAGTAAAATCCCGAAGGAGAGTTTAGAACAGTATCAATAACCCAAACTCTATTTCCATACAATCCATCCCAATTTTCTACAATTAAATGAAAAAGGAAATGAAGAGAAAATGGAACTTAGGTTGGACAAATTGGGAAGGCAGCGGCGTTGGGATACCCCCTGATTCGAGGAGCAGCAATGTTAGGATCCACTTCTTTTTCCTCCTTCCTCCTCTTCTTCTTCTCTCTCTCTCTCTTCTTTTTCTCTCTCTTTAGGGTTTCTAAGAGTAGCTGAATGTAAAGCTCCTTTTTTTTCACTTGTTGTTCTTCAAATAGTCTTTTATATTTTGGGTAACCTTAGGATTTTTCTGAGGTCCAAAAGGTCAAAAATGTCTCTTGAAACATGAAGTTCCTATGCGTCTGTGAGTTTGCCTCACATAAGCCACAATCGTGGCTCACATCTGAGCCTTCTGTCATGATCGTGGCATGCAGTCCATGATCGTGGGCCATTCTTGGAGCTTCTATCACGATCGTGGAATGCCCGCCACGATCGTGGGTCTGTGTTATGGCCCGAGTTCCCTCTGAAAATCTTACGTTCTTTTATATTGACCCTAAAACACTAGCAAATACATCAAGGTACCTTAAAATTATAATATTTAAGCTCAAAAACTTGTACTAACCTATAAAACACAAATAATTAACAAATTAACACAATTATAACCTAAACACATATTAAATGATTGAATTAACGACTAAACACATATCAAACTATGCCCTAAAACACGATACAATTTACACTTATCAACTTTCAAAGGCTTGTGAAAATGAAACTAGATCATCTTTATTTCCTAAGTCAAATTCTAACTTTTGTAGATATACCACATACTCATTAGAAATTGGTTTTCTAAGTCTTTGAGACCTTCTTAATGCTATTTCTTCTTGTTTTTTTTAATAATTGGAACATTAATTGTAGGTTTAATAGGTTCATTAACTATAGGTTCTTTAAGAAGTGTTTGATCACTTATTTGTTGCTCCTATAAATTGTCAAACCATTCTACACCTATAGAAGTAACATTTATTAAAGAAGTCAGTAGGTGAACTTGAACTTTTATTTCTTCAATAACTACTTTACATAGGCTTTCAACACTCCCATTGGTTTCACCATTCTCAATGAACCTAGCATTTCTTGTTTCAATAATTCTTGTTGTATGATTAGGACAATAAAATCTATACCCTTTAGACTTTTTTAAATAACCAATAAAAATTCTACTAATTATTCTTACATCCAATTTCTTTTCATGTGGATTATAAATTTTTACTTCCGCTGGGCAACCTCAAACATTTAGGTGCCTTAAACTAGGGTTCCTTTAAGTCCACAGTTCAAAAGGAGTCTCTGGAACTACCTTACTAGGAACCCTATTTAACAAATAAACAATGGACCTCAATTTATGCATCTATAATGATAAGGGTAAAGATGAATTATGGTAAAGACGAATTACTTAACATACTCCTAACCATATCCATTAATGTACGATTATGCCTTTCTACCTCATCATTTTGTTGTGGTGTACCTGGCATTGTGTATTGAGTACATATACCACGCTTTTCAAGAAGTTTGGCAAAAGGACCTGGGTATTGTCCTGACTCATTATATTTACTATAAAATTCACCACCTTAGTTAGATCTGACAAATTTCATCTTTCTATCTGATTGCCTTTCTACCTCATGAACAAACACCTCTAATGCATTTGTTGCTCAAGTATTCTCATGCAATAAGTAGACATATCCATAACGTTAAAAGTCATCACTAAATGTGATGAAATACTTTTCTCACTAAAAGATGGAACATTAAAAGGCCTATATGTGTTAGTGTGTATAATTTCAAGAAGCTATGTGGTTCTGTATAATTTCAAGAAGCTATATGCTTCTTGTGCCTCCTTTCTTTGTGTGTTTGGTTTGCTTTCTCTTAATGCAATCCCACACACACCAAAATTAGTAAAGTCCAAATCTGGTAAGTTTTCATTCTTTAATAGTCTTTGCAGTCTTTCTTTGAAAATATGACCTAAACGTTTATGCCACAAGAAAACTGAACTTTCATTAATTAAACCACATTTAGTACCAACAATATGATGCAAGATTAGTAGGATTTTAGTAAAAAGGTTATCAAGATTTAACTTGTATAGGCCATCATAAAGAATACTAGAACCAATAAGGCAATTGTTTTTAAATAAACTGAAACATCCATTCTCAAATTTGAAAGTATATCTAACATAATCAAGTTGAGATAAGGAAACTAAATTATGGGAAACATAAGGTACGTAAAGTGTCTGAAATAAATCTAAATGATGTCCATTATCTAAAGAAAACGATAAGTTCCTATGGGCTTAACTGGAGCTTTAACATGGTTCCCCATCAAAACAAACTTTTCATTTAAGTTTGTGGTTTAGGTTGTAAGGAATCCCTACAAGGTATTTAAAACATGAGTGGTATAACTAGAATCAATTATAAGGAACTTCAACCAAATTAGATTCAAAACATACTACAGCACTAAGTTCACCTTTCTTTTCAAACCAGCCTTTATGTTTTAGGCAATCTTTTTGATAATGCCTACATTTCTTGCAAAAATGGGATCTATCACTTTTATGTTCCTTCTTATGAATTTGACTAGAAGATTCATTAACTTTAAGTGGTCCCGACTAACCCTTGCCTTTGCCATAGTTCCTTTTGGGCTTCTTTTTAGCTCCTTGATGACTTACCAAATTAATGGTATGGGTTCTTGATTCTTAAGCCCTATCTCCTCTTGAACAAACATGTTGGTCGATTCATTCACATTTCACTTATCCTTTATAGTGTTATAATTCGTTTGGAATGACCCATACTGCTCATAAGGCAAAGAATTAAGAGTGAATTGTACTAGGAAAATTTCATCAACATTCATTCTCAATGTCTTTAGTCTTGGTACTATATTTGTCATTTCAATGACATGTTCATGCATGCTTCGTGAACCATCAAACTTCATAGTGGTCAACTTAGCCATTAATGCCCCCTCAAGTGACTTATTAGCAGTTTGGGAATGCTCTTCTACAAGTTTCATAAATTCTTTAGCAACTTCAGTGTTAAGAAGAGTTTTCTTAATGTTGTTAGTAACAATTATTCGCATAAACATTAAACTCAATCTGTTCGTCCTTTTCCAAGTTTTATAGAAAGATTTATCATCTACAATGCTTGCATCAATAATAGCAGTTGGTGTTTCAACTTGGAATGCCAAATCAAGACCCAGTACACCAAGGTGAAATTAGATTTGTTCACACTGGTCAGAGTAATTTAATTCATTAAAGGATGGAACAAATGAAGTAACCGAATTAATGTTAACAGGAACAAAAACTGCAAAACATAATAGAATATTTACGCATTAATTCTTTGAGTCATAAACTTAGCACTTGATATAAATTCAAAACAATCACTCCACATAAAGCATTTAGTGTATACCTAAGATCTCCTTTGGCGATTCGAAGACATATCATGATTATAATAATGATGTTAATTTTATATGACTTAATTTTAATTAAATATACCTCAAACAAAATGCTAGCTATTTTTGGATATACTAAACACATTCATTCTAAGCATATAAATTAGCACTTCATGTCCACAAGTTATAAAATTAATTAATTAACGTTTAGGTAATCCTAAAATATCTTATAATTAGTGAATTTCCAATACCTATGAATTCATTAAATTATTTTTCTTAATAAGCATGAGTAATTAAATTAAAATATCTCATAAATTAATATCCATTAAATATTAAAATTTGGCCAATTTAATGACTAGCAATCTCTCATAAATATGAATATTAAAATTATGCATATGCATAAATAGATCATACTTCAATAGCTATTCACTTTTCAGAAACAACAAGAACCTTTGATAATACTTAAGAGTTTATCCCAACAATCATGTTGCTGCTCATTATCCTTTTTAATTAAAAACAATCACCTTAATACAAATCTCATGAAAAGATTGCATGAATTACTCTAATATGCACGTTTTCACGCGGCCGTCATTTTCTTTTCATGTTTTTCACAGTAATCTATTTATTACTCAAGGCATACATGGAAATCGAGAAGAACAAAATATACATATATATATATACGTATTTTACAACGCCATCTTCTTTCATTAACCCATCTCATGCTTTATCTATATATAAGCATACATGAAAATCGAGAAAAAAAAAAGCATCCCCCACTTCCATTACTGTCAAACCCAATGTTGCAAATTCTGTATTGAATTTAGTACTGTATTGAGTTTTGGTACAGTATTGTATCAGTATCGGTTAATACAGAATATCATTTTAGATAAATTTTTTAAATTTATAAAGAAATTTATAAATTTTTTTAAAAATTACAAAATATTCTATTGTTATATTATACAATTGTACTGTATATTTTTAACCATGTCTCCAAAAATCATAATAATAAATAATAATCATAATTAATATGAAATAACAATAATTTTCAGATATTTCTCCTATAAATAGTAACCATAATTTTTATGAAAAAGGCAATCATCATCATACAAATATAAATTAAAAAAATATAAAGTATTTAAAATATTACAATTTCAATTTTCATTATATAACAAATAATAATTACATCAAATAAAAGGAATAATAAATATCTTTAAATATCAAATTATTACAATTTACAATAAAAGTTCGTGATAAGGAAACAACTAAGTAGAATTGAAACATGAAACAAAACATATATTATTTAATTTGCTATCAGTTAAATATATTATATATTTAATTAATTAAAATTAATTATTAATAAGTTTATAAATATCTTAATTTGATTTATAATTTAATTTAATAATTATGAATAAATACAATTAAATTTAAAAATATTTTTTAAAGTATATAAATTTGATTTAATAATTAAAAATATATGAAATAAATATGAGTTTATAAATAATAATTCTTAAATTATTTATTTTTAAAAATAAATATTTTTGTTAATACTTTGTTAATAAATATCATATAAAATATTAAAATAAAATAATTTATTTTTAAGTTTAATTTAATGTATAATAATTATTATTAGTAATTAAAATATTTATTTTATTCTAAAATTAAAATAAAAAATTACAACAAAAGTTTAACTAAATAATTAATTATAAAAACTTTGAAAAAAAAGAAGAGAGGAGGAGAGAGTAATTTTAAAATTTTTTAAAAAATTTTGCTAATAAGTGGCAATATTTTTCAAAAATTTTATTATTAACTGATATAGGATGAGTATTATAGACTAGTCGATATCAGATGAAACAAACCAATACTGATCAATATTTATACGTGATACATGAACATCTTTATTTCGTACAGTTCTTCAGTGGGTGCGAAATAAAAAATTCGTAAGAGTTTGATAAAATATACCTATACTAACCAATATTTACATCCAATATATTAATACCCTTATTCTGTACCGTTATGCATGGCCACCGTCAATTCCGAGGTCAAACCTCAGTCTACCTATCCAAGATAATAACATTGATTTGCTTTAAAATCTTTGGATATTAAAAACTAATTGAATGACCCTTGATGATGTGATCATGACGTGTGACGTGGACATTGAAGATGTAAAACATTAAACAAATTGCTTTAGCATACAAAGAGCTTTAAGTGATGACTTTTACCAACGGGGTAAAAATGGCCTTTTATGTTTCATTGCCGAGAAACGGCGACCACAATCATGAATTAACGCACATGAGTATAAATATCATAATTAAGGTGAGTTGTGCGTCTGGATATTTGAAAAACTTTCTTAAATCGCAATTATGTTTGAAACAAAGTTTCATGTTTCGCAAAAGACGAATTACGTTGATCGGCAATCCTATTAGCGGTTAGTTGGTAATAGTAGATAATATTAATTATTTATTAAAAATATTTAGTAAAATTAATTATTTGGTATTAGTTATTAACGTATAAAATTATTTACAAAAGCATAATTTTTAAAAAAATTAATTTTTTGTTAAATATTCGAATAAGAATTTAAAATTTATATTTTTAATTTTACACAAATTAAGTTTATATTTTTGATAAAAACATAATAATAATAATAATAACAACATAAATAAATAAATAATTGAGATCAAAATTATACTTTTTAACTCCAAAGAGATAGGTTCTTAAATAGTTTTATTTGGATTAATGTCTTGATGTTTAAGTGAAGTTCTTGAATAATAAGATTTTTGTGGTTCTCTTGTCTGTTTTTAACTAGCTGAATGTCTTGATGAAAGAAAGAAACGTAAATATCTAAGGAGGATTAATGTCTTGATAAAGAAAAGGAACGTAAATATTTAAAGGCACGGTATGTTATTCCCAATAAGTTCAAGTAAAACGGTACTCTTTTTTAGGTTTTTGAAAATAAGTCAATTTGGTCAATTAGCTAACTCAATCAGTTGATTACCAAACACCAAAAATGACTTGTCAAAAAAGTTAATTAGTTAAATTTATTCAATCAACTATGTTTTTAGCTGATAAGTTAACAACCAAAGGGGTCAAAAACTAAAAACATATATCGCTTCATTTATTAACAAAGAAGAAATTACAATTGATGTGTGAATCATAAACTTGAGCTAACGAAGAAAAATTCAACAAGCAATCATGCAATATCTTTAATGAAAAACATAGAATTTAGAATTAGACTCTGATATCATATATATATATATATATATAAGTATAATTTAGCATAGAATAATTGCAATAATACTTTAATCCAATCTCAAAATTCTATGTTTTACATCAAAATATAAAATGTGAAGTACATACTTTAATCCATGACTTTTGTTTAATCGTAATGGAGAAAAGAACCTTTGAAATGATTGAATATCGACTGCCCAACTGTAGATTTTGTTAAATTATTGGGGCGACTTTGATATCATCCATTTGTCTTATAGCCACCAGGCCCACCAGCCACCGCCAACTGAGCGCTTTGGAATTCGCACTTCAGTTCGACGTGGTGATGTAAAAGAAAGGACAAATAGTCCTAAATTACTCATTCTTGATCTTCCTTTCCCGATAATCTCACATGCTGCGCTCTCTTCATTTCGTTCTAATAGTGTATAAAAAAGACGGTAAGGGTAATATATTAAACATCACGCACCACCATAATCAATATTTTAAAAACACCCTATCATGTGACCTTAGCTTAGAGATTAAATAAGTATCTATCTAAACAAATAAAATAACTAAATATTTTCATCTTTTATTACGTAATTTTTAAAAATTTTCTCAACATAAAGTTTTTTCCTTATTATTTGTTAATGAGGATTCTAATGTTTCTATAATACCAGGTTGAAAGTTTCATAATTTTCAATTTTAATTACATTATTTATCTATTATACATGATTAAAATTTTTAATTTTTAATTAATAAAATTTATGTGTGTTTAACTTAATTCGATTTCAAATAGAGCCTAAATTATAATTCAAACAAAATTTACTACGTTATTTTATACAAAAACTAATTAGAATAAAAGTATTAAAATTATAATTTTAAGTTTGCATCTAATTCTTTGTCTCCCTAATTGTACACACCTTTTTTGTTCAAAGCAAACATTGACATTTTGCCTGCAATAAGAGAGACAAAAGATTTATCTAAACCCCTTCTTCTTTCATCTTTCTTTCTTTTATTTTTATTTAATTTTGCCTTGATTTTATTATGACACATCTTTTCTTAAAATTTCTTTGAAAGATGAGATGTGATAGGAAAAGATTCACAAACGAATTACAATATTTACTAAATTAGTAGTTTGGAAGCAATGAAGTTATTAGACAACTATAAGAACAAATACAAAGATTAAAGAATGAGAGTTTATTCAAAACTAATACAAGTAATGCTCAAACTTAGCTTAGACTTAAGAGAAACTTGGTGTTAAGGTGATCTAATACTTAATTGCATAAGGTGTCAAGGCAAGTTCTAATTCTGAACTAATGTAAGGCTCATAACATTTACCATGTTCCTTATTATTAGAATTTCTCAAATCCAATTGAGTTATTAGAGCAGATAGAATGTTTCTTAAATTGGACATTCTAAAAGTTCTGGCATTCCTCTCTTTTAGTAGAGACTAAGTTGTGCAGCTAAATGCCATTACAAAAACTAACCAATCTTTTTTTCTTTTACCCTTAAATTTTGTAAGCATACTTAATTATTTCATTCCATTGGTTTGCATAACAATGTAAGTTATATAAAAAGAGTACATTCTATAATAAAAATGAGGAGTAATTGCAGTTGAAGTAAATTTAGTTCAAATATTTATCTTCATGTTAACGAAGAAAGCACATTAGGTTACTATTTGGGGCTTGGTTGAGTCTATCCATCATCTATAGTCTTTTTCTTATTTCCATCCAAGGAATGAAGGAGCATTTGGGGGGCGATTATTCTTATTCCAAACTAATTTAGCCCATGGAACTGTCAAGTGAGGATTTGTAAAAATCTCCAAGCAAATGTGGTTGTTAAACTTCTTTAACATGTGGCTTATCTAATGAATTGAGTCTTATATTTCTTAGTTTGGGTTGTAGTTATGGCTAAACCCAATCATTATTGTTAAAGATGATTTCAACTCTTATGTTGCCAAGGATACTTAGTCTTAAGCTATTGAAGTTTGGAAGGTTATGAAGGGGGCCTAAATCATGCCAATTATTATACCAAAACTAGGTGAGCTTGTCATTGTTGACTCTAATTTTAATGTTTGATTGTCTATGATCAATTACATTTGGGGTTTATTTTCCAAATGCTTTGTCCCTTGAGGAAATATGAGTTCATCTATTTGAATTATAGGGATTCTTTTTCCATTAAAAGCTTCTATAAGCACTTGACTAGAAAAACATTATTGATTGGTCTTATTGATTTAATTCCTAATTCTCTTGCCTCCTTTTTTGTGTAAATGTTTGACCATTTACCTTAACACTTATAAATTTATATCCCTTAGCAATCTAGAGAAATTTCTTTACCAATATCTTAATAATTTCATAAGGTCTATCGGTAAATGCAATTGTGAATTCTAGTATATATGCATGTTATTAAGTATAACTTAGATTAGTTAGAGTCACCTAGCAACCTTTTGTCTAGTATGTATATAAGCTGTTGGAATTCTAGTATATATGTTGTTGGGTGTTATGAGCAGTACATACTTGATGGACTCACCTAAATGATCGTGGGGGGCTAGCTACCCTCCCATAAGGGCATTTAAGCTATCACTTTAGAGCAATCATGAGACCAGGGAATTTTGAGATTGTTTATTTCTCTAGCAGCTTTTGTCTCCGAATTTCTTAAACACCAGGTTCAAGACTTAGTTCACCTAATTGTTCCCCTTTCTTTCTCTTAGATTATTATAGCTTGTTTCTCAAGTTTTAGACTAAGCGGGGGATTGTTGGTGTTGATCCAAATCTTGGAACATCTCTCTCTCCTTGTATTAATTTTTATCCCACATTGAAAGAGTAGGGGACTTTTCACCTAGATTACATACTAGAGTGTTTTGTGAGATTTTGAATCAAGTCTCTCGAGGAGGGTAAAGACACCACACTCACGTGCACTCGTCACCTAGTCTGGCTCAACTGTTGTGTGGTGCACATGTGAAATAAACATTCTAGGGGCCACTTAGTTTAATCCTATTTTTATTGCATTTGTAGTGCTAGTTTTAGTTACTAAACATTATAATTTGACCTAGTCTTTCCCACTTCTCTGAAAATCTCTCCAAATTCCCATTTATTCTCACCAAGTAACATTCTCTTTTTTTCCCATAAATTTTCCACCCCTCTGTATAGTGAAAAAAGACGCATAACATCTTTCTCTTGTCTTCTCCATTCTTCAATTGTTTCTAATCCTCAGAGACAATTCCTACTCCACTTTTTAGAGTGCAGCAAAGCTGGTAGAGAAGACGTTAACCTGGGTGTCAGATCTCATTGTCCTTGTGCACAAGGGGAATTTTTGAGTTAGGGTAGTGAATTTCACGATGCCTTACATTCAGATAAGTTATTCCAATTTTATTGTTATTTTGCTAACAATAGTGATGTAATTTCTTATAACCTTTGAAAATTTAAGTAAACTTTTTATTTTCAAATTTCTTGATAAAATTTCTTTAATAAATCTTATCCATTATGTATCTTTAATATAAGTTTTATGATTATTATTTTATAATTATTTAACAAAAAATTTGAAACTCTTAAATAGTCTAATTTTAACATCTTTGTCTGAACATTTAATCTAACTTATGTTCAGTATTACTTATATGTAAATACTATACTATATAATTTTTACAATTAAAATAACAACATAAAATTAACATATTCACAACCCTTTTTTAGTAATAACTAAGAAATGAATTTCTTTGTAATGTTTCATTAACATCCACGAAATGTAATAGAATTTTTAATCTCCTTACTCATTTATATAATGTGTGTGTGTGTGTGTGTGTGTGTGATTTTCAAAATAAAAATTTTAGAAAATTACTTTTTATTTTTAAAAAAGCTCCTCACTTAAACACCAGTAACTCATCATTTACTTTGTTTTCATCTTCTTTTTCTTCTTCTTCAATCCAATTAGCCATTAACTCCACTCTTCATCTTTTTAAATCCTACTTGCCTACTACCACCACCATTATTTTTAATAAAATTAGCAAAGCTTTCTCAAATATTTCCACCTATAATCTTAATAATTTAATCAAAGTTACAATCTTGATTGGTGCATATGACAAACTGGTTAGTGGATTTCTTATCTTGGAGCTTGTGACCTTTATTATTGCCTTTTTCCTTTCTTAGGATTAAAATTTTCTCTAATAATAGTAGAATGTATTGAAGGTTTCTTAGAGCTTTGATATTGTATTTGTGTAATCAACATAAATGTTTTATGGATACTTATAAGGAATTTTTAATGTTAGATAAAAAGTCCTTAGAAACATATGGATAACCATTCCAAGTTAATGTCTAGTCTAAGTTTCCATCAAAGTTTTAGAAAAACAAAGATTAATAAAATTGAAAATAAAATGTTTTAGGTTCTTTAACAAATAACTAGTAACAAAATATGTAATCAAATTTCTAAAAGAAAAAAAAGGCTAAAGCTTAAAACCAATATAAGAATAAGAAGGAAGACTCCATTTGGTTGAAAAATAAAAACACAAGGAATGAACTAAAATATAAGAACTTGGAGATGCAAGAAATCAAAATTTTGTTAAACCTTCGAAAGGTATTGAAGCAGAGAAGTGAATCTTAACTCCATCATTTATATTTTGACTTGCTTTCAAATATTTATTCATTCATCATTCTATGATTTAGATTTTATCTTCCTGTTCATTCCCTATTTATTAAAAATTTCCTTTATTTCTATGCATAAAATGAATATATACAAGATTTTCTCTCAAAATCAACTAAAAACAAGAATTAAATTTAGGGAAGTGATCACAATATCAATATCTTTATTATTGATATTCTTAGGACTACAAATTTCTTTGGCATTTATATCTTCTTAAATTTAAATATGTAAGACTTATTTGTAATTGAACACTTTTTCAAATTAAATCTTGAAATTTAAAAGAGTTATAGTTTATACCTTATACTTTAAAATATTGTCATAATTTATATACATTGTCTAATACATGAATATTAGTCAATTCATAACTAACTCGTTTTATAAAATTGCATAAATAAATAAAAAGGAATTTATTTTAGGCCAGCATAGACTTGTGTTATTTCATATAACATCAAAAGTAACTTCCATGATTATAATGTTGAGTTGAGGATGAATCAAAAGAAAATGAGCCTATAATGCCTTAGAAACAATAAGGGCAAAGAGTGCCTCTAATAATAAGGACTATAAGTATAAAACAATTTCTAGTAGGCTAACTTTAGGAGTATAGAAATGAATCATCACATGTTAAGAAAGAAAGAAGATTATGGATATAGATTTTAATTGTGACTGAATTATATATTTAGGCCTTAATTGAAATATCAAAGTATAAATGAAAGATTATGGCACCTAACATAAAATGAATATCAAAGTTTCGTATTAAAAGTGAGAGGTGAGTGGAATACTTCATAAATTTATATTACATGAAAAACTCTTTGAGTGAGAGTTAAATACTTCATAAATCTAACTAAAAGGACGAGTGAGAGTTAAATATTGAAGAGAACCAATCCCTTTTCTGTAAAGCTCACCGTCATGCAGGTAATTCTAGAATGTTTAGTGAGTGGATGGTGAGCAACCATAATGTTTAAATAAGGTTTGACATATGACATCTTGGTGTGAGCAAGAAGGCCAGCAATGTATTTTTATTAACTGAGCAAAATGCCTTATAGTTGATGTTTAATTCCCATATCTAACAAATAATGGAATTGATTAAGATCTTCAACTAGAAGTGCTACTACATTTGAGTAATAAACTATAGCACATGACTCTCTATTGAACCTATAACAAGAATGTCATTCATATAAACAAGAACAAATAATTTTATGAGTCTCAAGAGTTAAGATGAAAAATGAAGTATCTGCTTTTAAAGATTGAAACCTGAGTTCATGGAGAAATTTTGTGAAGCATATAAGGCTTATCTGAGGCTATAAATGACTTATGTAAATGACACATATAGTTTGACTTTGCAAGATCATGAAAGCCAATTGGTTGCTCCTTAAAGATTACATGATTAAAATAACTATAAAGAAAGGCATTTGAATTATCTAGTTGTCTAATCAACTAGCGATAAGAAATTGTAAGAACAATTATTTTATGGACTGTAGTTGCCTTAATAACAAGGTTGAATGTTTCTGAATAATCAACTGCATGTTAATATTTACATTCCTTTACAACAAGAAACACTTTCAAGTGGTATATTTTCCCATCAATTGTGCCTTGATTTGAAATGCCTACTTATTGGTGATCAAATTTGTGTCTTTAAAACAAGGGACTAATGTCCAAATTTGATTGTTGTATAAAGCTACAATTTCATTAAACATGAATTTTATCCACTCTTAAAACATTTTAGCTTGGCCAAATGTATGAGGTTCAATGTATAGGTAATTTAGGTATATATGAAGCTGGGTAAAATAGGCATGTCATTTAGAAATAATGGTGGAATAAAGCTACATGCTATAGGAATGATCAAGATCAGAGAGACTATTAAAATGGATATGAATAAAAGGTGCAATAGTAGTGGGAACAATTTTAGAATAATGTCTAAGGTCAACAACTAAATCTAGTCAATGGATTTAAGAATTGAAATGATAAGAGGATGGAATCCTAATGACAATAGGATGGAGATGAAGGGGAAGGTTGAGTTGCAATAGTGAAGAGGGTGGTTAATGAAGAAATTAAATTGGACTTAGACTTGTTGACAGAGGATTAGGACTATAATTAAAAGACGGGATAAAGGACACACCTAAAGCTACTTTATGTGACAACAATGAAGAAGGTGAGTTGCTCGTGATCACTAGCCATGGTATAGATGGGTAATGATGGAGAATAAGAGCTTTTGATGTGTCATTTTGAAAATATATATGTTATTGTTTATCATCATCAAAAAAGGTTTGATTTTTAGCTCAAGGTTTATGATTAACGATTTTCACGATAATTATATAATATTTTAAAATTTAAATTGGATTTATTTCCTTGTACAATTAATGGTCTTATTCTCAAAAGGAAATAAAATCATAAGAAATATGTTTTCTCTTGCAAGAACCTTATGAACTTAAACTTATTATAAATGGTTTATCCGAAAGGATCCTACTAATTATAAATTTCATATATTATCTCCGTGATTACTAGAAGATTTTTGCAAAAAAATGACCAAACTCAAATCAATCTAGTTGACTAAGGATTCAAGTAAAGCAATGACTAATTGAAGAAATGCCTATTTAAGGAAGAGCCAATGCAACTACGAAATATAAATGAATGATACAGAAGCTTGCGAAGCTATATTGTCAAAATTCATCGAAAGCATATACATTCTTGAAAGGGATATCTTTGTAAAAATTCTCTTAGGCGTTAGAAAGTGAAATTTTGTTGAGAGAGATTACTAAAACTCATATTGAGCAAAACCCCTTTTTATTTTGAGATCCTGTAGATGCAAGTGAAATATTACTAATGTGGAAGGTTGAAGAACCTTAAAAAATATGAACTTGTTAGCTTGGAGAGACTCGTCAAATCACTACTTGATTTTATAGTGAAACGGTCAAGTTGGATACTTAAGGACTGGACGTAGCTTGGGTTGTAAGCTGAACTAATATAAATCAACTGCATCCTTCTTCTGTAACATCCCATTACCTACAGGGAGGCTAGAATAGTAAATATGAGTGATTAATGAGAGCTTAAAAATGCATTTCTATGCTCATGCATAATTTGTTGTACACGTGAATAGTGAAATTTTGCACATGAAAATAATTGTACATGCATTCATGGATAATTCCAGGTATAATTGGATTAAGTTGTGTTATTTCGAAAATTTCGAAAATTTATTTTTATTAGAAATATTATTGATTAGTGGAATTGTTGTATTTTTTAATTTTGGTGAATTTAGGAATAATTTTCAGAAAGTATAGATTATTATGGAAAATAGAAAAAAGGAATCAAAAGGATATTGGAGATAATTGGATTGTAAAGATGAGAATTAAAGGAATTAGTTCAAAAGGAACTTGGTTAGAGCTTAGACATTAGGAAAGTGACAAGTGTTAAGTTGCTTTTTATAATTTGATAGAGAAGTAAGTTGCTGTGTTCTGATGGTTAAAAGACTACGTGATTTGAAAGATGTACTTCAAACAATTTTCCTAAGTTCCCTTCTTTGTAGTCACCTTCTTCAGCTTTTTTCTCAATAAACAAAGTTTTTCATCAAATAACTCCCGAGAGATTACTTTGCTTTTCATTATCCCACACCACTTCCCCACAACTAATTGTTTCTTCTGCCCTAAGAAAAACTAGAAGTTGGTTAATGTTTACAGTGAATACTTGTTTTTTCATGGAGTATAGGGTTATAGGATAGTTGAAACTCATGGAGTTTTAACAAGTAAGTATTGAGTAAATCCTTTAGAGTTGTGGATTTACGAAATAAATTTGATGAATTACTGACATCTGCATAAACATGGCATTTACGTGTATATATATTTATGAACACAGTGTTAATGGGATGAAAAATATAAATATAGTGTCATTTAGTATTTGATGGATTGTTAGTAATTAGGTGATGTAGAAATTATTTTTGGAGTTAGGTAGAGAAATAAGATGGTGTATGAGGATAGTGTAGAAGATTATTTATGAAAAGGGTGATATGC
>JANSVA010000007.1:21629225-21646735 GCA_025504915.1 Erythroxylum reticulatum | reverse complement strand
TTATGGAAATGGTTAGATCAATGATGAGTTATTCAGATTTGCCAATTTCTTTATGGGGATATGCAATTGAAACAGCAGCATACATTCTGAATTCAGTTCCTTCTAAGTCAGTACCTCTGACTCCTACAGAACTGTGGACTGTGTGTAAGCCTAGTCTAACACATGTTCGGATGTGGGGTTACCCATCCCATGTGCCTAAAAGGCAAACAAATAAGTTGGAATCCAAATCAAAGTTATGTTTCTTTATTGGATATCCTAGAGGAACGAAAGGTGGTTTATTTTATAGTCCTAAGGATAAGAAAGATCATTTTTAGCACCAATGCACATTACCTTGAGGAGGACTATATTGTAAACCATATTTCCAAAAGTCAATTATCCTTGCGTGAGTTGAGAGGAGAAAACATACCAACTAGAACATTTCCAACAAAACATGAACCTGCACCATTCTTGGTCAGAGCTGACATTCCATTGCCTCGTCGTGGTGGGAGAAATGTCGGTAGACCAGAAGATCAATATCTTCCCTAACATTTCACTATAGCCTGAAAGTAGTGGGAGTTATGTTGGCATTGAAACAGTAGCTATTGATCCAAATATACAAGAAAAAGAAGTAGGAGCCCCTGACATTTCATTGCCTGTTGGTAATGAAGGATATGTTGATGTTGTAGACCATGATCAGGATATGGTCCCACCAGTCATCGACTTGCCGGCCTTACAGCCGTAGCAAGATGAAGGTGTGGCTAGACAGCCTATAGTACTTTATCATAGTGGGAGAATGAGATGACTACCGATTCGATATACACTTTTGGGAGAAGCATTTAACAGAATTCTTGACGAAGTGAATACTGAACCAGTAAGTTACGACGATGCACTACAAGATAAAGATGCTGATAAGTGGCTTATAGCTATGAAATCTGAGATAGAGTCTATGTACTCTAATCAAGTCTGGGAACTTATAGAACCACTTGAATGGGTTAAACCCATCAAATGTAAATGGATCTATAAGAAAAAGAGGGGTGTAGACAGTAAAGTACAAACTTAGAAGGTGAGGTTTGTTACGAAAGGGTATACTCAGAAAGAAGGGATCGATTATAAGGAAACTTTTTCGCTAGTAGCCATGCTTAAGTCTATTAAACTCTTCTATCCATTACAGCTCATTTGGATTACGAAATTTGTCAAATGGATGTCAAGACAACTTTCCTAAATGGAAGTCTTGATGAATGCATCTATATGAAGCAACCAGAGGGTTTCATTGCTAATGGCCAAGAACATTTTCTATACAAATTGAATAGGTCCATTTATAGACTTAAATAGGCACCAAGGTCCTGGAATATTTGTTTTGACTAGTCGATCAAAACTTTTGATTTTGATCATTGTTATGATGATCTTGTGTGTATAAGAAGTGGAATGGTAAGAAGGTAGCGTTTTTGGTATTATATGTGGATGATATTCTACTTATAGGAAATTGTGTAGGTATGTTGACTACTGTCAAGGACTGGCTATCTTAGCGTTTTGACATGAAGGACTTGGAAGAAGCTACTCATATTCTTGGGATCAAGCTTATATGAGATCGTAAGAAAAGGATGATTGGCTTGTCACATGCACTTTATATTGATACTATTCTTGCTTATTTCAACATGAAAAATTCTAAGAAGGGTTTTGTTCCTTACAGACATGGAATCACTCTATCTAAGGATCAATGTTCTAAGACATCTGAAGAGACAGAGAGGATGAAGGCAGTTCATTATGCTTCTGCAGTAGGAAGTCTCATGTATGTAATGTTATGTACTAGACCTGATATCTCCTTTGTTATTAGCATGATTAGCAGATTTCAGTCTAACCCTGGGCAAGAACATTGGACTGAAGTTAAACATATAATCAAATACTTAAAAAGAACTAGAGATTATATGTTGGTTTACTAGTTAGAAGAACTTGTACCCATAGGTTATATAGATTTAGACTTTCAGCCTAACAAGGACTCTTAGAAATCTACCTCAGGAAAATTTTTTTTCCTGGGAGGTGGAGCCACAAGTTGGAGGAGTATTAAGCAAACTTTTATTGCAAACTCCACCATGGAAGCCAAATATATGGTGGCCTTTGAGGCAGCCAAAGAAGTAGTATGGCTTAGGAACTTCCTAATGGATCTAGGTGTGGTTCCAGTAGTTCAATTGCCTATTACACTTTATTGTGACAATAGTGGGGCGATTGCAAACTCGAAGGAGCCACAAAGCCATAAAAGGGCAAAACACATGGAGCGGACGTATCACCTTATACGAGACATAGTTAAAAGGGGTGATGTGATGGTGATGAAGATTGCATCAGAAAACAACCTAGTTGATCCTTTTACAAAGAGCTTACTGGCAAAGACCTTTGATAGTCACATGGAAGGAATGGGAGTTAAAATAATAGATGCATGGTTATTAGTCTAAGTGGGAGATTGATAAATATATACTATTAACCATGCAAATGTAATACTATAGTCTTTGGATGTTTTTCATTGAAAAATTATTGAATTGAAGTCAATTAGAGATTTTCTTAATATGAATATGTGTTAGTACATTTTGTATGTATCTAACTGGACCAAGTTGAGAATGATTGTTTTATACTGACTATTAAAACATATTCTTGAGGACATTAGAAATAAGATTTATGTTCTTAATCTTGATTTAGTTAATATAAGCAAATATACATTATCATGTGCTTTAATTCATTAAAGAGTGAGTTTCAATTATCGGGATAATAACACTCAGTGAATTAGGCAAAGGCAATTTGTATTTGTGAAATATTAATTAATGATAAAATCCATGTCTCAGTATAGAGAATGATGATGCACTTTAAGTAAGCTTATAAGGTTTCATTGTGTAAACCTGCAGGTGGATTTTTAATCCGATACATGAAATACGTTGAGCGATAATCTTAATGATTAAATTTGTTATTTAAATAAATTTTCAGTAATTTATTTTATTTGACAAGAATCTGTATTCTTAATATGGGGAACATAATTTATTATGTTGTGGAAAGTTAAAATTAATAAGGAGTTCAATCATAAAATTTTTAGTGGAATAATTTATGATTAATTATAATAAGAATATACTGGTCTTGTATAGATTCTTATTATAATTTTAGCCTTATTAATTTTTCCCTGCGATCCCTGTCGTGCCTTAATTGTTTGGACCACAGATGTGTTATTTGTAATTTAAATAAGCAACATATTATTTTAATTAAACTTTTTTATTTATTAATATTTTATATTAAATAGAAAAATCTGTTGATTTGAATTAAAAACCACATATAAATAAAAAAAACTATATAATCTTATCAGTAACTTCTTATGCAGAAAGGAGAGGTTTTTCGATAAATACAAGCTTTTCTTCCTATCGAAGAGGGGTTAGATGATTATTGGAAAACATCAAGAGCAAACAGAAACTCTCTAGAAAACACATGATCTATTCTTTCTGCCCTCCCAGAAACAAGGGTTTCAGAAACAATTAAGGTTACACGATAGAAGGCTGTAAGGATAAGAAGATTTGCGAAAAGAAGTTTTTTTGAAAAGAAGATCAATTAGCGATTTCATGCTTCAACAAGTTTGTCTTGTTTAGATTCTTATGATTGGTTTGCATGTATGTGTATTTCTGATCTTGGGTTGGTTCCGCTGTGAATACTATTGATTCCATTAAGTTGCGATCATGACGAAGCACGATTGCAACTTCACAACTTGGTCAGTCGTGCACAATCGCGACTTTGAAGGATGAGGGCTAATGCAATATCCTTCGATCTTTTGGCTATATCTCCTTTGTCCAACCTCCAAATGATATGAGACTTAAACCATTAGACTCGTCACACATTGTTCTACCTTTTAACTAGAAATCAATTGAGAGAGATAGAGTGAACAATGTGGGATAGGTCTGACAAAATGTATTTACAACATTTTTGTCCTTATTTGTCACACCTGTGACTTTTCTCTCTCACATCCTCTCACGCTTGTGAGGCACGCACGCCCGTGAATTTTCTCCCTCACCCCCATAAGTTTAATTCCTAAAATAATGTTTATTTATCACATCAAGTTACTGTGCTATCCAACAGTAACTGTGACTTGATTTTGGTCTGATCACCCAAGAGAATTTTCAAACTGAACAGTCCTGTTTCTTTTGACTGTAGATTCTTCTCTAGAAGTCCAAATGAGATGATATGAGAATTTGAATTGTAATTCAAACTCTAAGACTTTCAATTTATGGATGAAAGTTAAATCTGGTGTACTGTTTTAGAATGAGAACAATCCAAAATTATTGGGTAAATAACTTTCAAATTTCTGAACCAAATTGAATGATTTTGGTGTCATTAGAAACCTAAAAAATGGAAGAACAATTCTCTAGAAGAGAGTATTGCCAAATTATTTCATTTTCATTGTCTAAATGATAAAGAAAAAATGGACCCGAAAGTTAGTTTTGCGAAAAATCTGAAAGTGATACAATGAGAAATGAATTGTGATTTAATGGTTTTATTGAGGTATAAGCCTAAGTACAAATGATACTTAAGTGAGTTTTGAGATAGGATTGATTATGTTATTAGGATAATGGAAAAATACCTGGGATTGTCATTGAGCATGCATTGTACTTATTCTGTATACACATTTGTGCATAAATAAATGCTTATATTTATGCAAAGTTATTAATGTCTGTGTACAATGTGTATATTGCGTAATTTGGATGTGCAGGATAAACATCCATATTCATACGTTTTCAAAATTGGAAGCAAATGCTAATTTGGAGCGTACTGTGAGCTGCCCTAGATGGTCTCACTCACTATTTGACATGTTTTAAATTTCTGCTTTGAATTTCTATTGAAATGAAATGTGATTGTTCTGATTCCGGACAGTAAATGTCTGAGGAGTTTGCTAAATGTAAAGATATCAAAGTCCTACTTGTATATGAATTTGATGAAATAAGTGATACATGATTTTATTGTTAAACATTAGCATATGAAAGAAAAATGATTCTCAACTTTAAGGTTGAATGTCGAATTAAGGTCTGATGATAAGTGAAAGTGAATAATTGATTATATGCAATTGATGCATTTCATTACATGAATGCATAAAAGCTAAAGGCAGTTGTGACCAGAGTAGCTACCGAAAAAGGGCTTAAAGCTCAGACTGTGAAAAAGAGCCTAGAGCTCAGAAATTGTATAAGAGCCAAAGGCTCAATATGTAAAATGAGCCTGGTATCCCCAACAAATACGAGACAGTTATTAATGAGCCCGATATCCACAATGGATACAGGATAGTTAGGCATTCGGTCACAACAAAGTAACAAATAGAAAGTGAGTCTCATGTGAACTGCATATGTATGATATGAATGATTATAATGTGATGAATGTAAAATGTTAAACGATGAATCAAGTGCATGTGATTTAATATGACTAACAAATAAATGATGTGAATTGTGTGTTATGAGACCGAGTGAGCCATCGAGCATAGTCACTCATTGAGTTTGTGAAAATCACCCAAAGTTTGCAATATTTTTTCAGGCTTAGAAGAGTTACCCCGTTAGGCTAACAGGAGTATAGAGACTACATTCAAGTAAGAGATAGAGGTCAGGATTAGTTCGCGTCTGCATTTGTACTTTCTTATTTTTGTATCAATTTGTATATTTTGAAATTTCTGTACAATGCAAATTTGAATATTTCCGTATGTAATAGCTTTTGAAATTGGAATTGTTGATAAATTAGATTAATAAAAGTGTAATAATAATAATTGTGTTTTCAAGGTTTTTGTAATAAAACGTATAGGCCCTAATTTGATTATTGATTTTTGTGTATGTGTATGAAATTTTTCTAAAAAAATTTGTACTGCGTTTTTGAGAGTTTGACCATTCTAACATGCCACCCTTACGAGGTACGTAGTCGGGCATCACTCAGGATGTCAGGTACGTGTCTTGTGAGAGTAGGGTGTTACAAATTTGGTATTAGAGCCTAGATTTAGTATCTTACATGGGTGTTTTTCAAAATATGTGTCAAGGTATATGCATTTTGGGCATGTCATAGCAGGCAGTAGCAACTGATCCCCAGTCTGAGTCATATTTACATGAGTCACACGCATAAGCATTTGCTAAAATTTAGGATAATAGAAATAGTAAGAAGAATGATGATCTATCAGAATGTGAGAAAATGAAAGTTGTGGATATCTAGAATTGAGAAATAGTATATGGTTAGATAAGACAGATAAAGATTTAACACAATTGTATTAGTAGATGTAATATGGAATACGACATCAATATTGTACTGTAGTAATATATCCTCGAATGTGAAATATATGTGAATACATTGTCGTGGACTGATTAAGGAAAGAAGTGTTATAAATATGAATGATGAGATTTAAAGTGTACAAGTCAAGTTGAAAGATAATAAAATTTTTATGACCTGGAGAAATTAATATCAGACAAATGTGATAAGAGTTATGATTTGGTATAAGAATATGCCTGTGATATTGAGATCAAAATTTCATGATGATTCTGCACCTATAATTTTGAATTGACTGAGGATATACGTGGGCATAATGGTCACCTAACAAAAATAGGTTTCTGCCACGATCGTGGCATAGATACCCCGATTGTGGGTGGGAATAAAGAGAGAAATATTGTTTAGGATCAATTGAAATCAAAGTATCATTTGTGTAAGATAATTGGTGATCTATCAGAAATAAATCTATGGATATAATGGGATGACCTTGATGATACACACCTAAGCATGTGTGATAATAATGATGTCTACTACTTCATCAGGTTTTGGTAACTAGAACATTATGAATATGTAAAAGACAATAGAAATTGATCTTCTTGAGTTACTAAGAAGGTCTGATAAATAGTGATGAAAACAGTGGATTGATAAAAATTACATAAATAATATAGAGGATAGAAATAAGAAATCTTCTTTTGAAGAAGAAATTTCACCAAATTAGATTATACAAACTAGATAGTTTATCTTTAAGAATGATCGGTGAAGGAATAAATCAGAAATGATTATATAATGAATCGAAAGTGAATATTGGAGTCATATCCCTAGCAGAGACTCAGGCATAAGAGGTAGAATATGCTACTAAGAATGTATGCATTTTGTTTAATGTAAAGAACCCAACTATGTGACTGGATTATTGAATTTGAGGAGACATTAGTTGCCAATATGAGGAGAATATAGGTCCACGTTATATTTTATGTAAATATGTTCAGAAGATACAAATTAATCTGATGAATGTGTTCAAACACAGGAAGTAAAGATTGCAAATAAATTGAAGTATGTGGAGAAACTAGTATGAATGAACAAAAATTAGAATAAGTCAATGTGAAATCAGAGGGAATCGAATGAATTGAGAAAATCACTTGAAAGAAAAGGGAGTCAATTGGTGAAATTGAAAATACCATGAGATAATATTACCTCATTGAGGAATTAGTTACTTAAGGAATTATAAGAACTAATCATGGACACATTGAGTTAACAATGCCCAATAGTATCATAGTATTGAAGAATAAAGTATCTCAATTTTGTCTAGATTAATTAGTGACTATGATTATAGATGATATATCGAATGTGTTCGAAAAGTGGAGAAGAATATTTTGAATACTTAACGAAACCTTACATATTATGAAGGTAGAAACAATTATTTGCCAAGTTCAATAGGAGTGAATCTTAGCTTGATTGAATAAAATATTAGGTTGTATAGTATTTGAACATGCCATATTGGGAGACCCAAAGAAAATAGAGGTAATGATGGAGAGAGAAACTCCAAAGTATATATACGAGATCTAAAATTTTCTAGAATTGGCTAGGAATTGGACACTACCAGAAATGGTTAAGGGTTTTTCCTGATCTTATCCCTTTGACAAAAATGTCTGAGGAAAAACATGTAAATCATATGATTGATGAATGTAATGAGAATTTTAAGGAAGTATAACATCAATGATAATTATATCATTTGGATTTGGAGAGTTTGTAGTATACAATGATGTTTGTATAAGAGATTAGGATAAAATCCAATGCAGCATAATAAAGTGATTTCATATGCGTGGAGACAAATAAATATTAAAGTCTCATGAGTTGATTATTATATATATAAATTGAAACTTGCTACAATGATGATTACTTGAAATTTTAGGGACATCATATATACATAAACATTTCGAGATTTTTAGAGATCATTAAAGTTTGAAGTAATTGTTGAGTTTGAAAGACTTAAAAATGAGACTGAGACAATGGATAGAGTTACTAGAAGATTTTGATGTACAAATGAGTATTTCTCAGTAAAGATAGTGTTGTAATATAAGGAATTAAATAGAAAATTCAATAACGATGTAGCACAAATTCATACATTGAGGTTACAAAACTTAGTGCAATAAAGAGCATTGAATGTCGAGTTGAATATGGAGCAAAATGAAGTATTATTAGTTACATTGAAATTTAAGATCAATTTCATATGAAAAGATTAGCAAAGCCCAAATTAACTATCCAGAATTTGTAAATCTTATTGAGGAATTGAAAATGAATTAAAAATTTGAGTTTGAATAGGAAAAATGTTATTGTGTGATTGAAATAAGAAGGATGTGTACCCAATAAAAAAATGATGAGCAAAGAGACTACTAGAGAAAGCAAGTAACAACCTAAGCTAGACATCCTAGTAAGAATATGCAAAAATAGTAATTAACTGCTAAGGAAGTAGAAACAAGTGACTGAATGTTTGAATTACCAACAATCCTAACTATTGGAGATACGCTTAAAGCTTATATTTTAGAGTTCATAGGAATATAAGATCAATCTATAGTTCAAAGTGACATTAAACATAACAATCATTATCATAGTGATATCTTTAGAATATTGTATGAGGCATAAAACGACAAAAAGGAGACCTTCACCCTTACACTAAAATGAAGAGGGCCTAAAATGGTTGAGGGCTAGAATTGATTCAAGATACTACTAATGAGTAAAATTAATTTGTAATAGATATTAAGTGGCTTATGAAAGATGAATGAATTTGATGGATCAACGTCGAGGTTATGGAATATATGAGATAGATATAAAAGAGTGGACTGTATTAACACAGAAGAGATGTGGATATGCTAAGAAATGATGATAGGATCTGACAAAGATGTATTGTCAGCTTGCGAAGCGAAAATTTTGAGTAACTTGAATTATATTGAGGAAACAATTAAGATAGTGTGATATCTGAAGAACTAAGTAGAGGATTGATTGATTTCATTGACTATAGTCAATTGGAAGAAATTATTTGAGGGGCGAAGTTAAATGGGAAACAGAGGAGTAATTGAGGAAACAATTCCCCTGCCTTCCTAATCAATCAGATAAGAATTTCGAGGTCAAAATTTATTAAGGAGGGGAGAAATGTAACATTCCGTTTCCTTATTAAGAGTTATAATCCAAACATACGGTACATTTGAGGTCAATGAGAGATTAAGAAAACTACATTTTTCCTACTCATGCATATTGTTAGCTTACGTACACGTGAATTTGAATTTTTGCACACATTAAAATGACTGTACATGCATCCATTGACATGCCAGGTATAATTGTTTATAAATGTGATATTATTGAGAATTATGAAATTGTTGTATTGAAATTTTAATTGGAAGGTGTAACTGTTAATTTTGAACTATGGTGAACTTTAGGATTTATCTCTAAAAATGTGGATATAATTGTAATAGGAAAAATGCCACTTGACAAGTAAATTAATGTGTGGAAAATAGAGATAGGAAACCAAATGATATTGGAGAATTGTTAAAAATGAATTTGTAAATTTTGGAGATGACTTAGAATTTGTAAGAAGATAATATTGAAAATTGTGGGGAGAATTGTAACGAAAAGATGGGATTTAATGGAACTAGTTCAAATTGAACTAGTTAGTTTGGGGAAATTAGCTAATGTCTTCAGAAGTGGACAAGTGTCCAAGTTTTTAGTTAAAATTTCTAAACCTTGAAAGGCCAAGTACTGTATTCTTGTTTTCATCTTCCTTGTATCCTTTTTCTCAAGTTTTTTTTCAACACAGAGTTTTTCATCAAAAACTCCACCATAGTTAAACCTTGTTTTCATCTGTCTTTTTGTTACTCCCAACTTCGGTTTCCTTCCCTGTACCTTAAGAAAATCTGAAACTTGCCAACTCCTAGAAGGTGTAGTGAGTTGCATGAAAACTAGGGATTGTTGATATTTGAAGATTTTGGAGTTTTAACAAGTAAGTATCATGTTAATCCTTATGAGAAGTATGAATATGAGATAAATTTAATGATTTATGTGACATTGCATAATCATGACAATAGTGACCATTTTCATGAATACTGTGTAAATAAGAAGAAAATCTGGATATATTGTCATTTCATATTTGATGATTATTTTGTTATAAGATAGTTTAGAAATGATTTTTGGGAGTTGAAAGAGCAATGAAAATGTGTATGGGATTAGTGTAGAAATTTATAAAAGATGATATTCATATATACTATGTTTCTCTTCACTGTGAATGTATGCATATATGTGAATATGTGATTGTTCTTAGAAATGACTAAAAGAATGGATTTAGAGATGAAGAATAGTTGTAAGATGATGATGATTTGAGATGAGAAAGATTGTTTAAATGATATTTAGAGGAAAAGGATTAAGAGAATGCAGAAAAACAAAATATAGAAAAATGTTAGTGAAGAAAGTGTAAATAATGGTGAAATGTGTGAATGACTTTTCTTCTATTCTTGATGATTTTGTTTAAGCATGGATTTTTTAATTGTTTGTGAATGTTTTGAGCTGAATGGGAGTTAATATGGAAAAATGAAAATGGAGAATGTAAATGGAAGGAAAGTGCAGGAAAATGAAAGAAGAAACACAGAGAATGAAGAAGATAAGTTAGAGAAGTGGGTTTTGGTCTGAAATTTCCATGATTAAACTGTATTGATCTAGAAAGATTTTGACAAAATTTTCTTCATGAAAATTGTAGATCTTTGTTTTAGCTTTTTATTGATATAAAGCTTAAAATTTTTGGAGTTCTGGACTGAAAGTTGTGGGTTAAAAGTAAGGGAGGTTTGAAAAGGAGTATGCGACTGGGAAAGTCGCGATCGTGCACGATCGTGACCCTGCTCCTATACACCAAAAGTCCAAAATTTTGATTTTTTTTCACTAAATGTCGTGATCAAGAAGAAGCGAACGCAACTTCACAAGTTGGCCATGTGCACAATCGCGACTTTGAAGGATGAGGGCTGATGCAACATCCTTTATCTCCTTCGTTCGACCTCCAAATGACATAAAACTTGAACCATTGGATTCGTAACACATGTGCTCTACCATTCAACTAAAAATCATAACAATATGAAACCAATTGATAGAGATAAAGTGAAAAATGTGGGACGGGTCTGACGGAATGTGTTTACAACATTTTTGTCCTTATCTGTCACACCCGTGACTTTTCTCTCTCACATCCTCTCACACCTGTGAGTCATACGTGCCCTTAAATTTTCTCCCTCACCCCCATTAGTTTAATTCCTAGACTGATGTTTATTTGTCACATCAAGTCACTGTGCTCTCTAACAGTAATCGTGACTTGATTTTGGTCTGATCACCCAAGAGAATTTTCAAACTAAACAGTCCTGTTTCTTTTGACTGTAGCTTCTTCTCTAGACGTCCAAATGAGATCTTGATTTGGAGTAAACTAGAGATATAGGGCTACAAATCATATGAAGAAATTGAATTATAATTCAGACTCTATGACTTTCAATTTATGGATGGAATTTGAATCTAGTGTACTGGTTCAGAATGAGAACAATCCAAAAATATTGGGTGAATAACTTTCATATTTCTTAACCAAATTGAATGATTTTGGTGTCATTAGAAACTTAAGAGATGGAAGAACAATTCTCTAGAAAAGAGTATTACCAAATTACTTTGTTTTCATTGTCTAAATGATAAAGAAAAATAGACCCGAAAGTTAATTTTGGGAAAAATATGAAAGTGATACAATGAGAAATGAATTGTGATTTAATGGTTTTATTGAGGTATAAGCCTAAATACAAATGACACTTAAGTGAGTTTTGAGATAGGATAGATTATGTGATTAGGATAATAGAAAAATACCTGGGATTGTCGTTGAGCATGCATTATACTTATTCTGTATACACATTTGTGCATAAATAAATGCTTATATTTATGCAAATTTATTAATGTTTGTGTACAATGTGTATATTGCATAATTTGGATGTGCAGGATAAACATCCGTATTCAGACGTTTTCAGAATTGGAAGCAAATGCTAATCTGGAGCGTACTATGAGTTGACCTAGATAGTCTCATTCACTGTTTGTTATGTTTTAAATTTCTGCTTTAAATTGCTGCTATTGAAATGAAATGTGATTGTTTTGATTTCAGACAGTAAATGTCCGAGGAGTTTGCTAAGTGTAAAGATATTAAAGTGCTACTTGTATGTGAATTTGATCAAATAAGTGATATATGATTTGATTGTTAAACATCTGCATATGAAAGAAAAGTGACTCTCAACTTTAATGTTGAATGTCGGACTAAGGTCTGATGATAAGTGAAAGTGAATAATTGATTGTATACAATTGATGGATTTCATTACATGAATGCATGAAAGATAAAGACAGTTGTGACCGGGGTAGCTACAGAAAAAGAGCTTAAAGCTCAGATTGTGAAAAAGAGCCTAGAGCTCAAAAAGTGTATAAGAGTCAAAGGCTCACTATGTGAAATGAGCCCGGTATCCCCAACAGATACAGGATAGTTATCAATGAGCCTGGTATCTACAATGGATACAGGATAGTTAAACACTCCGTCACAATAAAGTAACAAATGAAAAGTGAGTCTCATGTGAACTGCATATGCATAATATGAATGATTATAATGTCTTGAATGTAAAATGTGAAATGATGAATCAATTGTATGTGATTTAATATGATTAACAAATAAATGATGTGAATTATGTGTTATGTGACTGAGTAAGCCATCGAGGATGGTCACTCATTAAGTTTGCAAACTCACCCAAAATTTACAATATTTTTTCAAGCTTAGAAGAGTTACCCCGTTAGGCTAACAAAAGTACAAACACTACATTCAAGTAAGAGATAGAGGTCGGGATTAGTTTGCATCTACATTTGTACTTTCTTATTTTGTACAAATTTTATATTATAAATTATTGTATAATGCGAATCTGAATATTTCCGTATGTAATAGCTTTTGAAATTGGAATTGTTGACAAATGAGATTGATCAAAGTATAATAATAATAATTGTGTTTTCGAGGTTTTTGTAATAAAAAGTATGGGCCTGAATTTCATTATTGATTTCTGTGCACAGTATGAAAATTCTTTTTTTAATTTTGTACTGAGTTTTTGAGAGTTTGACCATTCTAGCATGACACCCTTGCGGGGTACGTACTCGAGCATCACTCAAGATGTTGGGTAAATGTCTTGCGAGAGTGGGGTGCTACAGGGAGTCACTTTATGAGGCTTGGGAAAGGTACAAAGATCTGCAAAGGAGGGGCCCTCACCATAACCACCTAAGGAGTTCTTTTTGTAAACTTTCTATAATGGAGTGAAACCACCTACCTACGACATCATTGATGCAGCATTAGGAGGATCTTTGATGAGGAAGACAGTGGATGAAATAGAAGAGTTGTTAGAGGAATAGCTAGTAACAGTTATCTTTGGACAATGGATAGGAGTAGGCAACATACCACCCTCAGCGAGCAAAAGGGAGCTTTAGTTGTTGACCCAATCACTGAAATGCAAGCTAAGATTGATAATTTGACCTGACAACTAAATAATATAAAAGCCTCTTCTTCAGCTCCTGTGAAAGTTATTCAGTAAAGATGCGAGCTGTGTGGACAATATAACTACAACACCATTGATTGCTTTTAGATGAAAGACTATGAATTGGAACAAGTTAAATATATGGGAGAACAATTTGGTCAAGGAGGGGGAACAACCCCTACTTAAACATATATAACCCTAGGTGGAAAAATCACCCAAACTTCTCTTGGTCGAACAATGCATGAGGTCAATTCTGACCTCAAGGGTCACTTGGTTTCCAATAGAAGAAAACAAATTCTATGGACTCTAAATCAGATAAAATTTTAGACAAACTCAGAAGCATGGATGACGCTCACAAGAGGTTGAAAGGACAAACTGAACAAGTAATAAAGAACCACGCCTCGTCCATCTATAATTTAGAGGTTTAAATGAGCTAAGTAGCGAATGCATTGTTAGCACAAAATGCAGGAAACCTCCCAAGTAATGGAAAATCAAATCCAAGGGAGGAACTATAAACCATTACATTGCAAAGTGGGATAGAACTCGAATAACCCACAAATCTAAAAAGTGGACCCCACTCTGCAGTGAAAGACAAAGAAAAGGAGAAAGATATGGATATGAGCAAATACCTTCCGTACATCACCCCTCTTCCATATCCACCCAAAATTTCATACCCTAAGCAATTCCATAAAAGTAAATTAGATGCACAATTTGTGAAGTTCGTAGAGAAATTGAAAACTTTGCAAATAAATCTTTCGTTTGTTGAGGCTTTAGAACATATGCCCAAGTATGCTAAGTTTTTTAAGGATGTATTATCGAAGAAGCGTACTTGGGAAGAGAACCAAATGGTAACCTTCACTGGCAACTATAGTTCCATAGTCACCAATCAAATGCTTTCCAAGATAAAGGATCCAGGGAGTTTCATAATACCCTATGTGGTTGGTGAATTTAAGTTCACAAAATGCCTATGTGATTTAGGAGCAAGCATTAATCTTATGTCTTTATCAATATTCCAAAATTTGGGGCTCAGTGAGGTCAAGCCATCTACAATGCTAATCCAACTTGTTGATCAATCTATTAAAAGACCATTTAGAGTGATGGAAGACGTTTTGGTACAAGTGAATAAGTTCATTATACCTATAGACTTTGTTCTTCTTGATTTCGAAAAAGATAAGAACTGTCTACTAATCTTTGGAAGACCTTTCATGAACACAAGTAAGGCATTGATTGATGTTCATGAAGGTAAATTGACCCTTTAAATTTGTGAAGATCAAGTGGAGTTCATTATGAACAAGGCGTTGAAGAGTTCGAAAGAAAGTAGCGCTTACATGAAGATTGACTTTATAGATGAAAGTGTTAAAAGCAAGTAACAAGTTGCTTTAGAGAAGTTAATTCAGTAGAAGTAGAGGCAGATAATGAAGTTGAAAAGGCAAACGAAGCTAAGTCTAAATGAGATGCTAAAATGGGGGAGTCAGGTGATCAAACCCATCAGGAATTTAATGTGAACTGAAGCACCTATACCACCATTCACAGGGAAACCACCAACCCTAGAGCTTAAACCTTTTCCCACACATCTTTGATACACCTTTCTAGGCAAATTTCAAACTCTCCCAATAATCATTTCCAATAAATTAGATGGAGAAAAAGGAACAAGGGTGGTTGATGTTGTTAGGAAGCAAATGAAGGCCATAGGATGGAAATTATCTAACAGTTGAGGTATAAGCCCAAATGTGTGTATGCATAGGATAAACCTCGAGGAAGGAAGCAAAGCTATGAAGGAATGTCAATGTAGGTTGAACACTCACATAAAGGAAGTGGTCCAAATGAAGGTAGTAAAACTTTTAGATTCAGGTATTATATATCCAATATTCGATAGTGAATGGGTCAGCCTTATACAATGCGTACTAAAAAAGGGTGGAATGACCGTAATGGAAAGTGAAAGTGGAGAATTAATTTCGAAAAGAATAATCACAAGATGGAGAGTGTGTATGGACTATCAGAAACTCAACAAGGTGACTAAAAATGACTATTTCCCTCTCCCATTCCTAGATCATATGATAGAAATAGTGGCAGGACACTCATTCCATTACTTCTTATATGGTTACTTGGGGTATAATCAAATATTCATCTACCCCGAGGATCAAGAAAAACCCACATTCACATGTCCTTATAGTACTTGTGTATATAGATGGATGTTGTTCAGGTTATACAAAACCCAAATACATTTCAAAGGTACATGATGTCTATTTTTGTGGACATGATTGAAGATATTATGGAAGTCTTCATGGATGATTTCTCTATCTTTGGAGACTCTTTTGAGAATTGTCTGATCAATTTGGAAAAGGTACTCCAAAGATGTGAAGAATCACATTTAATGTTGAATTGGAAGAAGTGCCTCTTCATGGTGTAAGAGGGGATAGTGCTTGGGCACAAAATTTTGCACCAAGGCTTTGAAGTGGATAGTTTTGGATGTCGATTCCAGAGCCTAACTCCTGCTTTGATATCATAACATGTGGGCCCCATTTCTACCCTCAAAAGACACATTCCCGACGTCTTACGTGACATCTAAACACGTATCCTACAACGGTGGTGTGCTCACACCGTTCAATCACCAAAATATGAATTGACTTCTTCAAATTGATTTTCCCCATTGTCTAATCATTCTAATGACTCCAAAATCGTTCAATTTGGTTTAGACATCTGGAAGTTATACCCCAATCATTTTCGGACTATTATTATATTGAAATAGTACACTATACTCAGCTTCCATCAAGAAATTGAAAGTCTTAGAAACTAAATTAAAATTCTATTTCTTTAGATAATTTGTATCTCTATAACTCTAGTTTATTTTGAAATAATAATTATCTCATTCAGAGCTCTACAGATCAAGATATGATTAAAACACTGAGGTATGATCAGTAAAATAATCAATTCCTGCTCTTCCAACCGATTCGTTCACTTTCTTTCCATCCATATTTTTGAAATCAAAACCAAAGGCTATTAATTTCTATTGAGAGATACAATAATGTGTTAGGAATCTATTGGTTCAAAAATCACCTCATTTGGAGGTTGGATGACAAAGTTATGGCCAAAAGAGTCAAATATGTTTAGAGCTAGAAAACCCTTCAGCTGAGATAGCGAGGAATAGAGGTGCGATCGTAAGGAGAAAGGTGCAATTGTGATCACACCAGGCACGATGAAGGTGCACTCACGAGTAAGGTAGGTGCGATTGTAAAGAGTAAGGTGCAATCACAATTGCATCAGACACGATAAACGTGCACTTGCAAGGAAGGCAGCTGCAATCGCAAGGAGAAAGGTGCGATCACAAGGAGTGAAGGTGCAACCGTAAGAGTGCTTGCTGCGATCGCAACCGAAGCTATCCTGCATATACATCCTATGCGACATCACTAACTTCAAATGATCATAACTTTCAACTCCGATGTCTGATCGTCTCTAGTTTGATCTTTAGATTAATCCCTTGGAAACTAAATCAAAATTTTAATTCTAAGGATTGCAATATAAGATGCAACATCGAGTCGTCTCACTTAATCGGAACCTAGCACAAATGGTCTAAGCTAGCCTAATTTTCAAAAAATGCAACTAAGTTGATAAAAAGGGGGGTTTGGATCATTAGTAAAAATTAAAGAAATTGAACTAAATGAAAGAAAAATGTATAAAAAGGTATTTTTGGATTTTTGGGAAGTGAAAAGTGAAAAACTCAAA